>VNJN01008023.1:0-178922 GCA_008042485.1 Drosophila mayri
AAGTTTCATAAATAAATTTTCGAAACAAAATAAAAATCTTCAGGTTTCAATTATTAAAAAAATCTCTGAAATTAATAATATACCTCGCATGTAATTTGCTTAAAAAAACTATATATTTATTACAGGACTTGTGTAGACTTACCGCTCTGCTGGCTCTGATAGATCCTGACCCACTCGCAGAGGGCGTAGAGCACCTGGTCAGTGGGCAGAGGCGACTGCATCGGCGTCTGCGTGGCCGAGGATGTGGTGTTTGGTGACTGCGAGGCGACGCTGCTGGCGCCGTCCGACGAGGCAGATGAAGAGGACGAAGCGGATGATGATGAGGAGGAGGCGGAGGACACTCCCGACGACGACGAGGATGCGCTCGAAGAGTGCGCAGAAAGCGGGGGATGGCTGTGGTTGTGGGCGTGTGGGTGGCTGTGCGGGTGGTTGTGTGGGGAGGAGTTGCCCGAGGCACCCGATGAGCTGGAGGCTACGTCATCGGTGCCGCCCTCGGGCAGAAAAAAGGGCACGGCCATTGTAGGTGCGTGTGTGTGTGGGTGATTCCTTCCTTTTTTATCCCGTTTCCTTCCTGCCGCTTCTTCCTGCTTTTTGTTTAAGCTTCGCTCTTCTTCGGATTGTTCTTCGCTGGTTTTTTATTTTTTGTTTATTTAATATTTTTCGTTTTGGGTTTTGTTTTAAAAACCTTTCAGTTAGAGTTCACTTTAATTGATTTTGTATTTCTTGTGCAAGATTTTGAATATTAAAAACTTTCGCATTTTTTGTGCAGTTTTTTGTTAGTTAAATTAGTTTTCGTTGTTATTATATTTGTTGTTTCTGTTCGATTTATCCAACCAACACTCAAGTCAAGTTTTCGTTCAGTTTCTCAGATTCTTTTGCATTTTTCATCAAGCTTTCGCCTCGCGTTGCAACTTATTTAAAAACACAAACAATTTCCGACACGATGATTTCGGTTTCCCACTGCTGCTGTTGTTAATTGTTTTGAGAAGTACTCGCAGACTCAAAGAAAGAGCGTTGTGTGTTTCTTCTGGGGGAGAAAACACGTCTTACTGGCTCCGCGGCTAAAAAAGAACTGTGCGGTCGCAAGGGAGCCTCAAACTACGGCAGCGGCGCGCTCAACGACAGCGACAGCGAGGCGGCGTAGGCGCAACGTAGGCCGCAGCCAGTGCAGTTGCTCTCCCTCGTTCGTTCAACATGCATGCAGGTAGTTGATGGGTTGGGGGGTTGGGCAGGCAGAGCTGCAACAGAGAGTGAGTGAAAAAATAAAAAGTAATATAAAAATCTCGCTCTTTGAATACCTCGGTTAAGCGTAGAGTGGCAGGGTATACTCAAAGACAGTAAAGGGAATGAGATATGCAAAGCTATTCGGCGTGTTTTTTAAACAATCTCAGTCTCTGGATCTTGTGAATTCTACTCCATATGTTTATTTATGTTTTTTATATATTTTGTTGGATATTTTTAGGATATTTTAAGCAGAAAAATTTATTTTTTAAACGTTTTTAGGGTCTGGATCTTATGCAGCTTTGTTCCTTGTATTTTTGTATTTATATTTTAATATATTTTTGTATAGTTAAGTGGAAGAATTGAAGCAACTTTTATTTTCTTGCAGTTTAAAAATGCCCCCGGAAGTCTCTCAAAAGTAGGCAACAATAATTTTCTCGCAAAATACTACGTATACGCCCAGCAAACCCTTCGACTATTCTCATATCACAAGTAGCAGTAAACAAAGAAAAACGCAAATAAAACAAGAAAAAATATTACAAAATTCAGGAGTCTTATGATTTGCCAGGTCTGGATATCCTTTGGTCGGGACACTTCATGCTCTGCTCTTTCTTGTTTCAACTGAGAGTGAGTGGGCAGCTGGGCTGTGAGCGTGTGTGAGTGCACAAAGATCTTGTTGAGCAGGTAAATGCTGAAGAAGAAGAAGAAGAAGAACCAGCAGTGGGAGAGGCAGATAGGCAGAGGAAAAAGGCAGTAGAAGAGGCAGTGACGCCGGCAGCGCTGCTCAGCGAACACCAAAGCAAAACAAAAACTGCGATTGTACAATGCTCTCAGCTTGTTTTTGCTGTTTTTGGTTTTTAGTCTCTCATTTGGTTTTTGATTTTTTATTTGTTTAAACAAAGAGAATGCGAGCTGGCAGAGTGTAAAGAGCAAGCAAGCGAGCGTTAAGAGGCCACAGTAAAACGCAGCATAAAAAGTATTCAAGAATAGGAGTAGAAGCCCCCACAGATTTGTAAACTCTCATAAAAAGGTAGTAGGCAAGCAGGAAAGGTAGTAAAATAAATGTAATACTACTGAGCAGTTTGTTATTAACAAAAAGAAAAAAATATGGTTAAATTTATGACCAATAAAATTGTTTTACTTTTCAGAGATTAATTGTTTGAGTTTAATTTATATTTATTTATAAATACATTTTTATTTTACATTCTTATGAAATAATTGCTGCAGCTTAGTTTTAAGGTTGGTACTATTAATTTATAAAATAATTAAGTTCCTAATTCCCCAACATGTTTTATGTTTTATATTTTTTTTCGAAAATTTTAGATTTTGGTTCTTGTGTTTTTTCCCGATCAATTTCACCATATTTCAAAAATTGACTGCTGCATGGAAAACCCGTTTTCAACCTCTCTGACTCCCTCTCTGCTGTGAACCTCTCCCTCCCACACTTAAAACAGGAATTTTCCTTCTCTTTCTGGCTCCTTAGCTCTGTCCCTATCATCCGGCAACTTTGCGCGCGAAAATGCTTAAAAAAAAAAAAAACAATTACGAAATACGCACAGAATTGAATTTATGCTTTTAATCCAAATTTTATGGCACATTCGATTGTGATAATCACATTTTGATGGCTTATTTAATTAACACCGTTTTTGTTAACGGTTCAAGTGGTATTATGCTTGCCATATGTATAATGAATTTGTTTATAATGAAATTAGTTTGTTTTCGATTCAATAGTTACCTCATTTCAGTAATTTAATTAGATGTAAAAGTGTTTTAATTTAGGGTAGTATTTAATTAACCTTAAAATTCGCTACACATATTTGATGAAGCTATTTTCCAAATATAATTTTATTTAAAATTAAATATTTAAATCTTCTAAATTTATCACCTTAACAGGTTAATTGAGGTCAAAAAATATGCTGATAACCTGCAAGATAAGCTTGCGATACATGATGCAAGGATTGCTCAACATGATGAAATTCATTAAATAAAAAACGTATCTCATAAATACACTCTCACACACATCACAACATCCACATTAAATAAAAATAAATGAACAAGAGCGAGCATGCAACAAGCGAAGGAGTCCAAAGTGGCAAGGAGGAGAGGCAGCGACAGGGATAACACAGAAAAAGGGGCTCGATTTTTGTGATTTATTCTTTTGTTTTTTTCTCCGCTCTGCTTTGCTTATGTTTTTTAGATTGTTTTATTTGGTTTTCTTAATCTCGCCTTTTGTTTTTATTTATTTTTTTTAAGCTTTTTCGGTTGGAACTCCAATTACTTGGGGAAGGAAAATGTCCGAGCGAAACTGATTAAGCGTAATATGAGTGCTTTTTGTCGTCGAATTGGCTGTGGATAAAGCGAAAAATAAACAGAAATATGATGAATTAGGGGTGTGCCCGCAAAGGGGGGGTGTTGGTGTTCTGCATTTGTCATGATTGTGCCAAGCCATCAAAAATGAGAATTAAAGGGGTTTCTGACATGAGATAAGAGGTACTTGGAGTGGTCATGGTGAAATTGTTTTTTTTTATAAATCCCTGGAGAAGGTTTATAAGATTTTATTTGAAAGTATTTAGAGGGTTAATTAAGGAGGTAAGGGAAAAACGTGGACCTGCAGGACCAAGAGATATAATGGATTAGGGTTCAGGTTCTGCCTTCCCAAACCAAATACTTTTATTATTTTAAATATAACAATTCGAAAATAATAATTGCTTAAAGATATGCATCTTGGCATTAAAATAATTATCTAATCATAATAAAAATCTTCCAACTTTACAAAAAAAAAAAATTAAGTATGTTTGTATGTAAATTCAAAAATCAGCTCTCCAATATTGTACATATCCCCATAGAGGCTCAACAATTGGAGTATGGAGAAATAAAAATTAAAAGACTTCCCCATTTGACATTTCTGGGTCAGCGACCCAAACAAGCTGCCTGCCCGCCCTCCATCCGCTCTGTCTTTCCTCCCCAAACAAATACCCCTTTAACTGGGGGGATTGCTGCTGTTGTTGTTGTTGTTGTTGTTGCTGGTGCCTTTATTATTATTATTGAATATGATTATGTGGCACGCTGCAAAAGCGAGCGTAAATTATTTATTACACAATTTCTGCAGCCCAACAGCAGCAGCAACAACAACAATAGCAATGAAAACAAATAAATTTCTGCACTCAACTTCAGTTTTTTTTTCATGCTACGCAAAAAATTGTGACGAAAACTCCACTGCTGCTTGCTTCAATAATAATAAATAATAATTCATACTTGCAATAAGTAGCAACAACAACAATGGGAGCAATCAATTAGGCGCAGGCTAAACAACAATAAATTGTGCGCCTGCGCAGCGGCAACTGCAAAGCGAGATGTCAAGATGGCAAGATACTAAGGTGGAAAGGAGATAGTAAGTGTTCTACGCAAATTATTGTTAAATTAAGCACTCGCGCTTGCGTCACATAAATCAGAAAGTTAGTGCAACAGACAAGGGCGGAGGGAAAGGGAAGTGAATAATAAAACAAGAAAAAATTATAAATATATGGTAAATATATATTATTTAGATATCTTAAGCTATTGTTTTTAGAGTATTATGAAGGAAAATTAAATAAAAAGAAACCTTATCCATAAATAATATAATTTTACCCATATTACATGTTTAATTTAAAAAATTATAAGATATACATCCTTTTTAATCCCTCGCACAAGTGCCTTACGGTTTGTTAAACGATTAGAAACCATTTTAATTGGTGGAACACACTTGTCCCTTGGGATCTGGTATCTAACCTCAGGCCCCAGGCCCCATCTCGCCATTAGATGTGCTTTGGCGTGTCTCCAGGATGTGGATGTGTCGCTCCCCTATCAATTTATTGATTTAGAGCCCCCATTTTGGCTCCCCTCATAGACTCACTTTTCCAGCAATATAAATATTATTTTCCCTTGAAGATGTTACACTTTCTGTGGCCACCCATTTTTCATTTTCATCAAGGAACGGGTCTCCCTCCGCCTGCAATCAGCATCTGCCATCTACCGATGACCTGCTCTTGATAAGAGCAGAAGCAGAAGTAGCAGCAGCAGCAGCAGCATGTCACCCTCTAACCCTTCCCCCCAAAAATAGGCCCCCTTTGAGATGCGCCCATGCCAATTGCAACTGCAAATGAAATAAGCGCAGGAGTTTCAGGCACTGTGGAAAATTATAGTTAAATTTGTATTTAAATTTGTTTGTAAATAAATTTTAAATAATTAAGAGAATTAAAGGAAATTTGTATTTATAATCTATATTTTACTTGGTAAACAATTAAAGAATAGCTCAGAATGCAATTTCAGAATTTGGAATTCTAACTTTATTTGGCTTCAGAAAATTATACGATTTCTTTAATGTTTTCGTATAAATTATTAAAATTAAAAATTATATTTAAAACCCAATTTTTTGCAGTGCCTTAAGAGAAGAGTTATCTGACGAGGGAGGTGAAGGTGGGGTGGCGTTGGAGCTGGAAAAGCTGCAAGTACCAGAGGACCCGATGAGGAGCGAAAGGCAGCACGCGACCAAAGCGTCACATGTGCCGCAATCTTGCCCAGCTTCAAAACGCACACACACATAGATACACACCCATATACACGCCCCCCAGGATAGGCCTGTCCCTGTGCCACATCCCCCTTACTCTCTCCTCCCCACCTTCAGGGGCAATGGCAAAACGAAGCAGCTGCGAAAACGACAAGAACGTTGACTTGTGGAAAAGGCTAAAAAAAATTTATAATAAAAGAAAAGGGTGAAGAAATCGGGGGAAAAGCACAAGAAGAGAACACGATGATGATGATGATGATGTGGGGAACTTGATGCTGCGCTGAAAGGGGGGCACAACCACAAGTCAGAAAAGGGGGCTGGTTCTGGCGGGGATTACAGTGAGGAACACACGCAAACCTTTTGACTTTGATTATTAATTTTTACAGAAGTGAACTTGGAAGATAAACTGGGATTAGATGAAAAATAATGTTTTAATGGATTATAAATTAGCATTAACAAGAATTAAATATTAGTAAAGAATGCTCTGAAAATATTAGGTTATATACCAGGAAACTAACCCATTTATTAACAAATTTCAAGAGTTTTTCTATCCAAAAACCATAAATAAAAACCTTGTTTATTACTGTATAAAGTTGAAATCTTTCTTTAAATTGTAAATACTAAAAAATATTTTGTTAAAGATATCACTAACAAAAAAAATCCAACCGTTCGCCCGGTTTAACCCTTCTTCTTTTGGCTTTGACACTGCCCTAGCGCAACATCCATCGTGTGCAACATCCTCATCTTCATTATCATCATCATCCCAATGACGTTGGTGCACCATGGTGAATACAGCAACAACATCACATCAGCCAAGTGGGTCACTGACCTATCAAGCGCAAGACCTATTGAGCACCGAGCACTGAGCCAAAATGGGGAGCAAATGTTGCCGCCTGCTGCTGGTGCTGCTGCTGGGGAAAGAGGAAAATCCAAAACAGAAAATCCCTCTCTCGCTCTGGAAAACGAAAGCATACAAAAAATTAAAATAAACGAACAGGGGCGCGCCGCATCAAGGGCAGCAGCAGCAGCGGCGAAAAAAGGGGGGTATGTGCGCACACTTTAGGTGTCAAAGTGAAACTTGGCCGCGGGCAGCAGATTTCCTCTTTTTTCGTCGTTTTTTTCTCCCCCCGTTTTCTGTGGCAATTTTATTTACATTTTATTTCAGTTTCCCCCTAAGAAGAAGAGAAGGAAACGAAAGGGTTACGTTACCCCTTGTCCCACCTGAATTGGGGTAATTTTGTGTACCGAAAGAGGGGCTAGGGTCCGCCAAGTACTTGAAAGAGTTTAAATAGCTCAAATAGGGCTGAGAAGAGAGCCAACTTGGAGGGGTTCGGCCAGCAGAAGCCCATTCCTTAGGAACTCCGATCAATTGAGCATAAATAATAACCCTATAATGAGGGTTAACTACGATTAAGGGGAGATAACGCCTTACAATCAGATCGAGATAGGATGTCCTACAGCTAAGGGGAAAGTCTTGAGAATTCAATTTAAAAAAATCATTGCAAAATCATAGATCCTGAAAGAACTTCCTCAGTTTAATCGTAGCTAAAAATTATAATAAACATTGTATATATATTTAAGCTATCCATTATAGTTTACTTTTTTTGTTTTTATTAAGTGAAGAATTACTAGCAATTAAAAAATCGTATTATGAGCATGATAAGTATGTCATATTAATCTAATTTTGTTTAATTCTTAAATTGAAAGGCTTACAAAAAGTGCCTGTTTAGAAACATCTTCAACTTAATAGAGATTTTCATTAAAAATAAACTGAATTTAATAGTTTTTTAAGAGGTAAACAAGGGAATTATTATTTTTATATTATTTTTTAATACTTAAAGTCCAGGAACTAACCTTTTCCGCTCCCTGAACTTAATTTCCCTTGACGCAATGATTGCAGTAGCGTTCATAATACGCAGCGTGGGTTTTGTCCGTTATACGTTCTGTCCCTCTGTCCGTTCGTCCACTTGTCCATCTGTCCCTCAGTTTGCCTTCCGTCGCTAAATCAAACACAGCGTAACAGTGGAAACGGTAGCCAGAAACAGACAACATGCCAGGGCCAGAAAGCAACAAAATGTCATGATTTACAATAAGAAATCATATATATCTGGCAGTTTGTGTTCACTTCTCGTTTATTTTTCGCTTTTTATCTGGTTTCGTTAAAAAACAAAACCAAAAGAAAAAAACAACGAACAGAATCGAAGAACCTGAGCTGACAATGAGCGCCTAAAGGGTTTCCAAACTGGAAACAAACAGAGGGGCAAGGAGAAAAATTATGTTGCAAAGGCAGAGAAAACCTTAAAACTAAAGGGGGGTGGGGGTGCAGAGAGAGAAAAATAGGATAGAAAATTATAAAGTTCAAAATATTTTTTAAAATATAATAACTATAATTATAGTCAATTTTACTAAGAGGTTATTTGCATTTATAGAGTCATATTGTAAAACCTTTTAATATTTATTAATTATTAATTTAATTATTCCTAACTTATTAATTAATTTAATTCAAATATATATTTTGATAGTATTTTTATAATATATTGTTGAATTGTAGAACAGAAGATACAAAAAATAATTGTTGGTCACCGGTACGTATACTTGATATTTTTATTTTGCAGCTTAATTAAAGTTACTATATATTTTTTAGCGACTCAATGCTAACTTTAATATATACAAAATATTTCTAAAAATGTATAACATTTGTATTTGATTTATTTAATAATTGTTTTTATTTTTTCTCTCTGTTACCTGTGGAGGGATGGGGCCAAGAGCTGGTGCGTTTATTTTGTGTAAGACAGGTAGCGAGTCACCACTACGTCTCGGGCCCCCTCCCTTTACTCACCTGGCCCTGCTCCACCTCCTTCGGACCAGTAAAAGTGCGCAGTTCAACAAAAAAAAATCGGTCCAAGGCAGGAGGCAAGAGACGTGCAGGGGCACCACTGAGAGGCAAGAGAGATAGGCGGCAAGACGGACAGCGAAGTGAAACCCGTCGAAAAAAAGATCAACATAATCGATGATGTGGTTCCATCCCCAAGACCCCCCCTCGCCCGCCACCCGAAAATGTGTTAAAAAACGCGCAGCGAGATTGAACGAGCATAAAAAGCAGTGCTGCCAAGAAATGGCGAGCAGAAAGAACACAAAATAAATATAATAAATAAATAATAAAGTCTAACAAAGGAAATTTATTTATAGATAATAATTATTTATAAGAATGCCTCTAAAAAGTAGCATTTTAATATTACCTAATTAAACCTTTAATGTTTAATTAGCAAACACATTTTCATTATTTTAATCTTTGTTTAAATCTTTAACGATATTTTTGTTTATGCCACATATTAAGCATACCTTAACCCTATTTCAATGCTGGGCACAAAAAGGCAATCTTAAGATGCCAGACACGAAACAGCGTTCATCAGTGACCCATGTCCGCGACAGACGAGACCAAGACCAAACCCAGAGCCAGTCTCAGACCCCAAACCCAAGACCAATCCTCGCCCTACACAGGTGTGCACTGAACCAAATAAATAAATGTATTTTAGTTAATAAATTATTTAAATGCTTAATAAAAAATAAAATTCTTGTATATATTTTTTTCCATGTACCCAGCTGGATCCATCCAATTCTTTTTTTGCTTCAAATAAAATAAAATATTCATGCTGAGTCCAAGTTTTTAGGGCCTGGGGGTCGATCACTGTCGCTTCGACTGCTGCTGCTGTTCCTGTGGTGCCTCAGGACACAAAAGGGAGGAGGATACAGTCTGGACTGTTCCTAAAGTGAAAATGTGTAGCATATTTCCTGATCATTTGCAAGGGAGTAAGCAAATGCTCAACCTCTACCAGAAACAATTGAGAAACTCGGAGAGTGATGTCCAATGGAGGGGCTATTAGGAATATAGAACAAGAGGTTTCACCAAGCAGGCAAAGATTATCCCTTACAGGATATAAATAAATATCTCTAAGGAGTAATAATAGTTAAAGCTTAAATATAATTAATTTTCAATCATTTCTAAATCCTTTTTTATGGAAATAAATTATGTTTAGTTTCTCTATTAAATCCTAAATAATATTTCAAGCTCTCTTATAATTTTCCAGAGTATTGATTTAATTTTAAATATTATTTCTGATTTATAATAGCAAACCAAACTACCCTTTAGGTAACCAGGTAGCGCTACAATATCTCTTTTGGCTTTTTGGGTTCCAAAGAAGCAGACGAAAGCCCATCAAAAATTATGCCCCGCAGGCAAATGATGCCAATGAAGGAGCAGGCAGCAAACCCAAACCAAAAAAATACAACAAAAATCATTTGCAAAATGTATAAAATGAAGCGAACAAAAATTATACGCAATCGAATGGAGCGGTGAGATGCTGGTGGGGTCAGCTTCTGTGCAAAAGGGGGCGGACAGGCGAGGGCTGGGTCCAGGCAGCAGGCTCTCGAGATCCAGATACCGATCCGGCAGCATCCTCTCGGTCCTGTTGGCCAGGCTAACAAATTATGCCCGGTGCGGTCGGGTCTGGTCATAAAACATTCGCGCTGCACTCGGTCAGCGTATCACGATCGAACTGTGGGGAGACGCGGCACACGCATTGGATTGGTACCAGTTGTAGCACGGAGAGAAATTATTATGGAGTTTTCAATTTTGAAAAATATATCAATTTTTATGTTATGATATTGTTTATGTATAAATAATTCTATTTTAAATTATTTTTCTATTTTAAATTATTTTAAAATAATAATTGTGGACTTGTAATAATTTCCAGTGTCTGAAGTATCTGCATCAAGCGAACCCCAAAACCCTGAATTCAGCTCCACTAAACCCTGCCCTGCCCATCTTCTGGACCTGCTCCAGCATCTTTCTGGCCATCATTTGGCAAAGTTTTAATCATGCGTTCGTGTTCGCCCAAGTTTTCGTTGCTCTGCCGTTTGTGCCTGTGTTTCTTATAATGATTGCATTTATCATTTATTCTGCGCGTCAACGAAATTATATGCCTGAGCTTCACCAGGAAGGTAGGAAAGGGTAGGAGATGAGGTCCGATTCCTATATACCAGGCTCAGAGCCAAGAAACCATTTTTAAGTGGTCTTGCCATCGATTTGACCATGTGCATTGATTTTGGTTACAGTTTTTGAAAAGGTTTTTTAGATTTTTTAAAGTTGATTTTTTTTAGAACGATAGAAGATAGATAGAAAGATGGATAAAGCTGTAGATAAATAGGTGGATTGATTGATAAAGATATAGATAGAAAGATGTATAGAGATGTAGATAGATAGAAAGATAGATGGATATAAAGATAGCTAACTAATAGAAAGATATTTCTCAAAATAACCTTAATTGTCATTATATTTTTCTTATCTTTCTTCTTAGGTTTCTTGATTCCTCTTATAATATTTATATAATATAAGAAGATATATGAATTATTAGATTTATTTACAGAAATTTCAAGAAAGCTGAAAAGAAAGTAAAATCAATGTAAAATCGGTTTCTTATTTTATATATTTTCTACACTTTTTGTATCCAAAGACATCCCTAATTAGGCCTCAAGTAATCCAAGTTTCAGTAAATTATAGAAAATGATATTAAAATAGTCAAAATTAAAGAACGACGAAGCACGAACTCTGATTTATCTTTAGAGCAAAAACAGTTATAATAGATCGTTAGTTGATTTTGAATATGTGAAAGATACAGCTTGGGATTACCCTCATCAGAGCATCGCCTCCAGTTAGCCAGAAGCTGTGCGATAAAAGTCATAGAACGCCTCGTATGTATCTTTTATTTTTCTTTGGCCATTGCAGTTAGCGTGTCTCTGTTGAGATACAATGTTGTTGTTATATAGTTACTAGCTGCTGGTGCTGGTGATTTCCCCTTTTGGGGCAATTATAGAAGTGGCCAACTCTGCGGGCTCTAGTGGCAGCCATTTATAATTGCGGGGCCAAGACTTTCAGCTACCGGTTGCAACTGCAACTGCAACTACGGCAGCGATTGATCAAAGACAAATAGATGGACCATAATAAGTGCGGCGAGTACCTGGCAGATACAGATACAAATGCTGGGCTGGCATGCAGCACGCGCCAACATCTACGAGATACGAAAGGAAACCGATCCGACTGCCGCATATTAATTGGAATTACAGTAATTGCTGCAGCAAGCCAGTGCTTGGTCCCGAAAAATAAAGCCCAAAAACGTGTGATCCTCGACTAGATCCGGGCCAGAGCCATGTGTGTGTGTCTCCCTCAAACTCCATTGAAATTGATCCGCAAAGAAATGAAAGCGAATCTCAAACCACGCTCCAGTAACTCCTGGCAGCTTCTCTCAGGCCTGGAATCAAAGACAAGCCGCCCAAGGGAAGCCCAGTGGATGCTCCTCTCTGGAGCAAGCGATTCGCTTGGCTAGCCATCGCTTCTGGGTCACTGAGATCACCTCACAAATGGGTTAACGGAGCAGATGGAACAACAGTTTGCCTCAGGAAATATCTGAAACTTTTTAAGCAATAAAATACATTTAAAAATATTAATTTGTTTGGAAATTATATAAATTTCCTTAGATAACCAACTCAAATTCCATTCTTACAAATCTTCTACCCTTCTTTCTGTATTATCTTCAGTTTATTTACTAAAACAACATAGAGACTGTTTTGTTTCTCTGGAAATGTTGACGCGAAATGCCTATCTTTAGTGGGGAAAAATTGTATCTGCAAAGATATGCGAACCGTGTCTGTGTGTTTTCGTTGATTAAAAATAAATTGTCAACTTTGACAATCGTTGCGGCAGTTCTGTATTTATAAACCAAAAGAATTCCCTCTGCTCAGAAAGGGGGAATGACAATTTTTGTTTACAATATTTTTTATCTTTTCTTTTTTTCCCCATTCTGTTTGTTATTTTTAGATTTCTGCTGTGGCAGACAGCAGGGAGACTTGGTTGGGATTTTTGCAATGAAAGTTTTTCTCCTAAGAATCATCCCTCACATCGAGGTTAACCATGATTAAGCATTTCAAAAAAAAAAAAAGAATTATTAAAATGCAGTTTACAAAAGTCACTCCCCGTAAATTTGTCACAAGCCGAAAAAGAAAGGTAAAACTGGCACAGAACAAATCACATAAAACGATGAGAACTTTTCAGGTGGGCTGCCAGAGATCGGTGTTAATCCTCCCGATGATTTGGCGCTTTCAGCTCGTTAAGGTAAGGAAATGTCTGACTGAAGCTGATGAGGCAGTAAAGATTCTTAAACGAGATCAGAACATTTGTACTTTGATTTAAATGCTTGCATAAAATATAGATTTCTAGATTTTATATTAAGAAAAATACAGGGAAAAACTTGACTGAAGGTCAAGAAATAATTATTTTCGGTTAAATCAAAGCTTTTAAAATTAGAAAAATAAATACAATATTCCCTTTGCTCAGTAAAACCCCATATAATTCAGCTTTAAATTGCCGCATAAATTTACCACTCAAAGTACTTAACACTTTACCATTCCCAGGTCCCATTTCCCATCAATTAAGCTATATATATAGCCCCCAAATTTTCATTCTCATAGATGTCAAACAAAACGAGAACTAATGTATGATATTTGTAAGGCATTTGGCGTATTAACAAAACTAACCAACACCTCGGAGAGAGATCAAAAAACCCATTGGTGGGGAAAACCCAATTGAAAACTCATCAAATGGAAATTATCGCCGTACAGAGTTGTGTGACTGTGTGCGACCGTTATTTGATTTTCCCAACATATAATAATCATAACTCGAATTGAAAATCACCACGGCAGTCGGCGGGCCAATAAGGGCAATCAAACAAGGCAAGAACCAAGGCGCACACGCAGCATAATAAACTAAATGGTAAACAAATATTGGAGCTGACAAAAAGAAGAAGAAAAAAACAGATATATATATATATAGGGGGTTCTGGTTAGGGTCACCACCAGCAGAGGGTTCTTTAGTGTTTACCCAAAAATGGTCGCGCAAGTGCACTGAGCGAATTGGGTCATCGGCTCCTCCTCCTCTGCCTCCACCTGAGGCCTTCGCTCCTTCTTCGATTGGCGTCGTATTTCAATAATTCCCCAAGACACTTAATTTGTTTAACGCTTAAGGCCTTAAAGGCTGGCTGGCAAGCGTGGGCGGGCGTTTCCTGACTTTCCATCCACCGATAGATGATGGCCACCGATAGCCATCGACTTGCTTAATTGTCGTGACAAGTCGTGACAGTTCGCATGAAAGCCCTGCCATTGTTTGGAGCTTCTCCTGCCACCGCCATCAACCTCCTACCCCATTTTCAACAGTGTATTAAATTTCGGGACAAGAAGATCACCCGAAATTGGTTCCATTTATGTGCACTTGGGAAAATTAAGAACCAAAGGGAGGTGCAAATTATGAAAGAGAATTTTGAATTCTTTAATAAAGTATTATGGTATTTTTCAGGTAAGAAGATATATCTGAACTATTTCATATTTATATCTTGAATTTTAGTACATTTTAATGTCAAATCGAAGCCTTAAAACAGACGGAAAAGAAAAATGGGAAAACGTTTAGTAGTTTTTAAGCTCACTTGCAACGATCAGAAATAGGGAATTCTTGTAAAAATTATTGTTAATTATTTAAAAGTCTAAGCTTTTAAATCTTAAATTTACTAAATTTAAAGTCTAATTCCTAGTTAATTCTTCAAGTGCATTATTTAAACAAAAAAACTTACTTGAATATTATCTTGGTTGACCCAATTTTTGGCTGTTTGTCGACTTGCCTTATTAAAGCCATCCCCGTTGACTACCGATCGAGTAGCCCAGCGGTCTGGAGCTGGTCTTTCGGAGCGATGATTCACTTCAGCTCGGTTTGGTTACACATTCTGCCACTGACGAGGTGGTGCCCGAGGTCCACATGCCATTCCAAAAGACCCTGCGCGAGTGCGTATGCGTCAGACCTAAAATATGTTAAGCAAAAAAAATATATATGGTCACAATAAATATAAGAAGCTTTTGGAGGTTGCCAGAGATAGCTGAGTGAGTGAAAATAGTTAGGAAATGGAAGGTTAAAAGTGGTTATGTAACGACTTTTGAGGCGTTGGAAATTATGGTAATTGAAGTTGAGACATAAGCGATCGGTAGCTACATATTTGTGAAGTGAGTCAGGGCATTATGAGTCCTTGAAGGCGTATTTAAATACTAATTCCGGGTGTTCTAATGGGTAATATTGAAGGAATAATTTTATTACATTTTAAATTCCAAGAATACAATTCAATAACTCATGTTTATATAGGGCTTACAAACAAAGCAACAATATTCCATAAAACAAAATATAAAACTCTTTAAACTCCTGTAGCTTCTGTTTAAAAATTATCCTCAAGATGTCACAGCCCGCTTGCTGTGACAGAGATATTAAACCTAAGTAGCTTTTTCTGATATATAAAAAGAATCCCAAGTATCTAACACCTAACACCCCTTAAGAACCTCCAGCAGCGCTCTACCCCAGCAATCACACGCCTAATGCCCAAGATGATGTCCGTTTTCCAAGCGTTTTATAGCTTAACAACAACAAAAAAAAACTAAATACATAATAAAACAAAAAATCGAAAAACGAAAAGGTTGACAAAAGGCCCAGTGATTGATGCACTAAAAATTGGTAGGGTTATGCAGGGATCCGCCCGATAATGACTTTTTAAATACGATTCCAATGCGCTAAAAGGGGGCAATCATCAGGCAACCGACGACAAAGAACAAAGTCCGGAGATGGGTTACGGAAACCTACTATTAAAGCGCACTATTGAAATGTAATTTGCATTTCATAAGCCTCCCGGGGGCCAAGGATCACGGAAACGCCAGCAGCGGAAAAAAACACTGTGATGACATTTGAAAGGAGCGACGAGGGGCGACGATTTATGGCAATTTGATGATGCCGTTGATGATGGCAAGCCCATGGAAATTCTGCGCCAAGATGCAGATGCAATGCGATCCCCGATTTCAGATCCCAGATCATGTGCTAATATTATGCAAAGCACTCAGGATCGAAGACGGGAAACCAGAATCTAGATGAAGGCAAAGGCAACCCCCATGGTGTCTATGCTCGTGCAAAGGGATTTGTAGTCACTTTCGGTATTATAATATGCACTAAAAGAAATAGTAAGAATGTTAATTCGATTTTTATTAAAATATAGGGAATGAAATGTATACTTCAAATATGAAAGTGTGGATTCTGTGGCAAATTTACTGATTATATCTGTGGTAAGAGTGGACAAGTGTGGTCTTTGTGTTTCCAAATGGTACTATATAGTCAAGTCCTGCAGGAAGATAAACCCTAATTCATTATATTTCAAAATTAAAGATCACATAAACCAAAAACATAATAAAAACCAATTAAATAAAACCTAAAAAGTCAAGTAACTCCAATTTGTTTCTCCTTTCCTACCACTTTTTAGTGGCATAATAATAGCATCCCCTTTTCCTCCCAGTGCATCCTACTTGATATTCAACAATGACAATGATTAGACAATATTCACCAGCAGCAGTTTGTCACGTTTTGTTAGCCCTAAAGTTTTTTTTGTCTTCCACCGATGATCAGTTTTCATGAGGCAGCAATTGCTTTGATCCGTAACGGTCCTAACAGGCTTATTTCTTCCCACCATCAATAAGAATCAATCAGCGAAGAGACAGTAGTTGGCAGGGCACTCGTAGTCTGGGATCAGGGATCTAGTAACTGGCAGGGCTTCCTTTTCGCTAACGTTACGTGTCGGTTCCAACTCATTAAGTTCTTCCAGCGCAACGTTTTGTCACCGGGAACAAAGAGCTTTGTGCCATAACTGGACGTTAATTTACTTCGTTCGGCCTGCATCTGGACTAGGTCTGAGTTCCTATAATCCGTCATGCCTGGCTGCCGATTTACATTAATGCACCAATTTCTGGGCGAACAATGGGCCAGATATATACCCATTTATATACTATATATACCGAGACATCCGAACCGACTCGAGCCGTCGACGACTGTAATTAACATTTCTCGCATTATAATTTGCCCTTTTTTCCGCACATCCAGTCATCATCAGCAGACATCAGTGGCACCAAGAAACACCGAACGTACAGACCCAGTTGTTGGCAATTTAATGTCCGCACATTTGCGCAACGGGAGCAGAGAAGGAGGAGCAAGAGGAGGTGGTTGAGGATGAGGTGATCGACGGTGGTCGTTCCTGGTGACTAACAGGCAAATGAGACTCGCTTCTGGGTAAAGCTCTTAGGGTAATTTTCAGTGAAATATATATATAGATTAACCAACAATAGCCACTTAGGTGGAACAAAGTAAACAATGCTTATTGGAATTATAGACAAAGAAAATCAGAGCACTTTCCAATAAAAAATGTAAGTGGTTGCATGAAAAGTGTAATTAATACTGGAAAGCATTTAGATACATATAATTAAGTGTTAGTTCCCTTAAATTATATTTATTAATATTATATATAAGTAAATACTTTGAACAATATTAAAATTATACTAATAAAACGTCTTACTATGCCTAGCTTGATCTTTAAGTCCTTTTTCGATTTATAGAGCTTTCCAAACACATTCAATATTGTATTTTGTTTTTATAACAATATATAATTAAATGAATATATATTATTTGTTTGGAGCACCCTGCTAAATTCCAGATTATGTCAGAGAGCTATATAGATAACTTAATCAAAATGCATTTCAGTTTATTTTTGGTTCGTGTGTGGCAAACAAGTGCGATGAAATTTTGCGGCTTCTTATCAATATATTTTCTAAATATTTACCTCAATGTTCTTACTGCTGATGTTATAGGTAAACTTTAAATTAAATTGTGTAAATAAAGAATATTTTTTAAAAATCTAAATTACCTAAGGCAATCGATATTATTTGGAGAAACAGCGATTCTTACTGGAAATTCTAAATCATATTAGAGAACCTCTGATGAACGAACAATGGAAATTATTAGGCCAGCAACTAGTAACCGATAAGGAGCAATATGTGGTAGGTAAAAAAAAAATATTCTATATTTATAAATATAAATCAATTATTTAAATTCAAAGATTTACAACGAACGCATGACCTGGTTTTATGACGCCTTTAATCTGGGAAAACTGCTTCCTAGAGAAGCCTCCTATAACCCACTGAATGCTGATCATTATGAGCAGACTCTGGGGCTCTATAACTTTTTCTACAACACCAGAGATTGGTATACTTTATGGCAAAATATTTGCTGGGCCCGTCTATATGTAAATCCGGATATTTTTGTCCAAGCTCTAACGCAAGTGCTATTTAAAAGGGAAGACTATCAGGCTCTGATTATGCCAAAAGTCTATGAATTGTGGCCAGAATCCTATCACGATGCTGTAACTGTTAGCAAGGCCAGGAAATTTAATTTTGCCAATTTTTGGGCAGGCACAGAGAATGGTAGAGATATTATAGAGGAGGTACATCCTCAAGAAATAGAACCATTCAGTTTGCAAGGAGGCCCAATGAGGAACTCCCAGGAATGGCTTCAAGCCATGGCTGATGTTAATATTCTGCGAATGAAGGAAAAACCTCCGCAAAGTAGAAATAAACTTCAACACTTGCTGGGTGATATTAGCTGGCAATCTTATTGGTACTATCTCAATATGGGTATAGTTTTGGTTGAGAAAAAGTCAGAGGATCAGTTGCAGGAGTGGTGGTATTACCAACTAAGCCAAATACTAGCTCGCTATAAGCTAGAACGTTATGGCCAGCAGATGTCATATAAAAAATTAAGCCTGGATAATGATTACCAGAAAACCACAAGGAAGGTTGATGAATATTTTCAGAGATTGGAGTCTTTGGTGGATGACGCTATATCCTCCCGCAGCTATTTACTAGCCAATGGCAGTTCGATTAATCTGGATGCCGACAAAAATTGGTTAATTGGCATGAAAGATCTTTTCCCCTACGATTGGGCACAATTGGTAACTGAAGATATTGAACCAAAACCTCAACTCTTGCTGGATCCACGCACGTCTTTGAAATCGGAAAATTTTTATTATTTTGCTGAACGACTATTAAACTCCTATCGTTGGTATCGAAAGGCTTTTCAACCGGATAACAAACGAAAGTCTTATATACCTATAGATCTTCTCATCACTGATTTGAAGATTAGTCCATTGACCACTTACGATCAGCCAGTGGATGTGGACCTCAGTAATCTCCTCCATGAGAAGCATTTCTATATAGCCGGACAGTTTATGTGGCCATTTACACTCCAAAAGCGACAATATAGACTTCAGCAGATGGACTTTAACTATACCTTAGATGTCTCTAGCAATAATCGAACACAATCTGTAATTTTCCGAACATTTCTAACCACTTCAGCTAGAGGATCCCTTCACAGGGAGCCCTTCTATCAACTGGATTCATTCCTAACTCTCCTTTATCCAGGATTAAATCTTATAAACAGAGATTCTAAGGAGTTTAATGGCTTCATCGGGGATCACATCTCACTCACCGAGTTGTACAAGTTTATAAAGCTGGCCGAAAGGGATGAGGATTACGAATTTCCCATGAACATTTCCACACCGAATTGTGGTTTCCCTAGACGTCTGATTTTACCGCGAGGTGGTCAGGGAAATCCAGTAAGAATGCGTTTATTGGTCGTAGCCACTGCCTACGACTTTAAGGCCCAGCAGGGAAATGAACTCAATTGTGACTTCAGCAAGGGGATAACTCGTTGGGATGAGCTGCCCTTGGGTTATCCTTTTGATCAATTTCCGGAGGAGGACAGTGCTGGTGATAATGAAGTCTTTGGAGATTATGCCTACTGGAAGGATGTGGAGATTGTGCATGAAGATCGTTTGCTAAAATTATAAAAGCAAATTTTAAAGATTGTTATTATTTTTATTTGAGTTAAAACATTAAAATTCTTATTAACTTTTAAATTACTTATTATTTCTTCTAACCCCAATCAAACCTTTTAAGATATCTTTAAAGGGCAACTCCATAAATAAAATTTAATTCCACTTTACCGTTTTTTAACTATACCCCTTCCCAATCCTAAAAAAAACTAAACCCTTTAACGGATAGTGACGCCAAATTTGGGTAATTACCAGGCATGGGGAGATTATTAAGAAGAGGGGGGCACTCCACATGGGGCCTCGAAAACCTCGAATCTAACATGTGTATAATATTAATCAAAATTACACTGAAAGAATAGTTCTGTGTAATGAAAATAAGGATAAATAATTTAATTTATTTGTAAAATTTAAGGAAATAGTTGATTATATTTTAATAATATTTTTTAACACATGATTTATCAAATTAAAAAAGGCATATAAATCCATTTTCGAGCGATAGAACAACCTTAAGAAGTTATTTTACGTTATATGTTTTTGATTCAAATTTAAAAACATTTAAACTATTAACTAAATTTAAATTCCCTTTATAATCTCAATCATTTTTATATTTTTAATAAAAATATTAAATTTTTTCCCCTGCACACAAGCTTAGAAAATAAGAACAGACGCGTAGAAGAACCAAAACAAAAATCGAAAAACAAAAAAGGTATTATAGGAAGGGGACTACCATGAGGCGACGTTGCATGGATGCAAAGCACTTTATGTCGAGTCGAAAGAACGGTTCGAAAACCGACGGACGAGACAACTAAACTTGTTATACGCAATCGAATCGAAAATATGGGCGAAATAAGGCGGTAAGCGGTGAGCGGGAAGAGGCAAGCGGTGGGCTGTAAATCTAGAACTAGTTTTGGTTTTTTTTACCTCTTCCCCCTCCTCCTCCATAGCCCCGATGACGCGGTATAAAAAAGAAAATATTGGACACCTGCACACGGTTTCGTAGACAGCCCCAGAGCAAGGGAGCAAGAGCGGGACAAGTGAAGACCGAATAAAATATTAAATAAACGCACGGACAGAGGCCGAGAGGCAGCGATAACACTTGGAAGAGGAACAACCAGTACGAAAAATGAGGCAAGTAGAATGAAAGATACTCTAAGAAGATACAAGATACTCTAACATAGTGAGAGATACTCATCTCAGATACAAAGAGATTAATTGTATTCTTCAGATTACCCAAAGTGTGGAAAGGCTAGAGAAGCAATAGAAGCTTTAAAATAATAAAGGTTTATACAGCAAAGAAAATTTGTATGTGTTTTAAGATAAATTCAGTGTTTAGTTTCCTCTATTCTTTTTTGCAAAAGTATCTCAATGTTGCCTTGAAAAAAATGTGTAATTGTGTTCCTATAGAACAAAAAACAAACTCAATATTGTCTCGAGTATCTTTGAGAAGTAAAAGTCTTATAAGAACATATATCCTATGCTTCGTCTTAATAAAAATTAACATGAACCCATTACTAAAAGTATGCTCTAATGCTCATAATAATAAAAAATACCTTTGCGTATTATGAATACCTATATACCTTTTAAATATAAATAAAAGTATATCTATAAATATTATTAAAAATCCCAGTAAGTGCAACAAACCGCTTACAAGTTCGTGGTGATCATCACTCAAATAGAGTATAATTAGAAGTCTAGGCTACCCTTAGATTTTCTTCGGCATCGCTAGCTAGATAGAGCTCTTTCTATTTCTATCTCAGTTTTTCAAATCCATCTCATTCACACAAGTTGTCTCAGCCTGGGCCTTAGGTAGCTGCAAAATTTTGCCTGTCCCAAAAACCCCGAAAAAAGACAGAAATAATAAAAAAGGGGCAGCCAAGCGTAGAGCGATAGAAAAGGGAAGGACGAAAACTAATGGCCAGGCTTTTATTTCCAAGAAATTTAAAACTTTACCAAGGAGCAAAAGAGAACCCAAAAAAAAAGGGAAAGAAAAATGGTGCTACGGGGTGTTCAGAAAAGATAGGACCGGAACGGGGCACACATTGGGAACACATGTAGGAGTTTGAGGATCTGTCCAAGCGCAGGTAGAAGATCTAGTAGTGGTTTCTAATTTTTGTTCTTTCTTAATTTTATCCTATAATAATTTATGAGGCATGAAACCAAATTAAAAACTTTGGTTTCTGATGAACAAGTTTTTGTTTTTTTGCCCGTTCAAAAAAAGATCAGCGATAAAAGACAAAAGTATCTGCCATTTAAGGTGATTCCAGTTGAAGTGCAGCATTTTGTCAGGCTATAAAGTCTTCGATCACTGGTTTGTCGGTCCTTCTGTTTGCTTATAAATATATGGTATATATATATGCATATATGTAACTGTACAATCGGCTGAGAACTGCTGTCGGCACTCAAGAACTTGATTGCTTTTTGAACTTTCCGACGACTCGACTCCCCCGCGTTTCTCCCTTTTTCTTAACTTGGACAGGGTCTTTGCCATTTATGCATAATTAATAAATTGCCTTTTGTACGCAAAAGCCAACAAGACGTTGTTCGCCGATTGCAGCGATAAAAGTGGTGGCCCATCCGCTTTAGCAGACTTTTGGATGTGAGTAAAGATACTTTATTGTACCGGGGGATAACGAAGTTTTACATACGCTTTTTTATAACAATAAAGATTAGTAAATAAATAAAGAAATATTTAAATAAATAAAGAAAGAAATGAAACTGGAAAAGATATCAAACTTTAACCGATAAATATTTAGTAGTTGGTGGATAAAATTCGGCATTATAAGAATGTATTTCAAGGGTTTCAAAGATCAAAGTTATTGGGATTGTGATTTGTTTTTGGTGTACTGATTAGTGAATACCGAAAATTGAATTGAATTGCCTTTTTAAAGTTCAAAGTTGGCATCTTGAGATTCATAAGTAACATAAGATTTATAAGTATATTTTGTTTTCAATAAATTAAGAGTAGAAGAAAAACATAAATAAGTAATAAAAAAAAATAATAAAAAATCAAAAACCGAGACTGGACAAAGTAAATTTAATTAAATTCTTTGTTTTGTTTTTATGGGTGGATTTTAAGTAGTCGTTTTCACATACTTAATTACTTCCCTATAAGTCACATAATTGGCAACTCGTAAATGTCAATAATGTGAGATCAGACCGAATTCCACCTAAATTGATGTGAGATAAGGGGGTTAGACCCTTATCAGTCAGCTGTTTGTCAATTTTTTTTATAAGCCTCGCCCAAGCTATAGAAACAAATCAGTATCAGTCCCGAAGTCTAGCGTTAAGCTAGCTTTTAATTTTGTTTGCCTCGCAATGGACGCTGAAATTTACCTCACATTTTTGCCGGCGGAAGTTTTGGATTTAATATTTCAACGACTCAATTTCAATGACCAACTGCAACTGGCCCAAACAGATCCCCTGCTGGGACAAGCTTATGCCCTTCACACTCGAAATGAATTCGTGAATATTGATATAAGGAAATTATCGGCTATGTACTGGCCAGTAATCTTGCCGCTATGCGGCTCTCAGGTGCGCCAAATAGATGGCACATGGGACAGTCTCAACTATATTCCCTTCCACCTAATCGAGGGTCATTGTCCGTTCTTGGAGTCAATCAAATTCAATGTGAATTGTGAAAACTGGATGCAGATCACCTCGCTGCTACTCAACGTGAAAAGCCTGAAGTCAGTTCACCTGCATATTAACGGGGACTGTGATCCCTCTGTGAATATTATCAATGCCCTGACTCAGCTTCCAAACCTAACTAAATTACTTCTTCATGGATTTGCCGACAATGCAGGTGAGTTGTAGGCTTCAGACCCCACTAAAACTATTCCTAATTCCTTACTTATCCCTTCCAGTTTATCAGTTACAAAATCTGATCAATTTGGAAGACCTCAGCCTCAACTTGAGGAGCCACTCGCAGGCCTTCAATATATTTCAACTTTTGTCCACGCTGGGAAATCTTCGCATTCTGCATATTTCCAACATGAACATAATGGAATCCGAGAACTCATGCTTTAATGAGTTACAGGATCTGGAAATTGTCGCCTGCCACATGTATTCAATGCTGCCGCATGTTCCGAAACTGAAATCATTAAGATTCAGAAGGAACATTAATTATTCTCCACAATTTCAATTGTGTTTTTGGATTTCCCTACATGCGAACACTTTGGTGTTTCTAGAACTGCTTTTGCAGGACTTCGATTTTAATGAACTAAACTTACTCGAAATGCTGCAGAACTGTACAAATTTGAGAAATCTTCATTTAGGTAACGCCATCACCTTAAATTTTGTTGGATTTATCATGCGTATGTTGAACGCCAAGGGTTTCACCGCAGAACGACCATTCCAGTTGGTTTTGGAGAACTTTGAGGCAGTCAAAAACATGGTAAGCTTAAATAAAATATACAGATTTAATTAATTTAATACTTTAATTATTTTTACAGTTTTTTTCATCGCCATACCTGGGACTTGTTTATGTACGGAGTCCGAGCCCATATGAGAGATGTGCCTGGGGCTGTCTTTAATAAATAATTTAATTTATAAAAATAATACCAAAGAAAGTATACATAAAAATATATTAACTACAATGTAAATATATGTTAACAGTACAGAACCTTTTTTGTTATAGTATATCATATGTAAGCCATATAATTAAGCAACTTCAAAATATTTTTATATATCAAAGCATGTTGCTGATATCGGATTAATTCAAATTTCCAACAATCAACCAACAATTTATTAGCATGAAATTTCTGAATTGAAATTATAAATATGATTAGGTTCTTCATTAAAATGTTTATTATTGACAATATAAATATTTGTATTTTTCAAAAAATTTTGGAAAGAACCAAATCAACGGAACTTAAATGACTGTTAAACTTTTATAAGGTCAGCTTATTGCATAGTAATTTAATTTATATATTTATTTAACATTTAATTTATATATATTTTATTTTTATATTTAATTTGAAAGGTGAATTATTCTCGAAGATTCCAATTCTGGCTAAATTGCTCATTAAGCCTGATGAAATCCCACCAAACTCAGCAACTAATAAAGTCTCTCACAAATCGTGTTAATCATCGCCAACAAAACTCATCTTTTGTTCCTCCCATCCCATAAGTGTGGGCGGCTGTCGTGCGTTCAGTCCCCATCGAGAGATCGCGATCCATATCGCTTATATCGGAAGTATTCCCCATGTTTGCCGACGTCCTTTGTCTTTTGTTTCGCTTTCAGTGGGATGAGCGATGGAGGCGTCGCGTCGGTGGCCTCTGTCCTCTGTCCAGTGTGTCGCCTTTCTTGGTTTATCGCTTCCCTGGGCCTGTCTCAGGGGTTGTCCCATATCTCACAGCCTCTGACAGCTGTTCACATTCTCTGGGCAGTGAAAGTGGGTCAACGTTACCACGTTGTTAATGACATTATTGGGGTAGGTGGTTGCTGAGCTTTTGTTTTATGATTGGCGGGTAAAATTGGGTGTAAAATTGTATTCTTGTAAAAAATGTTAATAATTTATTGTTCATTCATTAATTAGAACTTTTAACAAAGCTACACTCTAAATAATATAATAATAAAAAATGTATTCAATAAGCAATAATATCAGGAGTGAGCAATCAGTTATATCGGTTAGCAAATGTATTTGTTAGGAAATTGAGACAGTTTCTGTGTTAATTATTATATTTATTTTAACAATTAAAAGTAACTAACTGATTAGGAGTTTTTTGGATTCTTTTTCTTCATTTTATGCCTCTTGCATTAGTGTCTTTAACTTTAAAGCTTTTTTATTTAAACATGAACATTAAAATAGTTCATTCAACGTAGTCCCAGGCGCATAGCTCAACTGGTGTTGGATTTCTTATATAAACTAATCCAATGTAGGGCGATTTATAAAACTGCAATAACAAGTAAATGTTAGAAGAAAGTTTTTATTTCCATTTTATTAAAACTCACCAATGGTTTTACTTCTTCAACATTTTTGAATACGAGTTGCAGTGGATTTTCCAAGCTGAAACTACCATTCTCCTTTAAGGCATTCATGAAGAGATCAACAAAATCCCAAAAGATGCAGTTACCCAAATGGAGAGTTATTAATTTTTTACAATTCCGAACTGTTTCGAGTAAGTCGTCTTCCCTGAAACTGTCGTTGCCGTGCAAAAGCAGTTCTAAAAACTCCAAAGAATGCGAATGCATTGAAATCCACTTGGACAACCGAAAGTCTGGAGAATAATTCGTGTTCCCTCTGAACCTTAAAGATTTCAGTTTCGGAAAATGCGGCAGCAGCCATTTGATGTGACAAGAGACGATTTCTAGGTTTTCTAATTCGCTTAAGCACGAGATATGATTTTCCAGAATTTCTACGTTCGAGATATGCAAAGTGCGAAGATTTTTTAGAGCCGACAGAACTTCAAATATATTTATGGCAGGGGAGTCTTTTTTTTGGATGAGGCTAAGGTCTTCCAAATGAATCAGTTTTTGTAACTGATGAACTGAAAATTATAAACAGAAAATTATAAAAGTTTCAATTGGGTTTGAAATCTAAATCTCACCTTCATTGGAGTCCAAGCCATGTAAATATAATTTAGTTAGGTTTGTAAGCCGTATCAAAGGCTTTAGAATATTCACAGAGTCAATCCAATCCTCGCTTATATGCAAATGAACAGATTTTAAACTCTTACATTCAAGTAGCAGAGAGGTAATCTTTATCCAATTATCATTGTTTACATTGCATTTTATTGACTCCAAAAAAGGGCACTCATTCACAATTAGACTAAGTGGAATTTTAGTATCGACATTCCACGTTAAATTTATTTGGCGCACTTGATTGCCGCAGAGACGTAAGATTACTGGCCAATATTCGATTGGTATTTTTCGGATATCAATATCCACGAATTCACTTTGAAGGGATCTATTCCTAGGAGCTCCTCGTTCCGATTGCGATTTATCCTGAACTTGAAGCTTGTTAAATAGCAAGTCAAGTACTCCAGCCTTGAGAAGTGCTAGGCAAAACGATGCGTCCATTGTGAGACTTTCGAAAATTTAACTAATTCTTACGCCAGAGTTTGATTGTCACTAAATCACTTTTAAACTGGGAACAGCTTACTTATAGGGTTCTTCTCTATTCAATAAATTCTTATCGACAACTGGCTGATGGGGTCAATAATAAGACATAGCAACATTCAAATCGGGAACACTGACGAGAATCAGCTTTTTTAATTACCATTGTGGGCTGTGGGTCAGTCTAAGGTTAATAATTTGGCATGGGCATAACCGATTACATTTTAATGTTCGGGTATAATTTAGTAAAATGTCAAATACTGATCGATTGTCAAGCTAACGAACTAAATTTCACTTAAATAATTTCTACGAACAAAAGAAAGCCATAAAATAATTGCCAGACAAATTCAATAAAATCGAGCGGTCATTTAAAATCAATTGAGCCAAACAGATTTTATGTGAAATTAAATTTCAGATTGTATTCAAGTTGTTTGCCATAATCGACCAGAATTATTATGTACCGTTTATAGGGTTTTATAACACAATACACATACACTTGTCAATAAAAACTATTCACAAAAAATGTATTTAAAATATTTTTAGAAAATTAATATTACTATATTGATTAAGATTAGTGTTAAATATGTCAAAATATTTGTATATTGTTGACTTAAACTTTAAACTGTTTACACTTTGCCAACAAAAAAGATAAATAAATTCAAACCTAACACCAACAACTTGCCCCTTACAAGAAGTTGACATCCTTGGCATCAGCTTCAATTACATTTACAACATAAAAATCGCCAACTTGGCCAACTTGCTTTGCAGCAATTAAATATTGACAACTACATACATATAGTAAACAAACTAAAATCGTGTAAATTGCTATTGAATTATTTATGACAGTCGTATGATTGAAGGTTACCCATTGATTCCTCTAATTGCTAACCAATTTTATTATTTATAGCTTGCCAAATAGGGGTTTTATTTTTTATTCCATTTAATGTAGAATTTTATAGTAAATTACTCTATATATTGTAAAATATATAAACCCTTTGAAAACTTGATAAAGAACAACAAGCACACACTTTAAATAAACAAAACAGACACCGGCCACGCCTTCTTCTCTTCTGTGAAAATCCTATTTTGCATAACAGTCATTATTTGGACACACCTACGGATTTAATAAAATTGTTTTTCATTTTGTGTGCGTCCCAAACCAACTGAAGCCAGAAAATTCAATTTGACAGCAAGAAGCCTGTCGGAAAATTGCAAAATTGCTCCATGAATCTATCACCATCAAAGCTAAAAATAGGAAATTAATTGCCAGCTCTAAAATTGTCAGATGCATCGAGAAAACGTACATTACTGAAGATATTTTCTGTCAATTAAATTTGGATTTTCTTGTAATAATAAATACGAAAAAGCTTTTTGCATCTAGGAAATATCTTCTGATAAAAAAAAACGTACTCTTTTAACAACTTCCCCAAGTTTTCAGTGCCCATATCTTAACCGTTTTATTGGCTTACTGTCTGCTTTTCACACCACCATACTTAATAAAGAAATTAAGCGACTACCTAGACTATTTCCCCTGTTGATCGCCCTCATAATTTGTACATTTCCAACTAAAATCTGGAACCCATGAAACCGCAATCGCAACAAAAGAAGCCAACAGAAAAACACAAGATTCGCATTAAAGTAAAAAAAAAACATAAGAGAAGAAATCAAGAAGTGATCCTCCAAGTCTAGAGGAGACTGCAGCAGAGGGAGCTCTGATTTGGCTATGAGTCATCTGTGTGTATATAGTATATAGTAGAGCTCAGCCAGACGTCGGCACGATCTCGGCGGAAAAATGTAAACGTGTGAAGTGAGGAGGCAAGAAGAGCTTTGGCCAGGTCCAGGGTCTTGGCCACAGTCGCATATTCGGTCTAACTACCTGGAACGCGGCCAAGGGACTTGCTAATCATATCGAGCCACGAATTGTTGATCATTTAAGTGTGGGCCAAACTGCAAGATTTGCTCGGATGAGTCACCCAAAGTGCAGGTAGTAAGCTGGACCAGACTAGACCCAGTTGGAGCCATCTCTTTTAGCCAGGCATACCCTAGCTAAGAGGGGTTCTATGAGCTTTAAAATATATATTTTTTAAATTAGAAGTTCTTCATTAAATCAACAAAGGCTTAGAAGGGTGTGAAGATAAACTTCAACATTATTTTGAATAAAATAATATTAATACTAATACCAAGTTAAGGGTATCTACCAAGCCGCAATCAAACGCTCAAGTCTCATATTAGATGTGCCAGAGGGCCGGGCCTTTTCAGGTAGATTTATTGTATAAACATCGCCGAATGGGCAAATAAGCAAAGAATCGGGCAGACGGGGCTTCAAGTGGCGCGAGGAGCTACAAAATATTTATATTTAAGCTTATTTATGGCTTTCGGCCTGGGTCTGTCTCCGCTCCATGAGTCATTGTCCGATCTCTGCTCCACATGTGCGGAAACTGAACTCCTTTTCCAGCAGTAACTCTTTATTGTTGTTCGCTTTAATATATTTTTCTTATTTTTTATTAAAAGCTGATTGATTTTATAGGCGCGATAAGTTTATTGTAGTCGATTGGTTGTGTCTGTCATGCCTCTCACAGATGACTAATGTTCGACTCTTTTTTTCTGTGCAAAATGGTTGTCGGACTGTTGTTGAAATGATAGTTATAAACACTTTGAACTGGTCGTTGACATTTGACTTGCCGGACAGAGGGTTTTATTTCTTTTTTTTTGTAACGTTTATGGGTAAGTCAAATACTGTTTGGATGGGGAGCTTGTGATTATCACATAATTGTTATTGGTTTGTAATTTAAATAGCAGAAAATATGGAATTTGTTTTAAAATGTATGATGTATAATAAATATATAAACAATTGCAATAATGTATACAATTAAGGTAAAGGTTAGAAATTAGCTTTGGCTAGCAGAAAAGACAGAAAGTAATTATGAACAAATAATAAAATAATTATATTTTAACTTCGCAATAATTAAAACCCCTTTTTAGCTCTGTTGGCGCTTTGTTGAATCCTTTCTAATACATTCCCGCCCCCTTTTAAATCTCCCAAACCCACCAGAAAGACCTTGTATTATTTTCCAAACACCAAAAGGCTTTATGGACACCTTGTGTTCGCTTATTGGCTTGTGTTTAATTAATTTAACAGGCAAATAGCAAATGGAAACCATAAATAAGGCCCGCCAACTAATTGCTGACACAGTTAGCGAGACAAGACAAAGCCAAAGACATTGGGGATCAAATGACGTGGGCGCTGCTGACAGTCAAAGATCAGAACGTGGCCAAGAAATTTTTGTGGAACAACACCTGCAAATGGTTAAAAGACAGGAGGTACACCGACACGTGCAAGGCTCCCAAGAGTCACAAAATTTCCATGGAAATGGAAACACTATTTTATGAGTTACAAATTTTCAGTAGCTGCCACCCATCCATCCAGTTTCGAGAGGCTGTCGAGATAGAATCGAAGCTGAGGTTCAGGTTGAAGTTGAGGTTTCTCCACTGGCACGAGCCATAAATATTCCAGTCAGGCCAAATCGGCTGAATCATCATCTTCAACACCATCGCCATCCACAATTACAATGTCTGCTTCAAGAAGAAGCTCTGCTGTCTATCGGCAGCCTCCTCCTCTCTCCTCCGAGAAAAACACGCCCACTTTAGGCACCTTAGAGACCGTGGGCACGAGCCCAAAAGTAGCCAAGATATTTTGTTTCTACCCAAGATGTTTTTTAATTAAAAAACCTAGCTCACCAGCAGCACATCACAGACAGCACTAAATAAAATAAATGACTTTTACTCTAGGGAACCAAAAGCATCTTTTTATATCTTTTTCTTGTCTTGATCATCGCACAAACCCAAAAGTCATGGTCGCGGAGGTTTTCTTCGATTCTTTTGGTCTAAAGCAGGAACTGGGAAGATTTGTACAAATTCTTTTATATATTTGGGCTTATTTTGTAGGAAAATATAATGTGTTTATATACTTGCAAAGGCAGAAGAAATAATTTAGTATAAGCAGTAATTTTAAATGAATTTTAAATAATAACAGTTCAAGTTTAAGATGCTTAGATTTTCCTTAAAAATTCCGAAAAAATAATATCTCAATGTCTGAAATTTGTAAAATTAATGTATTAATTTCAAGTGAAAATCTGCTCTACTATTTAATTTATATCGATAAACCTGTTAGAAGATTTTATATAAACATAAACAGCCTTCATTATCTTTGCAGTTAATAAAAAATTCTATACACAAATAGTTTATTAGTGTTTTTTTTCTATTTTATCAATGTATTTCCCTAACTTATTTATTTTGTTAGAGCATCAATCTTTCGCTTTTAATACCCCGAAAGCAGCTCAGCTCTTGGCTAGCTGGGCGTTTTCCCCCACAACATGGGGCCATGTCCAGCGGCAACAACGAAGTACAACTGTTCCACAACTGTTTTGGGCATCGTCATCATCATCATCATCGCTGTGGTTGTGTCTTGAGTGTCTGACTTTTTTTTTTTACCAAACTCCGAATCGGAGTCCCAATCCCAAAGTCTGCGCCTGCGCAAAAGCCGCGCGCCGCCTTGGCACGTGCGGTGCAGTAAAAAGTCCGAGACCAAAGCGCACTACAAGCTTCATTTGGAATACCCTGTAATTGTCAGGATGAAGGGTATATCCTTTGATACAAGCAAGGGTTATATGCCTAGTATAAAACTTAAATTTATTTAATGAAAATTTTAGGGTTTTATAAACATTTGTCTTGAAAGAAGAGACAATTCTAAAGCAGCCTTTTATTAATTAAGCTACAGATTTATGTACTTTTGTACCATAATATTCATATTTAATTCTTCAATTGACATCTCTTCAATTTAATTAAGAAGTATCTTTAGATCGATCACCAAAGCCTTTGCTGATTTTAATTCGTTTCGTTTGGTTTGGTTTCGTTTCATTTCTGGTTTTGAAAAATGACATACAATGGGCTTGGGTCTGAGCTTGGATTGGATCTGTGCGGGGTTTTTCAGTGGTGTGGGTTGGGTTTTGGGGGCATTTGGGCTGGAAAATCAACTTGTTTGTGTGCTGGGCTGTGTCTTTTGGAGCTCAGGTGTTGGATTGGACTCGTAGTTGGAGTTGGAGTCGAGTGAAGTGGAGTGGAGGCAGTGCCACCGTTTGATGACTCTGTTTCGACTCGGTCTCACTTCGGGGCTTGATTAATTTACGACCTAAGGTCAGAAGATTGTGTACAAAGGGTTTAACTTGTTGCTAATCGGTCAAGGTTTCTTTAGCCAGCCACTGGCCATAAAAAGCCACATAATTGCGACTGCATTTGGGCCTTAAACCCAAATTACAGTTAGCAGATGCCAGATTATGAAACTCAGAATCGCAGTCTTACTTCATTTTTAGTTTATTTTTATTTCTTGTAATGCTTCTGGTCATGGCAAATTTAAAATTTGATCAGCCGCACGCCAACGTCTCGGCAACACCTGCTCCGGATTTGGTTCTGGATTCTGAGCCTGGTTAGAATTGTGTCTTAATCAAAACATTAAACCCTTTTGGCATGCCTGCAAATTGCCAGGCAAGGAGCCGTGCCCCTAATGAGGCTCCAATCCTCGGTAATGAACTGCAATTGCTTATGGAGAAACAAGACATGATCTCGACTGCATCTAATGAGTCGGCTTGGGGTTCCCGTAATTGATTGGTCAGAGGATATGCCGGCTAATGAACCCAGGAGGTGTTCGGAGCCACAATCAAGGGGCATCTGTTGAAATCTTGGCCTAAGGATCTTAGTGCTTAAAAATTAAATCAAATCCTGCATGCAACTCAATTAAAAGAAGTTTTTATTGACCCTGATAAGAAGTGTATGTGATTAAATATTAAATGATATATCTTTCAAAACGCTTAATAATTTGATTGTGCAACATAAAATTTAATTATAAATTTAAAAAGAAAATATTTTGATGATGGTCATAAAGAACTTTGACTATAAAGATTAGAAATCTTATAAAGATAAATAAAACATTTATTTGAAGCTAGGTTTTAAATTAAATATCTAGTTTAAGTCTTACAATTTAAAATAGAATTTGATATTCAGATTTAACCATTTAACAGACTTATTTTATTGTGCCATCAAAACTAAACAACAATTAATAGGGTGAGAAAAACAAATACAAGAGATATATATTTGAAATACTATTTAGTTTATTATTTCTTTATTTATATGTTAAGGTTGGATCTTAATTTGAACCTTTTTTTTATATATTTAAAACCCTATCTCCCAAAGATGTTAACTTACTAAGCTCCTATATTTAAGACCTAATAAAATCGGTGTATACTTCGCATAAATGTAACCAAAGCTATCGACAAAAGCCAGGCATTAAACGAGATTATTGGACTACCAGTCTTGAGTCCATTGTGATCTTTGACTGGCTCAAACAGCAAACAAGACGGCCAAAATTTATGGCCCTTAGAACGGTTTCTTAGACACGTCCAGGGGTACAGAGTCCCAGTCCGAGTCCGAATCTGAATCACAGGAACTGGTTACTGGGTTGCTGGTTACTGGTTACCAGGCCTAGGGAAGCCCAGGGAAGTGCTACCGTCTTACACAGATACACACACCGCACGCATACGGACGTGGCGTGGACTGTCAACCACACCTCGCCGAGCCGCGGATCACCCCAACCGCCGGGCTGGCTGGCTGGCTGACGGGCTGGCGTAACCCATAATTTTAACACCAATAATAAAAAGAGAAACAACAACGGTGTGCGGTGCAGGTGTGCATCAAGTCGCAGCCCGAGTCGCAGTAGCAAACTCAGGCCGTGTATCTTGACATCTCTCGGATACAGATACAGCGAGATACACACACTGGATCATAAATTTACGTTTCAAATTGTCTGTAAAAAAAAAACAAAAACAAACCAAAAAACCAGTTCTCGCCCAAAGTTACACAAAGGTTTTTCCATTAGTTTCCTGATAGTGTTGATCCATCTTATTGCAATAGAACTTTAGTTTTTAAACTTTGATTATTTCAAAAAATTCTCATATAAAAATATAACAAAAAAAAATCGTTTTAAAGAATACGAATATTTCAGGTCTTCATGTGGTTATCAGATAACCAAAAAGGCAATGATTGCCTAAAGACATACATATATATATTTCGCGTTACCATTAAAACCCAATTAAATTCTTAATAAATTATTAAGGAAATCAATGCCTTTTTAGTTTAATTATTATTGATTTTAAGTTGGAGATAATGATCGAATTTCACATTGCAAGGGAGTACGAGGTGTGGTGGTACAAAGGTGTGTTTCTCTCCTTGGTTTTTTTTATTATCAAATTGATAACTTTTCAATAATAATATGTTAGTAATTCAAGTTTAATTGAGGTAATAGAGGAAGAAGACTATTGATATTAAATAAAAAAGGTGTAAGAGCGGAAGATGCTAATTAGAGGTAATTGTGCTTCTTTGCTTTAAGATTTTGTAGTTCAATTTTCAGAAATCTAAAAGAAAAGCACAGCAAATAATTTCTACTTAATACTATAACACCTTCTATATTTGAAATTTCGAATGTATAAAAGTAAAACGCTGACATATTTTTGTATGTACCGCCTGATTTCCCTTTTTTTTTGCATTGACCCAATTACGCGAGACACAGGAACTGTAAAATTCTGACAGCTCAGTTAGCTGATTTAAAGTCAGTTGCCCTGCGAGCCATAAAAATCCAGGGAGAGTCATCCCCCAGTTGGACAGTCAGCAAGATTAATTATCGCATTAATTAACTGACCTGAAAAAACGAAAGTTTTGCCACAGAAATTACTCATAAATGAGGGAAGCAGGGTAAATCAGCAAAATAAAATCACAAATTAATATTATATATTATAAAAGTAGGGAATATATAATAGAAAATATTCACTATGTAATAAGTAGAAGTTTTTTCCCGTCTACTCATATATATATCTCATATGTATATATTTTTTTGGTCGATACTGACTCAGCACAAAGACATGCCAGTCAATTTCCGGAGATCTCCGGTGATCCGTTCCAGGACATCGTAAAACACTTGTCTGCCAAAGCCTAAAATACATCAATTGACTTTATGGCTAAAGAAAAAATACCTCAAGGAATAAATGCTGATGATGTTTCGGCTCAAGGTATGGCTTATAATGAAAAGTTAATAGGAAAACGACACGGTTAATCAGCGAGAAAATTGCACTCGCCCACAACAGAAGCCAAAATGGATTTCGGTCGTATCTATTGGAACAATGCCGTGCCGGCCACAAATATTAATCATGCGAGCACTTAATTTGACACTTGGCCATAATGGAAAGCACTCGACCTGTGGTATAGATGGAGCTCGATAGAGGGGGGGAGCTGGAGCTGGAGGAAAAGCCGGAGCTGAAGCTGAAGCCGGAGAGCCGTCACTAATCACCAACGGGAACAACTTTAAAGTGGCCTGTCTGTGACCGTGTCTTATTCTCTTCGCCGGCAGAAAGGCAGACACTGCCACCTGCCTTACGCAATTAAGCGAAAGACATTGCTGGATGGACACTGGACAAAATAGGCTATAAATTCAGATGGATTTTCAAAGTAAATATATGTAAAACAATAAGGTTTTTAGCCATAATAGTAAGCTAAGAATCAAAGCTGTCTGACTGAAAGCTTGGGAAGGCTGCCTAAAAAATATTTATGGGTTCCTATTTCTTTAACATTCCCCATAAATAATTATAAAATATATATTTCACATATTTATTTCCTGTGTAGGGACTCTGTCCCTGGACAAAAGGTTCACTCTGGACTCCAACTCTCTTCCGCCGATCCCCTCCGCGGTAATTACTCAATGCCCCGAAACTGGTTCTCCTGTTCTGCGTGTGTAAGTCAAGTAGCTCGGCTCAGCCAGATTACAGAAGACAAACGGACAACAGCAACAAAAAAAATAAAAGAAATACAGAACAGAAACCGAACTAAAAAAACGATCAAAGCTTTTGCTATGGCCACGGGAACCCTTTTCCAGTAATAACTCCAGCTGGGATAGGGGGCGGTCTGGCCCCGGGTCTAGGGGCAACTGATAAATATTTATGTGTCATTAGTTGGATGCCCGGGCAGTCATCAGGTGGATGCATTGAAATGCATTTTCATAGCTAAAACCCGATGTTACTGGGGCTGATTTATAACAAGAATGATGGCAGGGGATAGTAAAAGGATCGAAGTAGGGGTTTATATGCCAATTAATACTAATCAGAGCTGGGAAACTAAGGTATTCAAATTATAAAATATATTACAAAGGATTTACTATGAGAAATAAATAATAGAAAAGGGAACTCCTACAATTTTAACGTTTAAATTATAGTATAAGATCGCAAATATCATTAATAAATATTCAAATAAATTATTAAATATCATATCATGTCATATATCAATCTATACCTATACCTATAGACCTTTCTTGAAACGATAAGACTTGGCTAGAGCAAAACTAATTCTCGAGATTTATGCCTTTTTTTTTGTATGCATCTCCTGCCACCTGCTGTGGCCAAGTGGCCCGGGACCAACGGATTGATTAGCTGCCCGACATATGCCAAATTGGTAACCCAAAAATGCTTCGAATTCCAAAATCCCAGGGCCCCTGGCCATCCAAGTGGCCTGCCTCAAGTGGGTATTATTTTATGTGGCACGGATCAAGAGACCCGGAGGAGCACAGCCAGCGACCGGCATCGTCTCATGTGTCACATGCCCGGCCAGAGTGAGAGGATGACACATGCCGGCGGATTGTTAAGTACGCTTAGGGCAGATTAACTTAACTGTGCATAAAATGCCGCACACTCGACTCAAAACAAAATAAAATGCAGAAAAAAAATACGATGTCGAAATGGGAAATGACTGCAGGAATGCAGGCAGTCGTCTTGAAACAAAAGTAAAAACTGTCCTGAACTATGCTGGAGTGTTGGCTGTCCGGGGAAATATTGCTGGAATGTGTAAAAAGTCATGCATAAAATTAGTTTCAACTTGGGTGACGATGCCCGCAGTTTTTCCTTCCTCCTTCCCCCTTTTCCCGTCCTGATTTATTTTCTACAAATGCATTTTTAACACTTGGGCAACACGTGCGTTCCCGGAATACTTTTGCCTTTCAAGAGCGCCTCCTCCTATCGATCCCCTTCCCTTGCAGTTAAAAATCCATAAAAAAAGAAACAAAAATTCAAAAATTTGATGAATATGACAGTTTGAAGTGCGTGTATCTGTGAAATTTGATACGAAAAATATAGCAAGAAAATCAAATAAGATTTTGAAGAAATTTATTTTAGATAAATGCTGTAAAAACGGACGGGATTTGAACAAAATAAATATAAGTTAAATAAAAACAACATTTCAATATTAAAATACAAGAAATATAATAAACACACACCTCTTACAGTTCCTAGATACTTCGAATATTTACAAACGTAATCGAATTATTAAAAAAAAATAAACTCCAACACTTCGATTAATATCAATAGACATGTATTTCCCTCTAATTGCTTTCTGGTTCCACTCGATCAGTTTTCTTAATTAATAACACAGAGTTAAACACAGAAATTCCCACGCAAAAGACTTATATTGTAATTGTGTTTAAGGTACAAGTTCTTCAAGAAGCTTCGCATAAATTTTCTGATCAGCGAAGCTCGACCAATGTGTGTGCAATGAGGTAAGACGAAGGCAGGAAACCCATTGAGAGTTCCTAAGTTCCAGACAAGAAATTCAAGAAAATCTCATCTTAAATCATATATTCTCAAAGCTAAAAAATAAAATTCTGTGGTTAAAAAACACACCCAAAATAAGGAAAAGAGATACCAAAAAGTAACCTGCGCCTGCGCACCCATCCATGGCAAAAGCAAATTAATTTGTTTAAGGTGCTCTTCTTTTTTGTATTATTTTGGTTTTTTTGTGTCTTGGAAACCCCTGTCATGTGCAGTCGATTGTTAAATGAGAATGATGCCCACCAACTACAAGCGTTTTCACGCCATTCTGAGCACTTGTGGGGGAGGTGGGAACGTCTTAAAGTATGGGCCGCACCCGACTAGGGTTTCTTCGATTTGTTTATTTAAGAAAATGTGAAGAAATCAGCAATGTGTGAGAATTAAATTGCTTAACAAATTGTACAAATATCATCGAGAGCTAGCACTCTCATGTATATACATATATATATATATATATATATATATATTAATCGATTTTCGGTTGGAGGGGGCTCTAGACTTTTGATCTATGAGAACAGAGTCAATGTCTGGGCTAGCTTCCGGCCATTAAAATCATGGGGTATTGGACGTGAATACTTTAACTGAGCTCTTGAGAGTTTTATTTTGCGCTAAACAGTTTGATTATTTCGAATATTAATAAGAGTTGATTTCAGAAATATATGTTAAGAATTTAACCCATTCAATAGGCTAGAAAACATGATATTGAAAGGAAATGGGAATATAATACAACAAATATTTTATATGAAATGCATAAACCTAAAAAATCTCATATAATCAAGGAAAAGCTTCACAAAAATAATGCTTCAAGTAAACAAAACTGTATTGTAACTCTCCTTCTGAATTCAAAAGTATACACTTTGTGTTACCCTAAAAATATGTTCAAATTGAGAAGAGAAACCCTTGTTCAGCCTGCATACTTGACCCATTTAAGAGACTTACCTTTTTTCGGCGTTGTTAATCGCAGAACCGCAGAATATGGCAAGCTGGATGCTTAAGTGATTAACACCCGACATCTTCGAGGGGATCATTAAGCAATGCATAATCCAATTAGCACACGGGACGAGGACTGCCGACGACGACGACGATCCACCACCACCTGTTGGCGAGACAAACAAAGGATTTAATATTTTGTTAAATCAACGAACCAGAAACATTTCGATGACGATGAACCTGCTAAGAACTTGAACAAACAAGTGATCACGATCCCTGAGAGGAGCTGCCGGAGGATCGTTGATATGGATCAGCACAACATTTACTTTTACTCTCAATTGTTGCCTGGACCCCGTCTCTAGACCTTTTCTGATATCTGATCTGATCTTGCTGAAGATAAAAGAAATGCCAATTCTACTTAGAAAATGACACGCAAATGGCAAAAAGAAAAAAAAAACACACACACACAATATACATATATACAGACAGTAAAATGGAAAAAGGTCCCGAGGATTATCCCCCTGTCCTGGTTCTGGTCCTGGGCCCCTCATCAATATGTCTGCAATTAAGTTGGGCACGAATTCGTTATTAGGGGTCAGGCAATTGATAGCGATGCTCTTCGGATGCATTATTCAGCGCACAAATTGCGTGAGGCACAAAGGCAGCAGCCACGATCATTACATGCCCAGGATAACCAGTGCAGGCTCCTGCTACCTCCTTCCAGCCTATGCAGATCGAGTGCATTGCAAGGAGGAGCCCCGTTGAATTGATCTCCCTCACATAATGGCTGCATATGCATGGATTGGGTTCCAATTGTGTTTTGGCTCAACACTGGGGAAAATATATTTAATGATTTATTTTGTAAAAAATAAAATATATAATATACCCTATAAATATATGCATACATTAAATAGTTTCAGCAGAGATAGGCAATGATTTAAATTCTGGAAGATATGTACATAAAGATTTTAACTAAGACTTTAATTTTCAATTAATTTGAAACCCTTTCGATACAAACTTTTCAATCTTTTAAAATTTATTTATTTAAATATTTAAATAATTAAATATGTATATATATATATATATATAGTAAGTACATAATATTCATATCTATACACATAAAGATTGTATTTCTGCAAGTGCAAACCTAGACTGATACTGTATACATACATACATATATTTATATGTACAATGTATGAACAAACTTATGTATACAAAAAATAAGGAAAAATCGTTGAGCGATCATGGAGCAACCTTTCGGTTGCCTCGATGGTTCAAGTGGCGGGAGGGCTTAACCCCATGGCTGTCATTGTCATTGAACGGCTGACAGTTGCACGAATGTAATTGGCAGTAGGCGCGAATGCAGAACGCATGAAAAATAGAGGCGTGTGAAAATGATGCACTCTGATCACTTCGACATCCCCTGCACTTCACCACACCATACAAAATAACGTGAGAATTTCCATTTAAATCAAAGGCAAAGGGTACAAACTCTGGAGTGATCAATGCTGCGTAAAATTTGATTAGATCGATGAAAGGTGCAAATTTATTTGAATTTCTTTATGAACAATTCTATATGTGATTTTTTTTTTATGTAAACCCACTTCTATAGTTTCGATAGACAGGATCTGAGCTTTGGAATACTTAAACAGAGCACAAAATTGAAACATTGGAAATGAAACCAAAATATGAAGAATAAATTTGAAACGAAAATATAAACTTTTATCTTTTAAATGATTCCGTCTATATATATGTAAGTATATATATAATTTAAAGAAATTCAACTACAATCCATACTTCAATTTGTAAACATCTTAGAATTGCCTAAAAAGGCTACCAATATTTCTCTAGTATTGCATAACAAAGGCATATAACTAAGAAATAGCTTCTTTACTCTAAAAGTCGCTAAATTGGCTAGAAAATGAAACTGCGACTGCACTGGTCTGTTGTTTATAGAGACATTTGCTGACTACCAACGAAAGCGGGCCGAGAAGTCAGGGCAGGAATTTAGTTAATGTGCAACTTTCAAGAGCTTCGCTTCCAATTTCATCCAAAGTTAGAGAAAATGTCATCCCATGGTTATATATTAAACCTTCCGATGGAGACTCTGGATTTGGTTTACGAATACATTCCGGATATGAAAGATAAGATCAATCTGGCTAAAGCTCATCGCGTTCTTGGAAACGCTTTCGTCCTTCACGTCGGCGATATGTTCAAGGAAATCGAAATTGAGGAACGACCAATCAAGGATTGGGCAGACATTCTGCTACTGTGTGGATCCTCGGTTACCAGGATCAGGACCGAAACGGTGAACACCACCGTGGTTGTCGTCAAGCTGGCGTCCATGCACTGCCCCAACTTGCAGGAGTTTTTCTTTCCTGTTCGAAGCAGTTTCTGGAGTCATATCAAGCCGCTGCTTTTGACTCTTCAAAATCTGGTATGGATTGGACTTATGAACATTTTTGAGAAGGTTAAAGTGGTTGAGACGCTACTGCAAATGCCCAAGCTGAAAACATTGCAATTAAGCAACTTCAACCGTCAAGATTGTAAGTATTGTTTAAGCGGAAAAGCTGAAATTAAATCGATTTTCTTTAATTGTATATAATTTTTTAGGGGAAGGAGTGAGCAAACTCGTGAATCTGACGGAGTTGACTATAAAGAACAAGAAAGAAGAACCCGTTGATGTCTTCAAAGTTTGTTCCCAAATGAAGAGCATCGATTCCCTGGAGTTTAATTTCGCTTCAATCCGTATTCCCAAAGATCATGGTGATGAACAATTGTGGCCGAAACTCGACTTACTTCGGATTACCTATGGGATCTTTCACACGTCGCTGCCTTACTTGCCGGCTCTAAAATATTTGACCATTTTCAGCATTGATCCAAGCATGAAACTCACCGATGTTTTTGGTCAATCGGTCTTCAATTATGGGAAGACCTTGGAGTCACTACGTTTTTCTCCAGCTGTCCCTAGAACCATAGATGCTGATGAGCTAGGGATTATTGTGTGTGTTTATTGTCCAAGAATAATTGCTTAAAGGTATACATTTTTAAGACCTTATTTTTTTACAGAGTTATAATCTATGAGATTGGGAGTGTCAGGTGCCAGGCGATGATTTCATTCACTATATATGTCTTTTAGAGAACCTGGAGGAGTTGAATTTACAGAATTCGTACATCACTAACGTTGGAGCCATGATGCCGATTTATAGATGCAAAAAATTGCGTCATCTTGATATTTTTGGATGCCCAATGGTCAACAGCGATATGGTCATGGAAGCTGTCCCTGCTTTAATATGTCACCGCCCTGAATCGGATAATCCATTTGTACTCAAGGTTGGTCCTGGCTTCGGATTTGTCGATGAGGTGAGTTGATCAACAAAATGAAATATATACCTACCTATGTTTATACACATATTTTTAACATGTTCATCGATTTTTATTTAATTTGTAAATATTTAAATATTTCAATTAATTTTGTTTTCAGAGCGAGCTATGTGGAGTATTGGATATTCAATACGATTATGATGGCTTCTTGAAGTTAATGCTAGATGGACTCACTATAAATTAGTGTTATTCTAAACATACATCGGTAAAATTTGATTTTTAAAGAGGAACAAAAAGTGGAAAAAATGTACATTTGAAGTTAAACACATTTCTTTCACGTGGAAAAAGGAAACTTTTAAGATGTCTTGATTAAAAAATGCTATGTATGTACATGAATAAACGATTATGTTAACTTTGGTTATTAAAATACAAAAAAAAAATTTCAAGTTCCTTTGCCAATGAAATAATATAGTTATTTTATTACACTGTAATGAATCAGTAATGGGTTTGTTTATGTAATAATTAGACATGGTACCCCGCTGGCATAATTTTTTTATTGCTAGAATTAGTGTTTGTCTAGGTATTCGATTTTTGTGAACTTATCAAGTCTTAATTAATTTTTAGAAATAGTAGAATGTTTCGCTTAAGGAATCCAAATCATTGCACATCAGAAATTCAAGGAGCCAGCCGATTGGCAGAGGCGAGAATAGCCGGAAAGGGCAGGAAAGACTCGTCATTCATATAACATTTTTGGGGGAATCCCCTATATCAGTTTATTATGAATTATAAATTTCAGTGCTGGCAGGCAATACATAGACATTCTTAAATTGCATTTGTGTCACCTAGAATAAAAAAAAATCAAGAGACGTGAGAGGAAAAAATATTATGAAATGGTGTAGTATGGCATTAATTATATGCAATGCCTAAAAAATAGCTATTTAACTAAAAAGTTAGAGTGAAGTGTTAAAAAACACCTTTAACTAATTTTTTAATCCCGTTGATATATGTATATTAAACCTTCCGTGCACGATTCTGGATTTGGTTTACGAATACATTCCGGATATGAAATATAAGCTAAATCTGGGCAAAGCTCATTGCGTTCTTGGAAAGGCATTCGCCTTTCACGTTTGTGATATTTTCAAGAATATCATAAGTATTGTCGAAGCGGAAAAACTGTCATAGAATACCTTTTTACAAAACATTTTATGACTTTTTGGGGTACGAGTTGGCCAACTCATGAATTTGACAAAGTTGACAAGGAAGAAGAACCCATTCACATATTTTAAGTTTGTTCCCCACTGAAAAACATTGTCACCTTGGAGGTGGCGTCCGCTTTTTTCCGTATTCCCAAGGATCATGGGGACAAAGAATTGTGATCGAAAATCGAATTACTTACAGTCCGTTTTGGGTACTTCCCCTCGCCGCTGCCTTACTTGCCGACTCTAAAATAGTTACCATACCATAGTTATAGTAATTCCTTTATTGGTAAATATTACAATGGCTTATTTATGTAAATTTATAGTTCAGATTTTCATCTTTAAAAAAATTTGCTTGCGATGAATTTTTAAAGTTAATGGAAAGCGATGAAAACATTTTTAATTTTAATTATTCTAAACATAAAACAAAGCATTTTATGTTAAAATAAGACATGCAATGAATATAACAAGTTTATATTCATGTAAAAAAAGCCAAACTGTTCAGTTATGAGTAAAAAATATGATGTATCTGAAGGAAATTCGGTTGTATTAATTTTGGTTACAAATGGAAAATCCATTTTCTTTGTTTAACAAATTATATAATCTAATTCTAACACTGTAATAAAACATCAATTGGATTGATTGAGGAATAATTTAAGTATGATTCTGAATTGATTTATATTTATATACGTAAGAATGATCAGCAATAGCATAATACGACTATCCAAATCTGTAGAATTCTCGGTTAAGGAAACCAGATCATTAGCACTGAACACCAGAATATGGAGGAGCCAGCCGAGTGGCAGAGGCGAGATAAGACCGGCAGGGCAGGGCAGACACGCCAGACAAACTGGCGACGCCTTGTGAAATTTTCTTTCCTCTTCTGTGTGCACATAATAATAAAGAAAATAAATATAAGAGGGATACAGCCCAAACGCACAGGCACACACACATACCCACAGAGAGCCAGGAGAAGAACAACGACGAAATAAGACCATAAATGCATTTTAACAAAAAGCAAACCAAGAAGAGCCAATGAACCTAAAGAGCAAAAAAGAAAGACATGAAGAAAAATAAGAAACACGAAAACCAACAGAGAAAATATAAAGAACCCAGGGCCCCAAACCAAAGGCCATAAATAAGCCGACATCGGCTTCGCTGCGCATGCGCCGCAGCATTTGAGGCTGGCTGCACTTCAACTTGAGTCTCTGTCCGTCCCTCCAGCTTCTTCAGCTCGAGCCCCGGCTTTCCCTATCGGACCCTCGCCATCTGGTCGGTCATTGGGGAGCCACGGCTCCAGGTTTGAAGAGGCAGTGTGTGTACTAAAAAGATATACCAGCTCAAACTTCAACAAATGGTCTGTCTGGTGGGTCGTCAACTGTCTTTGGGTTTAAAAAAAACTATTTAATTTTTTTCTATATAAGATATATAGAAGTTTGATTAACAAAAAATTGAATACTCTGAGCTTGCCATGATAATATATTGTTGAAAGGGTAATTTATTGATTTATTTAAAAGAATAAAAAAAATATATCAAAATATTATAGCCAACTGCCCTTAAAGGAATTAAAAAATATATAAAAACATTATAACAAACTGTATGGAAATCTCAATTTATGTATATACTGCATATTTATTTTTGTAATAGATATATTTTTAATTTAATATTAATACATATATACATATTTTCTTTATATATTTATTTTAATTTACTATTTATTTATTTATTAAATTCAATATTGACATATTCTAGTGCGGCAAGGTGAATTTAGGTAAATTTATCGCAGTAGTTCAAATAAATATATCAATTTTGTTTTCCTATTAGTTAAACATAAAACCTATTATATTTATTATTAATCAATTGAATAGTTTTATAAACAATTTTCATAGGGCATTTCCCAAGTTGGTTCTCCATTATGAATAAACCTTTTACGACGACTTATGCCAAAGGAATTCCTACAGTTCGGACACACAATTTTCTAGTGCAATTTTTCACTAATGATGACTAACTCACCTGGCTGGTGGGCCCGAATGATTCACGCATTTGCCGAAAGGTGCGAAATTCAAAACGCAGGTGGGCCACCAAGTCAAGGAAACATAACATACAGTTGCAGCTGTCGACGGTGGTCCATGTAAACATAATTCTTCTGTCACTATTTAAATCTACTTTTATGGCCATCAGATAGATTGCTGGGAATGCGTTCCAACAATTTCCCAGGGTGACTGATAAGACCGGAATTCCAATCAAATTCTAATTAAAATTATCAGTGAGAGTTCAAAGAACAGGAAAAAGATGCATTTTCAGTTGAAAAATTATACCCAAGTGTTTGGTAATAAATAATCTATTTAACGTAGAAATAATATATTTAATTTAATACACAATAAATATAATCTATAATCTTTTCTCACTATTTTTCTTTTTTCTATATTTTTAATATTTTATTTCCAAAACAAATCAACTGCAACCCCATTTTGTATCACTTTATTAAGTCCCCAATTTATGCCTTTGCTCAACCAAACAAGAAAAAAAATAGAGTCGGAAAAACATGATTTACCTGGCACCGGGCAACTCATATTTTAATCTATATCTCACTGGCACTTGCCTGATCCAGCACAATCCTAAATTATATGGCTAGTACCCGCAGCGACAAGTGGAACTTTTGCATAACGATTTAATTAAAGTTTTGCTCACTGGCGCTGGCCACAAAAACTAGTCAAAAAGCTGCGAAAAATTAAAGCGCAAAATGAAATCATAGGGGACAGGACCTGCCCGGGTAGCGGACCGCAACGTTGGCTTATTAAATAAATAAACTATAATTAAGCATAATGCATGAGTTAGTGGTCGATGAAGTTGGTAGTGAAACTCAATTGCTATGCCTTGCGATACCCTAATGAAAAGTTTATAGGGGAATTATCAAGAGAAATGGGGGAATGCATTTTAATTTGACTTTATTTTTATGAAGTTAACTATATTTGCTATACAAAGGTTTAATTTATTTATAATCAATTATTTCAGTCAAAATCATGGAGGCTAAGCCTCAATATCTTTGTAATCCATTCAGTGTTGAAATCAAAAGTCGATATGTCCACGGGTTTGGCCACTTTTAAGCTGCATCCACGCATTGTCTTGGCTCAACTGGAAGCCGCCAGGCTGTCTAAGACCAGTAGTGGGCCAAACAGCCAGTAGCCAGCCAGCCAGCCAGCCAGCAAAAACCAAGCCAAAACCCAGTTGAGGCCAGATCCCAAAGCAGTTGACTTTTTGGCGTATGTTGCAAACAGATCCTCGCCATAATTGGAAGCAGTCTCGCGGAACTTGTTGAGCTGAAGTAGCAGCAATAGCAAATTATAACTGCACTGGCAGTAATTTGTGGGTTTCAAAAATATTTTTTAAAAATATCAGCAAACTTAAAATAACTTTAAAATATATGTTTAACCTAGCAAAAGGTAAAACTTCATCAATAATAAGAAACTAAATATAAATAATATTTTAGTTACATGTCTAAGATATACATCATAAAAACTTGATCATTAAATGTTTATCATTCATATTATTTTTTCTCTTCAATAATTTAATATTCCCTAATTTTTACCAGTGTTTAAAGTCTCCTCCTCATCGACTTCTGGTTTCTATTGACCCAGTCGATCCGTCAGTTAGTAAGTCAAGTTTGCTGGGAATGCACACGGGTAAATATATGGAAAGTGGAGTGGCCTGGACTGTAGCTGGATGGAATCACTTTTACTTTTGCCTGGCGGCCGCCTCCTGCGGGTTTCTTGTTAATGTGACAGGTTGCCAATCGTCTTGGCCAATTGACACCTGCATGCTAATAGCGCTCACTGGAACTTAATGCTAAAATCATGTCAGCAGCTGAGGGATACAAAATATACATATAGTATATACACCCAGGCACATCCTACACACAGTATTTCGAATTAAGCAAAGTGATTACTTGACTTCCCTTTAAAGGCTAAATACAAATTGTGTGACAAAATGCTTATGCCAAGTGATCATTGTGGGGTATTTATTGGGCAATCAGTTGGCCAAAAGAGGAGAGTCTTTGTTAAAAAAAAAACAGCAACTAAATGATGAAAAAACTCTTCAGTTGGAAGCCTTATTTTAGTAATTATTATTACTATTTTCTTGAGATCCAAAGATCTCTCTACAGTTAGCTAAAACTACCTTCTTCCCTTTGCAATTTTCCTAGATTTTCCCTTTCACCCTCTATGCTGGATCACAACAATCCTAATCCGGTTTGGATTCCTGCTCATTAGCAACAGGTCACACCTGAGTGACCTCTCGGTAATATTTCCAGGTGGCAGGTGCTCCTGGGATCGCCAATGAATCATAACTCGGCCCGCCTTTTTTTTTCTTTTTGGTAGCAGCGAAAGATCGTAAAACTAGCCTCAGACCAAAAAGGAAAATCATTTTACAGAGATATTAAAAATCCGGGGGGACAAAGAACCAACTGGGGCTCCATAAAAGGAATGCAAGAAAGCAATGGGATGCGAATTCAGCAAGAAACTAACCGAATAGGTGACAATCGGGGGATGAGGACAATGATGGGTCGTAAACCCGAAGACAGGGCGATAAATGCTCTGGCCGTGGAGAAGGAAATTAACATGAAATTGTGAGACGAGACACGATCACACAGTCACCCCATAATTGTTGAAGAAAATTGCCCTCGGTCTTTGGCCCCTGAACCTTCCCCGGCCCCCGTTTTAGGTCCCTAGGTTCCCGGCACTTGTGCCCAGCACACTCTGCAAGTGTGTCTCGGGTTCACGTCCACTGGGCTCCGGCCCAGCCCCGGCTAGGAAACTAAACCGAAACCGAACTGAACTCAACTGATCTCGGCTCAGCTACATGATCCCTTTTCCAGGGCCTTTGTTTTTACAGTGCGATAAGACCAAAGGTCTGAAAAGAGAGAGGCTCCTAGCCGCACTATCGGATACCCTGGAAAGTAATTGGGTTCTTAAGGCTTCAGATAAATGAAATATTCTCTGGAAATATTTTTTTTACTTCTTGTTTTGTAATATTTAATAAATAATATATATATAAATTATTTTAAAATATTTTTCGTTTGTGTTTTTTCAATTTCTAAAAATTTTCTGTTATTCTTTTCTAAGAAGAATTTGAAGTTGTTGCATTTTCTAAAGTCCTTGATCACTTCTGAGGTATTTCCTGCCTCGATTCCCCAGTTTTCTTCCGAGTTTTTTTCACCCAGTCTCCTGGGCTGTCCCTCTTTCCTTTCAGTTTTGTTTATTTGTTTGTTTTTTTGTTGGCGTAGGACTTGCGACGACGACCCTTTTTGCTGGCTCTGCCCTATAACTCCTACTCCTAGTGCTACCCCTACTTCCAGTTCTGTGCTGTTTTAACCATCCGATCCCCAGTTCCAGTCCCCGACTGACTGACAAGTTTCACCTGTCCGTATTTGTCCATGGGGTGATCTATCATGGGCTGCCCAGACAGACGGAGACCTGTCCAGTGGCTGTTTTTATTATTTCTCTCTCCTGGCCGTTGGGTTCCTCCTCCTTTCAGTTGGGACTTCTTTCTTTTGCAGAGGGTTGACGTTTCTATTGCTCCCTAGATTTGCTGGAGGAACATTTGTTTGACTAGATAATGGGGCAAACGCAAAGGCAAACACACAGATGCATATACCTTTAGACGGCGATGTGGTAATCTAATAGGGTTCACCAAACATTGGTTAGGTGGGCCAGAACATCGACTGACCCTTGGCTATGGATGGATCACATTTATATTACACTTGAAAAAAGATGTTTATTTACATGAAACTTGAAATATATGAGAATATTTATTTACTGAATAAGATTTCGTCTGTGAAAATTAGAGACAATAAAATTCACAAAATTAACTACAGTTTTCCATTTTTCTTAAAATACTTTTAGTATTATTTTTCGTATAACAATGAAATTTCTTAATTTAATGAATAAACTTTTAGAAATATATTGAACCGTGCACGATAGTAAACCGATATCCCGAGGGCGACCGCCACCAATGGCGGCCTCATAACCCCAATCTCCTCCGTGTCGGTCCGGCAGTGTGCAACCCAGGCATTGAAAGTGAAATCTTATGGGGTCCGTCCAAGGGGTTCGGCTGGGTCTCAGCTACATACATGCTCCATGGCCGCGCATACCGGACAGAGCTTAGAGGGACACATGGCAGCCGGAGGAACGTGCAAACTGCGTGCCCGGCAACTTGACATGGCGATAATGATTGACCCAAAAAGCGTGTGTGTGGAGTTCTCCCCGAAAAGTGAATGTCATTAGAAGCATTTCGAGGCGCGTTTACAGATAAAAAGCGAAACAGAAATAACGAAAATAAAAAGCTAAAGCACACTGCAACAGCTGTCAATCAAAGTGCAGCATAACCATCAGCGAACAAAGGCCAAAACAATCTGAAAGATACTCTGTGAAGGGTAGTGGCAAGTGCAGAGTTTGTTTATTTAAAAAAAATATAAACTATAAATTATAGAAGTTAGAGTTTATAATTAAAGCAATCCAAGGGAAGTATATTCTGAAGAGAACTTATTACAAATATAAATGTAATTTGAGTTCATTTTTAAATATATATTAATGATACCCCAAGCAAACACATAATCTTATTCCCCTTTTAGAGAGCATCTCCTATTCGATGTCTGGCTTATGGCTTAATTTCCCCCAATATTTCCCCAGGCTTACTTGCTGGCTGTGTAGTTTTCGTTGGTGCTTCTTTGTGGTGCGTAGCTCGATCTTTGCCACAGCCTGCTTATGCAAGCAAAAGGCCCCCAGCTTGGTTGCCCCAGATTCTGTGCCTCCTCTCAGCCTGCTGCCCTTTTATTTTCATTTTTTTTCTCTTCCAGTCTTTATTTTTTTGTGATTTGAAGCTTGGCAGCAAATGCTTTCGATCGCTGCCCTCGATGATAGAACAAAAGTTTTGTTTACATTTTGTTTTGTAAACAAAGAGAAATTCTACATACATAAGAAAGGTCACTGAGAGAAAATAAAGGCCTTTATGAATTTTTTAAAAAGTTGAAAATATATTTTAACAATTTAATACTACTTTTTGTTTCTATTTGTTAATAACTTGCATTCTCCAAAAATAAGATAAAGAAAGGAAATGTGTACCTAAAATATATTTTATAAATACATTAAAATATAAAAATTTATATCTTAAAATTTTTTGAATTTTATCCTTTAAGATTCTTTATTTCCGTAATCTTTATTTTTCCAAAATATAAAGTTTAATAAATAAAAGCTACCGACTTTCTTAAGAACATCTTAGATAAATTTTAAAAAATTCCCCAAAATTAACCTTAACAGGTTTTTGTTTTATTAATATTATATATCAACAAATATATACAGATTTTCTCTCTGCACACATCCATATAGATGGCCGCGATATATATCTGTGTTTTGAGCAATCGAACACGACCACGACGACATGTTGCATTCTAATGGCCCCGGGCCACAACTCATCTGCTGCTGCTGATGCTCCCACTGCCGCCTCCTTTCGCTGCCTCCGTTGATCATGTTCATTAATTAATGATCAGTCGTCGTCGGATCTTTATTGTGGCCCATGTACCCATACCCATACGCTATATGTATTCATTTTTATGATGACCAAGCGTTGTGCTCTGTTTTAAGCGTATAATTTATGACATTTTATTGTGTGGCAAACGCGAATGTGGAGCCTCAGTAGAAACGAATCCGCTCGAAGATACTTTGGCTATAGGTTCTTTTTGGCCCAGAACAAGGGTCATTGAATTATTTACTAATGGAGGATTAAATGGGTTTTGTCTTTTGGATATTATAAGGCTTAATTTAAGTGTTCTTTATCTTTGGGTTATTTTAATTTGATTTTCGAATGTCTTTATTATTAATACGATTTTTGTTTAATTTTGATGAAGACAACTTGGAAAAGGTAAACTAATTTTTAAACAATGTAATGAGGAGCTGAGATTTTATTATTCAAATCTTAAGAATCTTACAAATTTAATATGCATCCCATAATCTCCAAAACTCTATACATAATTCATAATTTATTCTCCTCAACCCTAACCCAAATCTCTTCTAATAACTTCCCATTTAAAGATCCATCCCAGTCATTCTCCTCCTCCCGCACCGCACCTCCCTCAGGCACCTGGCGAAAAAAAACCCATAGATCACAATAAAGATCTCGGTAACTGTCATGGATTACCATACAGTAGTAGTTGTTGAATCTTCGTTGCTGTTCGCCACATTAAACCTCAAAAGTAGACAACAGAAATAACAACACACACAAAATACAAAATACAAAAAATTATAAAAAAAAGGAAAAATCGAAATTGATTGTTGTTGTTGTTGGTGGTGTGTGTGTGTTGGTGCACTCAAAAGATAGATTGCTCATAGATTTTCGAGGTAGGAAAAAAAAGGGAAAATAAAATCGTGTTACAACAACAGGAACGATACGGGTTACCAAATGGGCAACGAAACGAAAGGAAAAAAAAGAAGAGAAAGAACTCAAAAAAACTGTTGTAAAACGCATTTTGACTGACAGGTACCCATAGGTCTTGAACGGACGGATGTGGACCAGGGGACGGACCTTCTTCAGGGGCCCTGTTGAAACTCCTCAATTTGATTGCACGAGTTGGAAAGTAAGGTGAGAGAGAGAGAGGCAGGGAGAGACGGGGAAAAAGAGATAGAAAGTGAGAGAAGGGGAAGCCCCTTATGGAAGGAGATCGAGTCTTATGGGTAGTGCAGACGATCTATCCATTATAATATATAATAATCTTAGAGATTTCGGGTATAAATTCATAGGTCCCGATTCATCAGAAAATATTGTGACTTATTTTTATAAGAAAACAAGTGTAGATTTATGGATATTAAAATAATTAAAATATTTAGCGAATTAACCTTGAAAATACAACCTTCTTTAAGCATCTTACCTACGAAGATAAGGTTTGGTTTTTCGAATTTTCGTATATATTGAGAGACTCTCGTAACCTTTTTTCCTTTTAAAAATAATTGTTTGCCAGACTATTCTTTATATATTTTATTTTATTTTACAAACAGGCTAATATTTTGTATTTTTAATTCCAAGTTAAAAGAAAACCTTTTTAGATTTCCCTGGAAAATAGCTAAATTATCGTCACTTAAAAAGAGGTAGGGGTGAGAGTGAGTGGAGTAGGGGTGCTGAGACGTTGGCTCAATTTGAAAATCGACAAAACGTGCAACTCACATGTCATACACGCTTACGACGTCCGACTGAGCGACAGCGATCCCCGCCAGATCCCTCTCGCCCGCTTCTATCCGGCGATCTTAACTCCCTTTCAAAGGGGACACAACAGCTGGACGTCGGCTCTGTGGTATGGTGCGGTGTGTGTACCTTGGAAACCTCAGCTTTGGGACTCGGATGCACCTCAACTATTCTTCTTGAAATCTTGTTCATCCACGCACTCTGACTGACACCATCCATCGACCTTTTGGCAAGGGTCTTAGGGGAAAGGGAATAAATACTCTTAAACAAAAAGAAAAATAAGGAGTGGCACTGGAGAAAAGACTTGCCAAAATTATGGTAAAACCTCTTTAGATTTCAGTTATCAAAATAAAGTTGATTAGGTAATATATTTAATCACTATCAAGTCAAAGGTAAAGCAAGAAACTCAACATTTGGGTTCATTTGAGAAGAAGCAAGAGGAAAAGTCTTAAATTATAACTAAGGAGCTTGTTTATTTGTTGTTTGTATTGTGGGTTTTGTGATAAATTTGCTTTTCGTTTCAGCGTTAATATCATAATTTTTTTTTAGATTTAGTCCCTCTAATAATGTATTTAAGTAAAGGTGAAACATTCCCATAATTTTCCTACGATTTTATTTTCAATCCTTGTACTTCTATCGTTCTCCAACTTTTGCATTAATTTGTGAAAATGTATCCTTTTCCTTGGAAGTCAATTTGCTTCGCGAAACAAGCTCAAGTTAGAGCTCATTATGATCGTTTTGGGCTAGTAAATAATTTCGTTTCGGTCAGAAGCTATTAAGTCCGATTTGAAGAAAAGCCAGATCGAGAGCAGAAAATGGACTGAGACAGTGGGGACTGACTGAGGATGGACCAGGAAAAAATAAAAGAAAAGACGGCACGAGCGCATCAAATTAAGAGGGAAGGAGAATCAAACTGAAGACAGAAGAAACAGCAGCGTCGACAAGAGCAAACAGCAAATAAAATACATACTAAAAACCCCTAACCGATGTAATTTGATACCAAAAATCATTATGCACAAACATATACTGCCTCTACTACATACATATATATATATATATAGAGAATAAACAGACTTCCCTCCCTAAGAGGCAGATAAAGAACGAACCCAAGACGACGACGACGACTAATTGCCATCAATTTTTTGCATAAATCTTGGCAATATTATGCATGCAAGTCCATCGGAGATGGTGGATATATCGGGCAGCTGTGGGGCTTATGCATAGGATCAGAACATGGCACAGTTAAATGCCCCAACTGCACCGCACCCCACTTCAGGATTGCCCACAGAGCTGCTCCTTCTCGGAGGTAAGGAGGAGGTCGTGTATGGTTAACCAATCAAAAGGTTCTTCAACCCATCCCAGGGGTCTGGTTCTCGGTCTTCCCGATCTACGTAGCTTAGCCATTGCTAAAGTGGCACGATCACCAACATCATTATCATATATATATATATATTTATACTGTATATATGTATGTATGTGCAACCATATCCAAGCCAACGACAATGGGCCACCAAGCCAGCGTGTTGCCAAATCAAATAGAAAACCAGGAGGGAACCGATGAGTCCAAGAGCGATGCTTAAGATACTCTAAATGATGTTTTATAAAGATATAGGATCTTCTACTCATTATGTTTTAGATTTAACATTTAATTTGTTATACCTATAAATTAATATAGCTTTAAACGATCTCCAGGTATTTAAAGTTTAAACTTTTTCCAGCCAAATTTCTCAACAAAGTAGTAGAGATCCTCTCAAAGAGTATCCCAACAGCTAGAACCCAACTTGGGACCAAAAAGAGGAGGCTCCACGATCTCATGGGGCAAACACGATTTGAAAATTGCGTACGTAGTACAATGTACATACATAGATGTGTATGTCCGAGGCCCAAAACCCAAGTTCATTATGTCCACGAAGGAGTCGGAATAGGAGACGGGAGAAGTTGGATTCGGAGTACAGCTGGGGACAAAGCCACTTCACTGTGTGTGCCACGGACCACGATCATTATGACGTACTATAAGAGTTTACTATACTATACTTGCGGCCAAAGACAATCATGATGATCACCGTGTTGATATCGTCGTGGAGCCACAGTCACAGTCACAGTCCCAGTCAGAGACAGAGCCAGAGACAGAGCTAAGCACGGAGTCAGGCTAGTCCCCAGGACAAGTTCAATGACTCTGGGCTAGAAGTTCATTGCAATCGTAGTTGGGACCGCAACCACATGGGTTGCTCCTCCTCCTGCCCCTGAAGCGATCCTACCGCTTGGCTTTGAGAGCGTGTGCTGCACACTTTCTGTTTTATGCCACGGACAGGGACAGTCCCCAGGTTGAGTCCCAGAGACTCTGCCACTTTGCTGCACACAGAAAAAATTATAGTAAATTAAGAAAAAGGTTCTTCTGTGCTGTAAATGCTGTCGATTTAAAATTTACCAAAACGGCTCGGAAAAGTATGCTTTAAAATATTAAAGCTGCCCAATGTTTAAGAATTCTTTAAATTATGTAAACTTCAAAAACTCTAAATCCTTTAAGGATATTTAAATAAAATTATACGACTTTAACCAATTGAAAAATTATTATATTCAAAGAAATATCTAGAAAAAAGTTCTAAATTTCTAAATATCTAAAATATCAACAAAAAAAGTTATAGATTTCCCTCTGTGTATAATTTTTCATCCTCATTTTTCCAGCATTTTCGTATTCCTCCCTACACTTGTCCTAGAGTTCTCTCTTTGTATTATTTGCTAGGATTAAAGGCATTAAAAGACACCAAGTGGAGGATCATGCGGAAGAAGCACACAACGACAGGGTAAACATGAGATAGCATTATTGTTCTTCGCTCGCTCTCGCTCGTCTCCTTTTCCTTGGGTGTGTGAGTGTGCTGTGGCAAATAAAACATCTGTGCCGTAAAATCAAAACACAGAAAAACACGGCTTACGTACTACAAACTCGGCCCGCAAAATGTTGCGCACGTAACGAGGGTCCATTGAAGTTTTTCATGGTACTAAGGAAAATTCTAAAACATTTTTTTATTATAAACTTATTGGTATTAATATGGAAAATGAAGTTTATATAAGTGTATATGTTTTTATTTAAAAGTCAAACCTACACTCACATGTTGATAAATTCTAAAGAATTAAAAGTAAACATAAAATATGATGAATAATAATTTTATTTCTTCGTTTTCAGTTCTTCACAGATCCCATTCTTATTTATTGTATTATTTAAAAACAAATATTTAGTTATCCTTTTAGTTTAATAGACACTCTCCTCAGAACCAAACTTCATCTTTGCCCCAATATGTAGGCAACAAAATATTTGGCGAATTGTTCTTAAGACTTGTTTGACTTCCGGCGGAAATGAAAATTTTCTTCATTAATTTTAAACACGGTGCTAAAGATACAATTATGTATTGTTATTTTCAGTTTGATATTGAAGTTTGAAAAATGAATTCTTGTTATATTGAAAACTCTGCCAAAATTAAATTTTTTTTATTAGGAATTTATTTTCTAAACGCATAAAATGTTCCTCTTTCTTTTCATTTAAATATTTAAGTTTTAAAAAAATTAACTTTCTTTATTATTTGTAACTTCTGTGCCACCCTTCGCACACTGCGAATCAGTTGGTTTTTCTCGAGTCCCCAGTTGTAGGCTGAGTTTCTGTGGCTCCAAGGAGAACTTGCAAATTGACGTCGTGGGGCGATCGTGTGGACCCTTCAAGAAACAAGTAACACTGCCTGCTCCTCTTTTCCTTTTCTTCTTCCTTTTCAGCTGGTTCTCCTCCTGTTCGTTTTTTTTTCCTTTTTGCTTCTGCTGTGAAATTTATTCAGGAAGAAAGAGAAAGAGAGAGAGGACGAGACCGAGAAGAAGAAAGGGAGACAGGTCGAGGATCCGTTTGAGGTTATTACACTCTCTGAAGAACGAAGCCTTTTCCTTATTCCACTTTATCTCTGCTCCCCTCACTCCCCTTTATTCGGTTTTATGGCTCTTAACATAGGAAGGACTATAAATCCACATTAGGACCCGCTTTTTGGCGCGCTTTTTTACCAAGGCTTACAGATGGGGAGCAGAAACTACACAAAGAATTGAAATTCAGGTTGATTTTCTTGTTTTTTTTCTTTATAAGTTTTTTCATAAACTAATATATGGGTTTAAGGTACGTGAATTGAACGTTAATTGAGGATCAATAAAATTCTAAACTTGGGTAAGGAATTATTGTTATCTAACCTTTTAAGAATAATGAAATTTATTGTTATATTATTAGAGGAAAATTATCAAATAGTCAGACACTATAAGCTGTAATAACTTAATTAATGATAATTATTTTATTGTATTCTAAACGTGTGTAAGATATATCCCTTTCACATTCTATATTTATTTTAAAACTTCGTCAGAAATCTCTGACCAAAGACTACTATGTATTTCAAAATCGCCTGAAATATGGTCTTAAAGACCGCTTCCCCGATTCTTCATCTGCAGGCTGCAGCTCGGCAACACTGATCTCGAACTCTCTTTTCAGCTTTCTCAATCTCTTTGCTTCGATCTCTTATTGTAGCCCATGGAAAATTGACTGCTCTTGGAAAATCTCTGAGCAGCAGAGCTCTCTTCATATAGTGTATTTTTTTTATTTTGTTGTTCTTCTCGATTTTCTATACACGCTACACACGATATACAAACACATATACACACAGACGGCTACGCCTACTACAGGCTCCTCCGGTTTTGTCTGTTTTGTTTTGTTCATCTGTTTCTCGCCGATCGAGGGGTACAGTAGTCTCCCGCCAAAATTCAGTGGCGCGCTCTTTTTGTGCGTTGATCTTTTACGTTTTTGTTTTGATTTCCAGCTTCTTGTAGTAAGTGGCCCGTCTGGTGGGTTTCCACCGATTTCAGGCCGATTTCCACTGACCGAACCGGACCGAAGAACCCGAACCAAGCGAAGAATCAGGCGTTGCTCGCTCACTCTCTTCTCTGGTTTCTTCGGCTTCTCGCCCGAGTCTCCGCATTTTCGTTTTCAATTAGGTTTAATCAAGCAAACGATCGATCATATTGACTTGTTTGGGGGCTTGAGGTGTGCGTTTTGGTTTTTTATATTGTATTTTTTTTTGCCTGCCTGGGTTATTGCTCGCTTTTCATTTTCCTGTTCTGGTTTCGATATGTATGTATTTTTTTTGTGGTAGTTTTGCATAAAAACTGTTGATTAACTGCCGCCAGAGGGGCTCAGCTGCTGGTTTTTGGTTTTCGTTTCGATTTGGCTGCGATCACTTCTGTTCAGATCCATTTCGAGGGCCCACGGGGCGTATGTGCGTTTTTTTTTTGCTTTGGAAGGGCCTTGGTTTTTGGTGATTTTCATTTGTGACTTGATTTGGGCCATATTTTTTTAGGAATTGCAATTGGTATAGGGTTTTTAAAAGCCAGTCTAAATTGTGTGATTGCAAAATCGTTTTTTTGAAGGCTGCAGTAAAACAATATTCGTTGAATTTGGGGTATAATATCATAATAGTGATAAAGGTTCATTAATATACATTAAACTTATCATTTATATACGTTTTTTAAGCTATGATTTTGGTTATAAAAGTAATCAAATATACAGTATCTCAAGGTACATATTCTTTTATTTTTAATTACAAACTCCTTTACCCTTTGCATGTTAGGTTATGGTAAATTTATTCTTTAATTAGAGTATAAAGTATTTAAAAACGCCTAAAAAATCATAGATTCTCAATCTGTGCCTAGAAAACTACACCCACTTTCCTTCCCTATATATCCCTAGGGTTCAGTTGGCTTTTACTTTTAGCCAAACTTCGACTAATGACCGCCAGAGGGCTTTCCCTTCGATCACGTTCTGTTACGGCTTACCAAAAGCAGCGGGAAAACAAACGGAATCATTTAGCAGCTATTGGATATGGCCCGGGTTCTCAACCAAAGTGTGTCATTTCTTTGGCTTCTAAGACCAAAGTGCCAGGCCCCTTGGCCTCCTCCTCCTCCGCTCCCTCTTCCCCTTCCCTTCCCTTCCCCCGAAAGCCACTGAGTCGTCCCAGTGTAAGTGTAAATTACATCCACGGTAGCAGCAAAAGGCAGCCAAACCACTTGGACGACGGCGGGCATTATCATTATGTTTATTACACACGCAGACATCGGGCACAGCTCCTCCACAGCAGCCATGCACTTGAAGAAAAGTTATGGAACTAATCAATTTATGATAGAATAAGTTCTTGAATTATTTGAAATATTGAATGATTATCGAGTATTGAAAAACAATTTCTTTAAAAGCTGTCAAGGCTGTACAGAAACTTTTTCTTTAATATTTAAGTTGATTTCCATATATCCATTATTTTTCTGTTATCAATCCTCAATTAATTCCTACATTTTTGGGGCTCAATTTCGCTATAATCACAGCTACTCTGATGCTGCGCCCAAGGTCTTATGAAGCCCACATCTCCCTCATCTTCCATTTCATTCTTCCTGCTAATAACCATCATTAGAAGGGTAATTTGAATAATTCAAACAGGGTTAATGTTTCACAGGATCCCTTTTAAGCGTTTATTTCTCTCGGTGCTGCCACAGCGGGAGCAGCTCATACACATAGCACACCACTCCGATCCGATCATAATCAGGCAGTCAGGCACTCGAGTCCGTCCAAGGGTATGGGGGCGAGTCTCGACAAGTTGCCTGCACGGACCGATCGCGACTTGGGTTTGGCTTCACTATATTCCCTCCAAGCACAGGCCTCCCCCACCCCCACCAGCATATAAATCCCCCGCACCACTCCTTTGAACCCATCACGTTTGGATGCTGCTCGGCCCGCATTTAAAGGTTGCTTGCTGTCTCACTCCTGGCACAGATGGGGTCAAGTTAATAGTTTTAAAATAAATACTTAATAATAAAATTATTAAATAACTAATTGGGAAAATATTTTTTATAAACGTAAAGTTTTATATTTTATTTAAATTATTTTTAAAATAGACTTTTGCTGGTGGATACATAATAATTATTAATTAATTTTAATTTCAAATAGCTTAGGTTTGAGGTTGTTTTCAAAGATAAAATATATATATATAAAAAAAAAACAAAAATATAATACAATTATTTTAATGCCTTACAAAAATACCCGAAGAAATTATATAAAGCTAACAAATTTATAAGAGTTCAGTATTTCTTTTTCTATATTTTTACAATAAAAATAAATTCAGAAATTGTTTTTATAATGAATATATCTTTTATAAATTAATTCTTATTATTTAAAAATTTGTAAGACCCTAATTGCACTATTCCTTTATCCAAAACTGTCCATAGTTTTCATCTCTTTTTAACTTTGGGGCTGTTTAAGTGCCGTCGACGTCGTTGAATCTTTAAAACTTGATTTTAAGTTTGTTGTGTGAGTGTGTGTTGTGTTTTTTCTGCTGGTTTTTTATGTGTACGGCTGCTGCAGCGGCAACTGAACACCTGTGCTGGGTTCTATAGACAATATTATTATTTTTCTTCTCCTGGCTCCGCGGTGGGGGCAGCTTCTTCTGCTTCATCGCTGCTTAACCTCATGCAATTTAATGTCATGTTTTTCGTCTTAGTTGCTGTTGTTGGTTTATATTTTTTTATGACTTAAGTGCGTGTTTAGGTTTAAAGGTTTATGTGGCTATATGTCTGTGTGTATGTTGGTTTGCTTTTCAGCGTTTTATGTCCAGTAAATTTAGCATCTTAACCTATTTATAATGAAATGCAGGCTGAGGTGTGGACTGCGGCTGGCTCAGGATTATTGCCTGTGTCATAATGTTCCAGAATTTATGGGGCCCATTAAAGCACAGTTACCGGGATTTTGAGGCTAGATAATTGCAGCTAGCATCAAAATCAAAGCCGATATTTCAAAGCAAACGTCAGAGCAGAGCAGGCAATAAACTGACGCCCCGAGATGATTTACCGATCCACACACACAATTAACACAGGTCCAAATTGACACAATATTATGGTAAATTTATGCCCAAAGCGATCACCTCAATAGAAATAAAGACACAAAGGCTGGAAGATACTCTTTGTAATTGTAATAAGATAGCAGCATTTAATGTGAAATAATCGAGCAGATAATCTTTAACAAATAATAATTGAGTTTTAAATGGAGTTGAAAATAGTTATTTGACAAGAATAAGATTAATTAAAATATCAGAGGCATTAGATATATTTTTGAGATTATTTTATGGACTTCAGAAACATAAAGATAGTCTTAAATTGCTAGTAAAGTTTCTTGTTTTTTACTTTTTATTAATCAAAGAAATTCCTTAAAAAACCTAAATAGTTAAACTAATATACCACCTTCCCTTTTAGAGTATAAACATAATTTATAAAAAACACACAAAATAAACATAAGAGTTAACTTGGTGTGTAGGACAAGTTGTAACCAAAGACAATTCGAAATTTATGCGTGATGGCTGTTGGTTTGTTTAACAAGCGAGCTACCGATTCGACTCTGGGCCGATGAAATCGATAGCTGAGCAGCATAGCTAATTAGCTTTATTGGAAATTTATAAGACAAAACATCGGGCAAGTGGCCAGAGACACACCGAGTGGCAATTAATAAATATGAACATGCCTTTGCGGTAACTAAGAAACCGAATAATGTGGGTTAATGCAATTTTAATAAAACTTTATAGTGGCCATTTATGGTAATTCCATTGCGGTATCTTGAATATCACAGGTTTTATTTTACAGGAACTATAAAAATTGTGTCTAAAGTCATTAAAAAGCAGAAAATCAAAGTACAAAACCGAACATTCAAAATGAAAATAATAAAAACATAACACTCTCATAAATTTGAAAGCATTAAATATATAAATAAATGTTGAATTACCAATTTACTCCAAAGAAAACCTCCTAAAATGGTATTAAATTATTCAACATTTTTCATAAACCCGCTAACTAATCACAGCAAATGAACAAAAACCAACAAAAGGGTCCCCCAAACTAACAAAGCGCATTCAATCAACATAACGCAAATAACAACAAAAAAAGTAGAAAAAAGACAGTCCACAGTTGCAAGTCATAATAAAAACTACAACAAAGCCCACAAACCAAAACAAATACGAAGGGAGCCAAAGATGGGTACACTACTAAAAAGAAAGTAATCTATAGAAGGATATATAGAAGGGAGATTAAATTATGAACAGAGAATCATCATAAGTCAAGTCTAGTTCTTCATTTGTAGTTTAGATACATTAATGACTTTTTAAAATAATTTAATTATATGAAAAGAGGTTTACTAGATAGATTCTTTTAATATTAAAATTAAGATAATTCGTAGATTTGAAGGAGTCTAGGAAACAAATCATCCAAAAGACTATACCAAAGTTTAATATTTTAAAAATTCATAAATCAACTGATTTATTTTCTTATTTTAATATTATTTTCGGTTCAGTGTAGTAGCTGCAAAAACACTTTTCAGCCCAACATCAGCTACTGGGCATACGCCAAATAGGAGGCGACCGTCGACCACGCCCCTAAGCAAATAGACCACAGAGAGTTCCCAATATGACAAAGCCTCTTTCGTCTTCGTCTCGCAAGATCTTTAGCTAGCTGATCTCCAGCTTCCTCATCATCATCATAATCATCATTCAACATCATCGTCATCATGACGATCTTCAACTCAACTTCACGCCGCAAGTCAAAATGCAATTAAGCGCAGCTACTGGACGAGCCCCAACGTTTGAGGAACATGGGCCTCTATAAACAGGGAGGCTGACGATGACTACGTTGTAACTATCAAGCCAGCAGATTGTCAGAGACACATAAAGAAAGATATAGTGAAGGAGGCATAGGTAGAAGGGGGAGAGGAGAAGCTTGGGGGATTGGGAGGCCCAATGCACTTGGGGCGTTGATGGTTCGGGCGGAGTTGAGCGCGCACACACAGATGGATAGAAAAAAGATACAAACGTACAGAAGATATATATATATATATATATGTATAGGTACGTGTATCTGTACGTGCACAACAAAACTCGATTTCAGTTTAAGACGCAGTAAAAAGTTGTAATGCAGCTTAAGACGGCAGCGCAGCCGCCTTAAACATAGAGGAAGGAAAAGAACTGAACGAAACAGAAAATACAACAACAAAAGATACAACTACAACAACAAAAGATACAACTACAACAACAAAAGATACAAATACAACAACAAAAGATACAACAATATGTACGTACATGTATAAGACAACAAAAATAAATACAATAACAACAACAACAACAACGTATACCCCAACAATACCATCAAAAACACCAACAACAACAGCAGCAAAAGATACAACAAGCATACAAAATAAAAGCTTTTGTACTGGAAGTGGCAATTACACGCAACAAAATTAGGGGTTCGGGCACCCAGGCCATAATTTGATATATGAAATTTAACAATTTAGAAGGGGCCCGTGGATGGGGGGAGGTTGATGGGTCAGGCCAACTAGTAGCTGGTTAGTTATTATAAAGGCCAAAAGAGAAATTGGTATAGATCAATCAGTGTAAACAAATTGAAATTGGGTTTGGCCCAATTAAAAAAATAGGATTTGAGTAGTAAGCTAGCTCAAAGTTAGCAAAAATGTTCCTAGTTAATGTAATTCTTAATTTAAAAGAATAAATATATGTATTAATATTACATAATTCAAAATTTTGTTACTAAGTTGTTCATTTCTATATTTTAATATTAGATTTTCTTACCTATAACTTCATTAAGACGTAAATATATGTGACATTGTTGAGTATAAAATGCAACAACATTAAAAAAAGATATAAAAGAATATTTATTATTATTATTTATTATAATTAGAACACTTCTTCCCTTTATTTATTTTTAAACATTTTTATATACATTTTTTTTAGCATTTATACTAATATTTCCCCCAGTGTTTTCAACTGCCAGCCGCCACAAAAAGGTTCTTAAAGAGCTTTATGCATCGTTTTCCTCTTCTCCGTCCAATCCGTCCGTTGTGTCCGCTGTGTCCGTTCCGTCCTCGATGTCCGTAAAGTCCGCACTGTGCGCCGAGCAAACCGGTCCTATATATCGAAGGAGTCCCAGTGTGTGCTGTTGATTTGTGGCGCGTCGATGTTGCACTGTACAGTGTACACCCTGCAGCGTTGCAGCTGCACTCAACACTCCACGGACAAACGAACGGAGAGGCGGACAGACAGACGGACGGATGGGTAGTGGGACCTGCAAGTAGGCGGTGGGTTCGTTAAGCGGGGGGAATGGGGGTTATTGGTGGGGAGAAAAAGGGAGCCCATCGTTGGGTTTGGGGGGAGACTCGAACATCTTGTTGCTGCTGTTATTATGACGCTCGAGCAGCTACTGTGCACTGCTTAACGATCTTTTGCCCGATCATGCTGCAACAACAAACCAAATCCAAAAGCTCTTACAAACGGGCACGTTTTTTTAGATACTCTATAATGTTGGCCGAAAAGGGAGTGATGTTTATTGGTTACAGGTAAAAATTGGTAAAGATTTTTGAAGTAGCTCTTACCTATTACTTGTTTTAAATTAGAAATATATTATACAAAATAGAGAGAGATTACCTTAAAGAAACGAGAGTAAAACATCAACTTAAACTCTGTATAACTTATATCACTTATATCTTTTTCTCTTCTTTAGTTATTAACAATTTGTAAATCTAAAATATTATTAATATTTCTTTAGTAAAAAGTAACATAAAGTCGTTAGATTCATACTTATGCTCTTGGCTTTTGTTTGGTCCATTGTTTTTATTATTGCTGGCTGGCTGGCTACCGTTTGTGGATCGCTTTGGAAACGCTTTTTGGCTCATTGTCAATGTCGCTGCTGCCTCTGGGGCACACGAGTGGAGCTCGGATCCCCAGCCACCGATCGGCGATCGAGAGGCAGTGGGGATCTATATATAAAGAAGAGATCGCCGCATGATTCATTTGTCGTGCTTTTGACGTTCATAACATTGATTCGAGCAATTGCGAATGCAAATCAGCACTTGGCCATGATTATGGTTTAAGTATGGTCTGATCCAAAAGGTTTTAAGTTCTCAGTTCTAGGGTGCACGGCAAGAAATTAAATGTAACTTTTATTTAAAGGGAGGGAAATACAATTTCATAAAAAATAATATAAGCAGAACTGAATAAGAGAGGGGTTTTTTTAATAATAGCTTTAAATGTTTCAAAAGGGTTTTATTAATTCAACCTATATTTCGGTTTTATTTTAAATTCATATTTTAACATCGAACTGATCTCCCTCTGTCTTTTTCTTCATAAAACCCTCAATTATCAGTCTTTCAGCCATAGTTTCCACCCACTTGGAGGTTAATCTATGGAAAATGATCCGTGATTAAAATGCTTTGCCCATATACTCGTATTTGCTTTCGGTCAAACTCTGCTTAAACTTTGACTTGGCTAGTGCAATTCTTATTATTGGTCCCCCCAGGGGGTGTGCCCCATTACGATTTCAATTTGATTTCAAGGATGGTATTGCTAATGAACAATTGCTGGAAAACAAAAAAATAACAACCAACTGACCCTGAGACGTTGTTGTAGCATCGCCAGATAATCGCAATTATGTGGTATGGTCAAGGTTGGGCCGCGACATCTGGGCTTCTGAGCTAACAAACGCGACTCTATTTTATTGACTCTGGGAAATTTAAGTAGCCAAACAGAGGCAAATGTTGTGGGCAAATAATAGCAGAGGCAGATATCGTAAAGGTTGGTTCTAAGCAAATAGAAAGGCACTTTACACTAAAAGTGGAAAGTGGCAGTGCTTATCTTGAGTAAACTCCAAACGAAAGAAAGACGATTTCACGGTTGGGCTTAGGTGAGAGAGGTGATGGATGTGAGTGATCGACAATGAAAATTATGGAGGTGCGATAACTCCCATAGGAGTTATGGGTATAAGAGTTTAAGAAAACAATAAGAATTTGTTTTTTAGAGAGATATAGAGGGTTTATTATGCTTTAGAAAATATTTAAAATTAATTATTTTAGTATGATCTCATCAAATACAGTTTTAAAAATGTTTTGTTTTATTTATTTGAATTACCAAACTTCCAAAGTATCTAAAACAGGTAAAAAGATATTATACTTTTCTTATCCTTATCCCACCCAAAGTCAGATTTATACAAAACATATTTTCTTATTAATTACTTAAACATCCCTCCTAAAATTGCTCATATCATTTATTACGATATTTTTAATGTGCATATTTAATATTAATTTCCAGATACCAATCTCTCGCGTGCAACAAAGTATGTACCTCTGCCCTATAAATAGTCCCTGTCCCTTTTGTCACGCCTTCAGTTTGATTGATCATAGCCACGCGATCACTAAAAATAGCCGCTTCCTAGGATCGTACTGTACCGCGTCAATAATATAAGTACATGGGATGTAGGTACTCTGCAATCTGTAACTGGGCAGAAGAGCAGGGCTGCCATTGCAGCCAGAAACCAGATTAAACCGCAGATGCGCTGTCAAAGTGACAGAGGCCAAGAGAAACGACTTGATTGCCCATGTGACCAGGGCCAGGAACCGAGATACCCCAATGCCTGGTAAGGAACAGAACGGGGAGCTAACATCAACAACAACGACAACAACGTTCAACGTTCTAATGAACCCAAAAAGATTTTACGCGCCAAAGACTTTTTTCACGTCGACCAAAGTATCCACAAGATACGCTCATAGTACAACTGCAAAAAAAACCTACAAGATAGGCTTAAGTTAGGTAAGAGAATCGAGCAAGGGATACCCTGGAAAAGTTCACTATCTTATGACGAATAATCTAGGGATTTATTATAATAAATTATAATTATTTAACAAGCATCAAGGATATTAATAAATAAAATCAGCATGCTAATTGATATTATTATTTTCATTAAAGAATTAAAATGCCTAAAAAACGTGCGAAAATATTTTATAAAATGTAATAACGTAAACAACTATTTTTAATTACAACACAAAGTTTTATATTTCCATTAAAACCGTTAAAAATTTTGAAAAAGCTGTTTCTATGCTAAAATTAAATTCTTAAATACATATATATTCAAAATATAACAAAATGTATATATTTACTTAACACAACTTCTTCTAGGGTATCAAATAGGCTCAGTAAAGTAACAAACGGCAAAACGCTATAAGAACCAAGCGTAGTGCCTGCCTTTTCTCTGTTTTGATACGATATAAAATTAAAGACCTAATGAAGTGGAGGCAGCGACAACGCAGAGATAAATATGCACAACAAAAATAATAATAAAAAAAAACAAAACAAAACTAAAAAAATAAAATAAAGAAAAAATCAACAAGGAGAGAACTCGTTTGACCAGTAACCGCCAGTTGTTTGGGGCAAGAATCATCATAATTTTTACTATCAACTTGCAACATTGGGACACATGCGACGTCCGTCGATTCCTCCGTCGATTGCGTGTGCCCCGCCTCCCTTCCCGATCTCCGCTCCACCCACGCCCCCTTGGGCCAGAGCGAGACAAAACAACAACATATAGAAATGATATGAAAACAGGTCATTGCCTTAATGGATCTTGACTCGCCTCCGCCGCACTTCCAGATACAGATACGAATATATCTGGGAGCACGTTGTGGCGTGGATGCAAACGAAGACTGCGAAAGGAACGAAGCGATACGAAACGAGAAACGCTGCCTGCATACATAACTAAAGAAGAAAAAATATTACAAAACTAAAAACGAGGAAGGCACACACACACACACACACAGCCTGGAAAATCAACGATAAAGATTTAAGCAAATAATCAAATGCATAAACAAGAAAAGGGGGAAAAATCATAATAATGACGAAAAAAGTGACTGGGAAATGCTCTTTTTGGGAGAATCAAGGAAAGGGTATTTAAATATAAACAAATGAATTTGAATTGGTAAATTAATAAATAATTAATTACAAAAAAAAAACGCAATTTAAATATGTTTAAGAAGCTTTGGTAATCCTTTTTAAAATATATAGTAAATCCTCTTAAAAGTATTAATTTCTTTATATAAAATAAAGTATTTTTTAATCTTAAAAATTCTTTAAAAAGTTCTTTAAATTAAAATATATCCTATAACCTATAGAACCCCTGAAATACCCTAACTTTTCTAGCAAACCGATGCACTCCATTGGCTTCTGCGACACTTGAGCAAAGATTGAAGTGCGATCGACCTGGAGGAGGAGTAGCAGGAGGAGGAGTAGAAATGAAAGGGGTTTAACCAGAAGGGCTATATACATATGTGTATATACTCTTAAAATCGTACACAATTCAGATTTATTGTTAAGGCTAGAGAGTACAAACTGCCGGGAATCTGTGAAGAGCCGAGAGTAAATTGGGTTAAAAGTACAATTGTCATTTAGACTCTAATTGGAGGCGTGTGCGGACCAGTCCGCTGATTGGATTTAAGTCCCCTAACTCTGTCACTTGGCCACAGGCCACAAACAAATCAATTTAAATCAACAAGCCAACATAGGCCTTTATAGTATATATTTATATATATGTAGATATATAACTTGTGTATAATGGGCTACTGTTTTGGTTTTGGCCAGCTGCTAAAGCTGCACAGAAAAAAAAAAATAAAGAAATAAATCCTATCTTACTATAAGAGATTAAATTTAATTTATTCAGGCTTTATATTAATTATTTTTTGTAATTTAGCTTTTCCTAATCAAAATATTTATTAGTTTAAAATATTTATTTTAGCTTCCTATTAAAAAACTCATATTTCCCAAGTGCCTTTCGCTTTGACCAACTCTCAGCTTGACGCGTGCCCGCCTGGAGCTTTTATATTCTGGCCAAAGCAGGATCTTGGGATCTAGAATTGGCCTTTCCAGTACAGTGCCGCCGCCTTTTGCCAGCTGTCGCTGTCCCGTCGCCGCACTCCTCCCCCTAGATGGTGGCCCACCGGTGATCCGGTGCCACTTGATCTGCTCCTTGCTCCACCACCAGGCAACCGGCAGCCGGCAGCCAATACTCGTAGATAGATAAGCTACCCAACTGCTGCTCGCATCTCGAGTTTGCTTATGTAACACTAGACGAAGACGACTCCTCCTCGGCTTGCTGCCGGAGGGCACTTCGGACTGGTTGGAGGAGCAGCAGCTAGTTGCTAGCTTTTGTGGCGTGCTGCCTTTTGATAAATTGTATTTGCTCAGGAGCGGAGTTTGGCAAAGAAAGAGTTTAGGTTTGGGGGTATCAACCGTGTAATTATATTAATTTTTTTAAGCAATAATTTGAAAGTAATCATTTTAGATAGTAGGTATAAGGTGAAATATATTTTTAAACTTATTTTAAACCAATTTTAAAGAGAGTTCAAAACCCTAGTGGTTTTTTGATAATTCTTTGCTGCATAAAATTAAATGGTTTTAAAATATTTACTGTCACTTTGCATTTAATGTTTTGATATATTCATTTCCTTGACATTCCATATAATATTTTGATACTATAATTGTTCAAATCCAAACTAGCTCCCCCTTTTCTAGCTTCAACCGCTCCGCGGCTTACGCAACAGCTGTCAGCAATAGGTTCAATTGTATTTTTAGCATTGCGCCTTGGTTAAGTAGGCATTTGCCTCAAAGCCCTCGTGTCGAGGTGGGGCCGGGTGTGCCAAGGGGTGGGAAGGCAGACGCAAGTGCACGGGGCAATAATTTATTTGCAGAACAGCCTTTTGATGGAGCAACAGCAACAGCAGAAGCAACATCACCAGCAGAAGAGCCACAACTAGAAGTGCAGCAAGTGGCGGACACACTGGGGGCAGGAATAAAAAAAGTTGTACTAGGAAATAATAAATTATAGATATTAAGCAGAGGAATCGACTGTTTGATATCTGCTAGGCAATAAACTAACGCTGGAGATAATTAAAATAGGAGCTAGAATACAATTGGGATTTAAAAAAATTATTAAAATATGTTCTTTTGGAAGCTTTATCCTTAAAAAAAAACCATAAAGGCTCAGAAACCCAAAACCCTAAGCTACAAATATTTAAAATATTCTTCTGATATTTTATTAAATTTTATGAAACACAAAAAATTTTTCAAGAATAAAAAAAAACCGACGATGATATAGAAAGAAAACCTTTGAGTTACCAATTGACATAAATAAAGACAACAAGTTAAATAAATAGTTTGCCTTACAATTAATTATAGGTTACAAGTTAAATTTAAACAAATTTTGCAATTAATTTTATGATTAAATAGGAGATTGTGTTGGGTAATTTTATAAATCAACTTTTATATGCCCAAAGCCACCCATTAGGGCGTCCATACTTTGTCACAAAAGCCGGGGCGTTTCTGGGTCTGCCTTGGGGGCTGGAGCAGATGGAGTCGATGGAGCCGATGTAACCAATGGACTCCATGGAGGAGCGACAAGTGCAGCGATGCCTGATTACACACATTTGAGTGGCGTGCTGGAAAATCTTGTGCTGGCCAAACTCCCTCCTTTCAGGAAAAGAATTACATTTAATGTGGCCCCAGGGCAGCTGGAGCTGAAGCTGAAGCTGGAGCAGCGTCCGTTCTCTGGACCCCGGGACGTGAACCAAAATTATCTAATTTGCAAAAGTTATTGCGATTAATTGGGCGTAATTATTGCGTGTCGTTAGCCGGAGCTAAATGGCGCCTTTTATGCAGCCATCGTAATTATTTTTCCCTCTCTCATTTTCCCTAGCCTTTTCTTTCCTTTCCCTACCGATATCCCCCCATTGAATTCTGCTGACCACTTGTCAATTTTAATTGATTGTTAATCTGGGCAGAAGCCTGATCTCGGACTCTCCTGCCAGTCTGGCCCTTCGATGGGGTTAATCTTATAACGCAGCAAGTTAATTGTATTAAATACGCTCCGTGGCATTGTTGTCTTATTTTTTGTTTTGTTTTTTTATTTTGCAGAAACAGCAGTTCTGCTGGAGTTAATGAACCATTGATGATCAAGGATAAGCACCAGCATTGTGGACATGGCAATTAGTTCGGGCTGGATTCGCTTTTTGTTTTGCTTGGCCTTTCATTGTGGCGATATCTAAATATAGAAAGACATATATAGAGAGGCGGGGGGCCATAAAAATCTGTATGGCTTGATATGTGAAGCTGCCGACATAAACCAATTTATTGCTGATAATTGCAAAATACAATGAGGGGAAATTGTATAAGTATTGGATGCTTATTAATGAAAACTCCTAATTAAAGGTCAATTTAAAATATTTATTTAATGATATATACCTAAGGATCCTGCTATGATTTTAGTTGTTTTATTATTATGTCGAAATAATTGATTTATTTGAGTCTTAAGCTTACCATCCGCACTGTATCCTGTTGATCCCTAGAGTTCATTGGAATTAAAATTTAATGGTATACATTTACTTGCTAATTGAATTTTAATTGAAGAACAGAAATTAAAAGAAGACTTTCAATTGCATATAGGAAATAATGCAAAGGCTTTAAGTAACTTTCTAAATAAATTTGTATTTAAAAACTTAATTTAAAACTCTGGTTCTTAGCTAAAAATAATCTATATTATTCATATGATAAAATAATCATCCTTAATTATGACATTTCGTTAAAAATAATGAATATTTTAGAATCAAATTCATTTAAATTAAAAAGATTATCAAGTAGAAGTAATAAACATAAAACACAGTATTTTAATCTAGTAATAATAAACATAAGACCCTGAGAAGCACCTAAAATATATCTGAACGTGAAATAACTTAAATATTCAAATTTATAAAACGTTTTAAAATATAAAATGTATTTATATACAAGTTTTTGTTAAACCTCTCAAGTCTTGCTCTTGATCATTAATTTTAAAAATCACACTTGTTAATTGATTAATTAAATTCCATCTAAATTTCCATCTATCTTTTTCACATGCAATTGCTTTTACACAGAAGAACTTAAAATCAAAAATGAATTCTCAGAGATATGTACCATAATATACCCTTCCAAGATCCCAATTTGGTAACCAAAAATCCAGTGTGGGTGTTGCCCAAGGTTCCACCTCCTTGTCACTCAACCGACTTGCTTTACATTTGTCTCGGACCGCTCTTGTGATTGTTATTAATGATGGACATAAATCAATTGCCCGTGGAGTGGTGGCTCAATATGTTGGCCGAAAGGTTCTCCCTCTACCACCTCACGTATCTGACCAGACGGACCCAGGCCGGCCAGTCAATTATGCCAATTGCTGGCCCCAAAAAATCTATCTATGCGCACATGTGAGCCGAGATACAGATGCATTTGTATCCGTATGCCCATGTCCGTGTGCAACGGTTATTCGGTGCTGCGCATGCGCACCACATGAGGTCTAATAAAAATTAAGCGCGTGTTGCATTTGTTATTGTCAATGTTGTCCATGGTTGTTGTTGTAGTTGTTGGCGTTGTTCGCTGGCCACTTGACCAACAAACGAAACAACACGTACAAAGTTTGACGCGTGACGTGGTTGGCAAACAACACTGCACAACAAAGAAAATAATATCTTAAATATTTAAGGTTAATTTTGTACGAATCTTGTTATTTCCTGTCTAACAACCAATTTATTAATATACTGAACTTGTAATTTAATGTTTAAGTAACAGATTTATTATCTGCAGATTCGTTGGTTCTTTAAATTGAAATTCTCAAAAGTAATTAATTAATTAGATAAGATGTCTTATGAGCAAGACTTAACCCTCGGTGAATTTACCACATTTTAAGGCTAAAACTATTGCTAACAGCCAGATAAAGTGGATGTTAGTTTTGACTGAAAGGTTTGTATCTGTATCCTTGACAGGAAATTCTGCAAACTCCCTTTGCAAATTATATTGGTTAGGAACTAAAATCACTATCACTATTGCTGATAAAAAAAAGAAATTAAAAAACTTTCCACATATATCTAAAATTTTTCTACATTATTCTTAATTATTGTATTCCTTCGAGAACAATTTCTGAATTTATTTTGCAAAAACAAACCACTTTTTTCACACTTTTTGTATTGCATTAAACTGAAAATAATTTATGTAGGCCAATGCTGGTTGGCACTGCCACTTGTGGCACGAATACACAACGACTGCACACTAACACAAGGGCAACAACTTTCGCATTAGGCCAAGCCAACAGCAACAACAGGCCACAAATTTGTTGTAACCTGCCACGGAAGCCGCGACGCGACGCCTTCTTGAATTGGCCAGCAACGTAGGAAGCCAAAGTTGCAATGGCACAGAGAGAAAAATTGTCATAAAAATTTTTAATTCATTTTTAAAATTTGTACAATTAAGTTAGTTAATAAAATGACACATTTTCAAAGAAATTTATCCAAAATAAATGCTCATTTTGACTACAAATTAGCTCTTTTATAAGGTTTCATTGTATGAAATATATTTTAATTCTTTAGGGAAAATTAAAATATTTAATATATTAAACAAATAATAAATCTTTAATATTTCTTATTGTGTATGCAAAGAGGGGAAAAAAGAGAAGTTGGAATCAGGCCTTGTGACGAGCCTTTAACATTTGTGCCACAAGTGTCTTTCGGCCTCTTTGGGCCCCGTGCATATTGCAGTTAATTTTCGCAACGACGCAATTGAGTTTTCCATCGCCCACGCCACGCCCCCCCAGCCTCCTTGGGTCCTCCAGCAGTTGCAGCTGGTTTATGACGACGTTTGATGCGGATCGAGTTGCAGCTTTAGAGGTAGTCTCAGCCACAGCAGCCTTATCACCTGCTTTGGCAACATGGACAGCTGTTTGGAATACTCTATTTATTGGGCCGATTAACTGGGAATATAGTTTAATCCGATCTTTAAGATATTTTAGCTGAATTTTATTCTTAACTTATTTTTGTGCAATTTTATGTGTATTATTTTTAAACGTTTAAATTCCTTTAGTTGTTTATTCAATATTTCTCGGGGGAAACATTTATAAATATTTATTAATATAAACGTAAATATAATAAATATAAATTTGTTCTTAATTATAAAACAAAACCACTGTTTGAATTATTAATTTAATTTATCCTTTCAAAAAAGAGCATTCCTCTTACCAATCACTATAAAAAATCATACTTCTTGTTTTTGTCTCTGGCTTGTTTTGATACTGCATTTTCCTTACCGATTTTTTTGGCGCGCAAATTTTCAGGTTTCGTAATGTTTTTGTTTTCCTCGCGATTTCTGATTTGCCCAACTTACTATACGTTTTCGTCTGTGCCTGGGCGTTGCTGGATTTCTTGGATAGTGAAACTGCCTTTGGGCAGCGCTATGCCAATCAAAGTGCATTTAATTAATTGAAATACGTTACATTAATTACACTATAATTAAAATTTTGATTTATACTGCTGTGTCCAGGTCCAGACCCCATCGTCGTGTAGGTGTCCATTAATTGTTGACCGACCTGTCCGCTCTGTTCGCTTCGACTTCAGCGATTTCTGCGATTTATGCTAATGCCTGTCACCTGCTCGACCACTTGGGCGAACTCCAAGCCCGCGGAGTGATCATTAATCTGGGAGAGAAAAGCCTTGCAATATGCTAAATTTTGTGGTTTGCTTAATGGTTTCTTAACTGAATTTGCTATTTCGTCAGATCTTTGGCTTAAGACAGTGTAAATTGTTTTAATAGCTAGCGTTCTTTGATTCATGTTGAATATTATTGTTTTAATTATGTTTTATGAGATTTTAAATAAAATTTGGTATTGTGTCAGGGGTTGTTTATAAGATATTTATATTAATTATGAATTTTAATTAGTCTCAATTTATTTTTTTAATAAAAGTAAATGAAAAATGCTGCTCCAACTTAAAATAATTTTAGCTTAGATTCTACTATAAATCTGGACTTTCCTTTTCCCCTAATAAATCCAACTCAAATTTTTTTGATTGACAATCCTGCCGGAGTTGGTAGAAAGATGGAAACTCTTGGCCCCTCCTATTCCTTGGGGTTTTTGGGGTGCTGATCCGAGTCAAAGCATCATCTAATGTCATGCCTGGCTGAGGACAGCGAACTGTCACTTGACGTTACGTTCGTGTGCTGCCCCATTTGACAAAAGGGAAAACTCCCTGGCACTTTTCCGTTTTTCCATTCTTCGGAGGGGGCGCAAGGCACACGGCACAAGGCACGGGCGCAGGCGCAGGAGTAGGAGCAGAAGCACACTTCCCCCACAAGCCATAGAACATGTGTTGCATATTACTTGGAAAATGCCTTGAATAGTTTGCGGCATGCAGATGGCTGTCTTTTGGGATACTGATTAATTTTGGGGCATAATGGTACTCGTTTATACTGTATAATTAATAGTATAAACAGTTATATATTAAGAGAATTAAACAATACATAATTCTGTAAATTAATTGGTGTTCTTTCTTTCAGCTTTAGAAATTCTAAGAATAAAAAGCTATAAATAATTTTAAACAAGCAAAAATAGATTTTAACGAACTAATGACCAGAAAATTACCAAAAATAAATATTTAAGTCATTTCATTTAATATATAATAAACTGTTAATGAAAAATCTGTATGCGAAAGATATATTCACTTTAAGAGAAATGAAGAAATAAAATATAACCAACCTAACTTCCAAACTGACTTAACAATTATATCTACAGGGTATCTAAGGTTCAGCATATTAATTTCCATACACATTTTTCCGGGAGGAATGGGCGGCATGCCCCCCCATTGAAAAGCGGGCAATGCCAAGTTGAAGTGACGTTTTCATTTTTCGGAAAATCCCCTCTCATTTGACTCTTCCTATTTATAGTTTGTGGCAGGCGCGGGCGCGTGTGTGTCCCCTATTTAATTTTTTGTTGTTGTTCGGGGCCGATTTTCCCCGTTGGATCTTGAATGAATTTGTTATAAATATAAACTAACGCGCCCTCTGCTCTGGCACACACACTTTCTGGGGAAATCCATCCGTGAAAATGTAAAATATCTCCTGCTGAGTTTAGTTTTTCTGGCACTGCGCACTTTTTGTATTTCGTGTCTTTTGTCTTTGAGTTCCCCAAGTCGTTCGCTGTTGCCTGTCTTTTGTTTATAACTTTTCAATTAATGCTTTATTATCGCTCTTTTTAGGGGGAATTTCCCCCCCGAAAAAAGCGCTGATGATCTGTTGATGGGACTTCGTCTGAATTTTTGGGGGCCAACATCTGGCCGGGGGTAGGTGAACTGGCGTCAATTCCAGCAAATTGAAATATTATTGTAGGTTTTTCAACACCCAGAAGGAATACCGTTGATGGGGGATCGAAAATTAGAAGGTGTTTCATGGGCAGGAATGTGATTGATTTTATTGTTTTGTGTTTTAACAAAACAAGAAATGTTTTAATACAATTTAAATTTATTTACAGACCTATTTTGGAAAAAATTAATTTTAAAACTTACTTGTTAATTTGTTAAATTGTTAGTTTATTAAATGTAATTACAATTATGAACTATAAAGTGACTCATTAATAGTATATGACTTTGTAATACATCCATACCTTTTTTACCAATAATCTCGCACAACATCATTTGAATTAAATTTTAACAAGCTCTTAATAGCCAGAGATCTTGTTGGAATTTAAGGATCATGATTAAAAGAACAATGTTGCCATTGAACAAACAGCGAAACAAGATCGTTAATCTCTATGACTACTATCCTATATAGAAACATGAAAATCGCGTGCCGAAATTGAGCCAAATTAATCCCATAAATAGGGCGATTTCAATAAAGGCCATTAACAGTTCAAAATGAAGTGGACTGTGGCTATATTATTACTCCACTTGCTGCACAATATCAAGGTGAATAAAGATTATTTTCTAATAATATTTAATATTTTAATATTTGAAATTATTATTTATTAACCAGTGCGAGCAATCCTATGTGGTTAGCAATGAAAAGCTGGAACCCTTCGAGGGTGATTCCGAGACCTTGGTGATCTTCAATGGCCTGAAAACTGTTGGTCGGGAGAGGGCCCTCAATGGATCCTTTAAGTTCCTGGGCGAGATGAACAACGATGACTTCAAGGTTTCGGTGGAGCTCTACTCCAGTCCCAATGGCGATGGTGACTTCAAGCGCATGGTTATGGATGTTCCTCAGACGAGTATTTGCGAGTGTTTCAAGAAGTTTTACGTCCAGTTTGTCCAACCTTCGGTGAAGCAGGGGGAGACCACCAATTTCCCGCTGGTCGGTGAGGATACCTGCCCCATTCCCGAAGGCGATTTCTATATAAAAAACATCCAATTCAACACCGAAGACTGGCCACAGCAGGTGCCGCGAGGAATTGTCAAGGCAATCATTACGTTCTTCAATGAGGGAAAAAATGTTGGAGGTTTGATAGTGGTTGTCAAAATTGCCGATCGACAAAGTTAAAGGTAGGTTGAAAGGAGGAGTTTTTTTTTGTGGGTTTTAATCTTACGATTAAAGAAGAAAAGATCCAAGGATGGAGTACAAATATCAAAAAGAAGAGGAGATTGAGAGGAGCTTACTTTTTATATTACACAATTATATAAACATATGTCATATTGAATAACAACAAAAAATATATAAAAATCTTTGAAAGCGAAACAATACATTTTTTTTAATGAGTTAATAAATACCTTTATAAATGCAAAGAAAAAACTCTCAGATATATCAATTTGATATATTTTCTATACATACAAATCAATTGTCTCATAGCTCCACCTCCACCACCTGCATGACCTTAGGAACTACGACCCAATTGTGTCAGAAAAACCAACCACAAAAGATCAACAAATTTTCAATTGTTGCATCGAATCAATAAAGTTGCAATCCACTGTGGTCACCTGGTCTGCGGTATGTGTCCCGACCCCTGTGGATCGCAGACAATGAGAGACCCAATCAGACAGCCGAGACTCCATATGCGGACACCTATGTCACGCACCCACACCCACACCCAGAATGGCCAAGGAGGCCTTTCAATTTATGCAAAGCACATCGAGATCGATCGGAGTTACTCAATTAAGTGCCAACAATTTGCAGCCAAGTTTTCAATTTCAATCGCCTGCCCAGAGAAACGTGCCACATGTTGCGAGTGATTCTGATTTTTGTTTTTTATTTTTCCTTTTCATTTTCAGCAGGTTTTTGGCTCTGCATGCGCTAATTTGAGCAAATCAAACAAGACCTCGGCTGAAAGAGATTTTCAAAGTTGTTTTCGGTGTCGGATCCAACCAGTTTCGATTGCTGGCTGCGTGCAGTCTTTTTTATGGCAAAATACAAAAAAAAAAAACCAAACACCTGCCACAATTGATTAAATCATGGCAATTCATTACTGCTAGCGATGAACTACAAACAGATACAAGTGAATACGGCTTAATACAGTGCGGTTTATGGCCGTAAATTAAAGATAAAGTGGATGTTTTTGTTTAATAAAAATGAGTTGTATACGAAGTAAATTGTTTTAAAAATAAAGTAATAAAATATTGAAAAAAATTTTAAGGAAATTTAATGGTTTGCAGGTTTGCATTATAAAATTGTATAATAAAAACAAACTAATAAATCATATTTTTTGTTAATATTTTTATATTTTTCCACTTGACTGTATTGGGAAAATTCAAAATCGAGGTTGATTGATTTTGTGGGTTCTTGAGATTCGTGGGTGTTCATTCGAACGTGAGGGTTTCCATTTGATCAACAAAACTGGCTCAGACACAGTGGCTACCAATCGATTTCCCTATCAACTCCCCGCTGATTTTAGCCGCATAAATCAACTTTTTGCGCAATAATGCTTTTTGGCACGTTCTAAAAGTGTTAATTGGATTTTTTTTTTCAAATCCCACACAGCGATTTGCATTGAACTAAAACTGCAATTTGTGTGTGGGTTCATGTCGATCAATGATTTGATCAATGCTGAAAGTGCTTCCATTTATTTCGTCAAATGCAAATGAACCTTATTACCTAATGGCTGCTAAATTAATTTAGTTTAAGAGGTATTATTATCAGTAGATATTTCAAAGAATCTGTTGAAAATTAAACAAGGAATTGGAGTTGAAAAATGTATATAAAAAGTAAAAGTAAGAGTGCTCCAAATATGGGTTAATATATTTAATGAAACAATACTAAATAGTCCCAAGACATTAAGTTTTTTCAATGCAACTTAGGATCATTAATAACTCTTTGTTTCAGGGCATTGATCACTCGCTTACCCAGAAGTGATAAAAAAAAACAAATTAATATCCGAGAGACATTTCCTCATTTGACCAACTGAGCTTTACTCTGGACAATCTATTATTTTTACGACTTCTTCGGGAACTCTCAGTGTGATCTCCGATGTTGTGCTTTTTTATATCAGTTTTTGATTATTTCCAGAATTTACACAATCGCTTTAATGACAGCCCAAGGAGGGTCATAAAACTGTTCGGAGCCCGCAGCTGCCTTTCCAGAATGAAATCAACTTGTACAAATTGTTTTCAACAGAATTATTATGGCATCTATCCCAAGGCCCAAGTATGGATAGCTCAGCCAGCGACAATGATTAAATATTTGGGACTTCTGTGTGTCGGAATTCACAAAGAATATATATGTATATATATAATGAAGCGACGCGACTGAAACAATTTTATTAATGGGTCGCGTGATTTTATGTGCCCTCCGTTCGATATGAAATGTAGCCATAAATCTGGGGGGAAATGTGTGCCGCTTAATTGCATAATGATTGAGTTAGTTGTTGGTTTGGTGGGTTTTATGATCCTAACCGCTAATTGGAGGATCAGAGAGCGACTCCCCATGGTGGAAATGATCACAGAAATTGAGCCAAGAAATTGAACTTTTGAACTTTAATAAGGTTTAATTAAGGTTTTTGGTAAAGAAAGAGTTTCTCACGTTCTGGATTAATTGGATTAGAGTTTATAAAGGTTTCTGAACTTAGTTTTTGTTTAGTTTTCAAGACCCTTTACATTTCCATTAATTTCTGTTTGTACCATTAAAGCTGTCATCGGGATATTTCAAATACATTTCCCACTTCCCAAAACAATGTCATAAAATTCTGCTAATTAAACCAGAGCCAGTGGCTGACCCAAATCTGTTTTCAGAGTTTCGCCATAAATGTACAAAACCAAAAAAACAATAAAAAGCTGAAACATTTTTAATGGGCAATTCGAAGAGCATACAGATTTTCCACTTGAAAGTTTTTGCGAACCAAAAAAGGGACAACAAAGAATATTGAACCTAAAATCCGCTACAAATGGCTATGTACTTCAGTTTGTATTGGAATATCCGCAGCTTAAATTCTCTCAAAAAAATGGAAAACATTTTTAAGAACCATAGCTTTTACAGGACTTGAATATGCCGACCTGTGTTATGAGAAAAACCTTTTAAAGCCAAAAAGAAAAGCGAGCAAGCCTCAAAGTATGCAAAGGTAACTCCAGTTGTCTCGGGGAAAAAGGTCCACCATCATCGTTGCGAGGGGACAAAACCAATTTATAGATAATAAAATAATTAATCATGCACTTGTCCAACTGAAAGTCCGAGGACACGCAAACACCCATCGCATTATGGCCAGGATCCCTTGGCCATTAACTCGGCTGTCTGAAAAGGGACTTCGACTATGATTGATGTCTGCGAGAGTGACTAGACACAATTTTCCAGTCAGTCTGTGTGCGAAAATCACGAAATTTCCTCTGGCCAGAATGATTATGATAAGACAATTTCACTTGGCTTCCCACTCTAATTAAACTTGTCTCGTTGAATATTTCTCAATTCTATTTATATTTTTTTTTTGCGGCATCATGGTAAATAAGAAGCGTTACTCATTAATGCAGCAGCAGCCACTCAGTTGACTCGATGAATTATTCATGTGGGGTTTGGCTAGCTGGCAGCTATTTCTCCCGAGATTTCCACTAACCTTATAATTTACTCGGCACAAGTGGCACACTTATTTCTAGGCTTGGTCCCGCCGCCCTTCGGACTCATAATTGATCTGAAGGACCTGGAAAATGGGGTTTCCCTGGCACATTAAGTGATTCCGAATGGTCAAATGACTTGGCAAAGGATGAAGGGAGGGTGAAAGTATAACAGGTGTCGGGGATATAGTCATCGGTAGCAGAGTTACCACAGGAAATAGAAGAGATTAGTAAACGAAATGGATAACTAATTATGGTATTTTATATTATTATATATTTTAAACTACAACTACATACAAAAATTTTAAGTATATAGTAAATTATAGCCCCAAAACTTTAAACATAATTTCAAGCAATTACCAAAAATTATCCCTGCTTAGCGTAGCCTCGACTCTCCTGCAAACATTTTGCACGAAATTGCATTGCCGAGTTGAACAATGATTTATGTGGCAGCCAGCCGCACCTACATTTATGCCACCGCGTGGCCATAAATCACACCAAAAACGCAAAGCTGCGATTCTACTGCAGACTTGGCTAAAAGCAAAGCCAACCAACCCAACCAAAGTGTCTGTCAGAGAGTCAGAAACGGGCAGAAAGTCAGAAGTCTGGGCAGACAACAAATTGATATTTTTAACATGCGAGTTCAAATAGATAAAGTCAATTGATGGACGGACCGAGTGCAGAGCCGCAAATAAGAAGAAAAATCAGTAGCGGTCCCCAAGACAAGAGAAGTCTCGCATGGCATGACAATTAGCCGACCCACAGGGGCCCAGCCTGCCCACTGTGACGCCTCCTTGGGACAAAGAGTCCAACACTAGAGCCACAGAACAGTGGGGATAAAAGCAAAGGACTTGTGAAAAAAATATAATTAAATATCTTGTTAATTTATGAAAGCATTCTTTGTACAGAGAAGTAAAAATTAATATAGTATTTCTTCTAAAAATTAGGGGTTAAAAAGGTTCTAAAAGTTTACATTATAAAATAAAACGTAACTATATTTATATTGAAGTAGGAATAATAAATTGTTTTTAAATGTATAATGTTCCAAATTTATAAATTATAAACTGCATATTTAATAAATAATTTCCCCATTTTCCACTAATATCTTAGCTATTCTTCTAGCTTTGTTATTTATTTTTTAACCACTGTTCGTTTGTCAATTTGTTTGCCTCCCCCCTTTGACAAGCCCCTTTCCCTAGTTCTACTCGCACTCTTGTCACAAATTGTGCAAATTTATTTTACGCGCTAAATGCAAAACGTGCCCGGCCAGCTAAATGGCTAAAAATTACAACTCAAAGGGAATCTTTGCTTAGCCTTCCATCTATTGTCAATAAAAGAAGCTGCTGGCTCCCCATTTCTCTTTTTTTTAAACGGCTGCTCTTAACTTCCTTGAACTGTCGGCCCACCCACAAATTCTCTCACACGCACAGTGTTGATGGGATATTATTAAACAAATATTTAAATATTTAATATATTAAAATTGAAAGTTAATAACAAAAACTATATTCAAATCATTACCTGAGAATTAACCTTTATTTGGTTATTATAAATGTTTGGCATGACTTTCTTAAAATTTATACAAAATATTGTAAAATGTATAAATTATTTCACAACCTTCAGGAAATATTAAAATATCTAAGGATTTAATAATTGTTTTTTTTTTTTTTTGTAAAATATATATTATATTTAATAAGCTCTAGAAAATGTTAAAATATTTTATTGATAATTTAGTATTTTATATTAAAGATTAAATAAAGAATAAACCAAACCAAATATGTTAAAATAGTTGATTAATAATTTATAATTTTATATTAAAGATTAAATAAAGAATAAACCAATTCCACTGTACAGTTTCCTGCATACCTCGGTTCTTTTACTTATAAAAATCTATATTTTGTAATGTTAATTATAATTTTAAAAAAATCTGGGATGGCTAAATTCCAGTCAAATTACCAGAACGAATCCTACACACTTTTAAAATGAGCAAAACTTTGGCCAGGCTTTTAATTTGTGAAAGCTCCTTCTTAACCCCATCTGCCTAACAATGCGTGAAGTTTGTCGCCGCTTTTGATGGATTATAAAAGGGGAGTTGGTGGCTTTCCTCTGAGGATGGGCTTCCATTTTTGCCCTAACACTTTTGCCCTTTGTGCGCCTGTAATTATTAATGTATGGCAGGCATTTTCTTTTATTTTTGGTTAAGCATTATGCAATTTATTTCAGGTCTGGCGCTTGACAAGTTTTCTGCGCATTATATGCCCTGATGGACAAGCCTTTTTTGATTAATTACGAGTTTAGAATGTGAAATGTTTGTAGGCTTCGAAAGGGTTGCTTAAATTATTAATTGCCTTTAAGTGGCAGACTCCTTCCACAATTTAATTCTTTAAAAATCTTGCTTAACATATTTATGAGTCTCATACACACACATCATGTGTGCACCAGCTAATAGGGCTTAAAGAGCTTATCTCACTTTTCCTCGACCCTCTTCAGTTAATATTTTTTCGTCTGAGCTTACAAATGACCGGTGGCTCCTGTTTTTTGTTTGCTTTGCGCTGGCTTTAGTTTTTATATTAAATTTCGCTGCCGTCTGGACGCCGGCCATTAAAAGCGATGCTGCAGACGAAGCGCAGAGGGGAGAAAGGATACCTTTTACGTAAATCCCAGAAGGAAATTAAAAGCCAAAATGAAGTTGCAATGGGGGGGAATATAAATAAAATAACAAACAAAAAAATAGAGACAAAGTTCCGACAGTGGCCATCGAGAAATTCTCGTCATATTTAAAAAACAGTGAATTCATTTGGGTCGTCAAAAATCAACTGATTAGGGAGAAAATAAGGAAGGAGGTTAATACTGGGGACTCAAGAGTTCCTAGAAACTCAAATATAATTTTTTCTTTAATTTTTTTAAGTGAAAATAACATATTTAAAACCATTTTTTACTAATCAATATCCTAGAAAGACATTTAAAAATGTTTAAAACCCACCATAGTTGCGGCAAAAATGCACTTCTTCTTTTAAAATTTATTTTATTTATTAATTTCAACATTAAAAATATTTTAATAAAACATAAATACCCTTAAATTAAAGGGTATCCGATAGAACGTGGCAGGATGACTAGAGCTGTGGCATATAACGGCACTGACAACTGAGTGACGCAGCCGCGGGTGTCATGTCCTCAGTATTTGTTTTTGTATTTGGTTTTTACTTTATTTTTGCCTTTTATTTACCAAAAAGTCAAACAAAGCACACAATTAAAATGGATCTGGCGGCAAAAGTCGCGAGAAATTCACTCACATCGTTGGTTTTTTTGTTATTTTCGGTGATTAATGTGTCTTTAGCGTTTTCCGTCGCACAGAGTTATGATGATTACTTTGGCCCCGCCTCCTGTTACCTTACAGACACCTGTCTAAACACCTGAATATTTCAGCAGACTTTTACTAAGAATTAAATTTAATATAGCCAATAAAGAAAAATGAAAGTAATAAATACTTAAACCATTTTTTACTGAACTAAATATATGCTAAGATATTTTAAAATAATTATAGAAATGTGTTTAAAATATGTCTAAAGAATATTTAATAAAAATTAATGTCTGTTCTATACACTTTCCATCGAGATATATTTAAGTTCATTTTCTAACTTTCTTGCAACATTTTCTATACATTTCTATATTTATTTACATTATCTTCCCATGTGACTCTTTTACATATAAAACTCATAATTTTGCCACTTTCACCCCTCGTTTTTCCTGGACTTTTGCAGACACTTAGTCGTTGGCTAATCATAAAAAATATTAAGCACTGATTTTGACGCGACATTTTTAACGTTCGAGCGTGCTAATGAGTTTTTGTCAAGTTATTCTGTCTGGGTCCGAGTCTGGGCCAGAGTCCGCTGCTTTGTTAATTAGTTCTTCCGCTCCAGAAGTATTTAAGGCTTACGTGCTAGTGTAATATTTTTCCTCCTTTTTTGGGGGTTTGTCCACCGACATGCGATTAATAAATAAATGCTCCGGTATCCGTAGTCTGGGGTCCTTGCGTGTCGGTGTCCCCAGTCGGTCCTTAAATGCCTTTTGTTTCTAATTTGTTTATGGGTTCATTTCCCAGCGGTCAATTGCTCGGCTCGTCTGTGATTTTTTATGGTTTGTTTTGAATTTTTCTTACCCTTTTGTTTTCTATATATATATTTTTGTTTTTCATTTTTTCATCCGTTCAAACACCTTTTCAATTAGCCAGGCCGCACTTAAAATCCATTTCAAGCGTTAATTTCTGATGGCACAAAAAGCGTTTAAGCTTCGCTGAACCGGCAAGTGACACCTGCCACCCAAACACCTTGAATGAAAGCCCGTTCTTTCAATTCCTCTCATTTTCCGGAAGGGTTTTTCCACATGCCATCTGACGATTTTTAATTGAGCGCGCAGACGTGAGGCATTAAAAAAAACATGGGAAACTGATTATTTCATTGAAAAAGGTCTCGCATTATAATAAAATGAAAATACCTAATAAGGTTAATTTCAAAGTAAAGTGCTACAAATTGATTTTGGGTGGAAAAAAAGGTAAGCAGATACTTTTATTGAGAAAAAAGCGATGCTGTAAATGTAAATTGAAGTGTAAAAAGTCAGGTTAAACATTTAAGAACACACCTAATATAAACAAAATAGTTTAGAAAAGTTCAAAATTATAAACGTATGTAAATAATAAATAATATATATAAAAATAAATAAATATAGCTAGAGTAATATGGTATTTAATATAAATAAATACATAAGGATATAGTTGGATTCGAAAATAGTTAACCTTTGACAAAGTTCAGAAACCTGCTTAAGAATATATATTTTATGGGGTCGGAAATGACTCATTTACTGGCAAAATGTATTTTAAAACATAATTTGAAAGGGTCGTAAGAACGAAAACGCCATCAACCGGCCACAGTTCGAACTACAGCTTGTTGGCGAGAGGAAGGAGAGGGAAAGAACTTTATGGATTTGCTTGTTCTACGCACGCCAACAAGCTGTAGTTCAAACTGTGTCCGCTTGATGGCGTTTTCGATCTTGGTAATCTTGTAATCAAGTTTGTTGCCTAAGTCTTTTGTTTGTTAAGATAAATAAAAATAAATGTATAAATACAGAGGACTCAATTTTTTGTTTTTAAAACAGGACGTGGGCAAAATTCGATTGGTAAACAATGGGCGAGAAAAAACTGGGAACTCTTTCAAGCTCACATCTCCTTAATGTCTTTATTTTGCCGAGAAAGAAAATAAACCAAGTTTCAGGTCAATGAGTACTCAACCTTATCGGTAAGCCATATACTTTGATGGTGAAAATTATCTAGGAAATTTCTCCTGCCACAGTAATTCTACCACCAAATAAAATTTCCTAATAAAAGTACGGTAAAAAGCCTGGCTATCATTTGAAATTCACACGCCTCTGAGTCATTCCAGGTGGATCTCCCACTCCACTCGCCCAATTAACAATGCAAACAAATCATTGGGCCCAACAACAAGTTCAGAAAATTTGTATCTGTAACATTGCCACAAAAAGTCCGAACAGTGAGAGAGAAACGAATCCAAAAAAATGACAAACATATCTGTGGATGCATCTCTCTTTATGTTGTATCTTTGTATCTGCTGGATGTATCTGCTGCACGTCTCATTGTCATTAACCCCGTCCTAGGTATATGGCAGCAGACCTTTCTCTCAATCTCAACTTTTGCGCCTGTGTCATCTAATTGACATTTGTTAATAGTTTTTCTTTCCATTTTCCCATTTTGGTGCGTCCATAAAAGGCGTTTGTTCATGAAAATTGTCTGTAATTTTTTTTATTGCCAGCCTGTATTGTGTTGACTAATCATTTTCAGTTCATCGTTTTGTTATTGTTCCGATTCTTATCTATTTTCTAAAAAAGAATGAAAGAAGAGAATCCAAACCTTTGACCATCGATCAGCGTGGCCAGTGTAGAAATGTCCAATATAATTGCTTACAATTTAAGAATTGTAAATGCAAATGGCATAATTGGAGATCGTCTCTGGCTTTTTTGGGTTTCTGATTTTCTGATTTTCCTCTCTGGTTAAGCCATCCATCATTAATCACAAGTGACGAACGTTCAGTTGTCTTTCGATTGCAGTTCAGTTAATGAGCGGACCAAAAATCAGGTTTACAGTAGCAATACATTATATAAAACATGGGGTTTTAAGGGATTTGTGAGTTAATTAAATCCAGAGGTAAATCTGAGGGATAAAAGGAAGGAGGAAGGAGAATTTATTTGCTCTTAAAATACTTTTATTTTACATAAAAACATTTCTTTGAAATTTTTTATAATTTGCTTTCAAAAACTCCATGTATTTATTAAATTCCTCCTAACCCCTAACTTCCAGCTGAAAGCAATTAAGACCTGTCCCAAGAACCATTTCAATCCCAAAACCTGATCACACCCAAAGGGGACACTCATGAGGGTAAATCTAAGAAGCTCATTGCTCATCGCAGACGGCGGCAATCAAATCAGCCGAAACTTGTTATCGCCTCCTTTGACTGACACCCCGGCAAATTAATGGGCCTCCCACACACACACATCCTCGTACACTCGCCAGACCCACACACACACACACACCAAGGGAAATGCACGCCGGGAGATTGCAACTGACTTTCAGGTGGCCCTCGGATTTGAAATATGTAAAGCATATAAATTATGTGACAGCACAGAGAGCGGGCGACAAACTGTGAATGAATCAAAGGATAATCCAATTTATTTTACATTATATGCAGCTCCGACTGCAGCTGCAAGCTGCAAGGCCCAGGCCCATGGCTCATTGTGCCAAGACGTAGATGCAAAGATACTTCAAAGGTGTCAAATGAATGCAACGAGGTATCAGGTTGGGGGGGAAAATTGAGATTGGGGATTGCACTTTCAGGCAATCAATACGTTTTTGTCTTTAATGTAATTTACTGCTTATAATTTGCAACATGTGAGAGATGCTCGAAGGCTGGGTAGGAAAATGAGGATGATTAGGGTAAATGATGGGATGTCGGATAAATTTTTGGAAGCTAAAAAGGATAAAGTCTCATACTCCCAGTTAATATGATATTAGAATGTTTCTGTTCAGATTTAGTTAAAGAGCTTGATTTACCTAATTGAGATGAATTACAAATGTTTAAGAAATAGAAGCAGAATTTACTTATTGATTTTTTAAGGAAATTGTGGTCAGAAGTTAACAACCCAACGAAGGAGTCTTAACTTCAGCTGCCCAAAGAGTGGTTTCCGTTCTTTTTCTTTTAGCAACCTTTGTATCCTTTGAGAAAGAATATTTTACGCTCAACTAACTTTGCTGAAAAGGCATCCAGACAAGCGAATCTTTTGCAAAATCCATACACATGTCAGTCACACTTAACCCCGCGGGTCCAAGCAGCTAAACCATCATCTGTGTCGTCAGCGGGAGACCAAGGTTCGAGATCCTGAGATCCTGGACCACAATCCTGATTTGCTTTGATTGCCTTGCGGCTGAATTATTATTTTGAAGTCAGCAACTGTTACGCTTGCCGCTTTGTCTTGCCTTTTTTATAATTTTTTCATCTATCCATGGATATATGAAATATATTGTTTTCTGCGCTGCTCCCCAACGTTTATTATGATTTTGCGGAAATGTTTTAAGGCAAAACGGAAATTTATGCACATCGCATATGTCAACAGCTCCCTGGCAAAAAACAGAAGAAGTAAAATAAAATAAAATTTGTACAGAAGAGAAAAGAAATTTGCATATTTGCATTTCAATTTGATGCTGCGTCCATGGTTAAGGGGTGCTCGATTTGTTCTCTGCTTTTGGATTTAATTGTCAATAAAAATTCGCCAAGCGGAAAATTTGTTGGGCAAACAAACAGAAATTGAAATGTTCAGTTTATGTCTGGGAAAAGTCTGGGAAAATTTTTTTAGAATTGCATTCAAAAGTAAAAGACAAGCGATTGAGGAACCCATTATGCATGGGAATGTCTTTATAAGAATACTTTCCCGGTTTATTATGGAGAGAAGGAAAATCAATGAAAGTTTAAATTTTGAGATCTAAAAATAAAGAAAATATATTTTTTAAATCCTAAACTATTTTCTTAGTACAGAAAAGGGATGTGTGAGATTTATTTGAAATGAGGGAACACATAGGCCCTTGCTCGGTTCCTGTTCTTGTAAATTTGCAATTTACATTGCAGGCTTGGAATTTACACTTGCAGGCAATTAATAATGCTGCATTAGGACCATCCATAAAGCAGACAAGCCCACTCACATCCCTGACAATTAAGCTGGATAATTAAGTTTACCGTTCATTGGCTTTGCCGGAACACACACTCGCTCGCACACCCGTCCACCCACAGGATTCCCCTACTGCAGATTCTATGACGAATTACAACGATTGGGGGGAGACAGGGGGCAGGTTCCTCCACATTCGAACATGAAAATCGCACATCATGGAGATGGCAAATAGAAGCCTTAGATTTTGAGTGCATTTTCAAATCAACCAGGACATTTTCACCCGAATTTTCTTCCTTTTCCTTTGCCACCGGACATGTGTCTGCATTAATCAACAACTGAACATGTTGCTGAATTTTTGATGGCAGTTGGAAAACACTGAGCTTCCATTTGGTTTGGTTACAGGGGAACATTTATTGTTTTCTGAATTTTAAGAAATACAATTTCAGGTGTTTACTAGAATTTTAAGTATACAATTATTGCCTTTCAAATACTTCTAAAACTTTTTATAAAAATATATTGTAGATAATTTTTTATATACTTAATTGGAAGTTGATGTAAAACATATATATTTTCGTATATTTTTAAATATAATATTTATAATCCTTTAAGATAATTTTGCTCTTTTGCAAACAAGCCTGAATCATCATTATTTTCCCGATCCATAAAACACTCTCTTTCGACACTAAAGGATTACCCATCCGGCACACCTCAGCTGACATTAAGTTCGTGTCCTGTCATCAGTCATTAAAGATGCCATTGCTAGACGCAATTAAAAGCATTCAGAATGAACATTTCATTGCCCAAACTGAATGACTTCTCCACACTTGCTCACCCTGGCTGGGTTTTCCCCCTTCTCCCCCGAAAGTTTTTTTGCGACAACAGGGACAACATTGTCGTAAACCTAGCCTGACATTAAGATAACTTTTAATCATCATAAAAAAAGATGCAAAAACGAGAGAGAGAGAGTGCAAAAAAAGGAGTCAAAAATCAAATCCCGACTGCCGTGCAACGTAAGCGGCTTTTCGTGTTGCCACCGCCGCCGGTGCAGTGTTGCATGATAAAAATCCCCGGGAAAAACCGAGGAAAAAAACTTGAAAACATTTCAGCCAAATATTTTTACACGGCCAAACAAGAAAATAAAAGAAAAACGTAAATATCTTTGGACGGACTTACCGACGACTCCTGCTGATTCCCAGTTATTAAATTGTTTCGGCAACCGTCGAAACGGAAATGTAATGAAAATTCAATTAAAAAATGGCATTTGCCAGATTTTACTTCCTGACTTTCGCCCGGTCCAAGGGGCAAATTCCATTTAGCGGTGGGAATGGACAAAAGGACTCTGATGAGTTACAGTTTGGGGCAATTCAATGGGATTGCAAACTCATTTCGTTTGGGCTCGAAATGGGAATGCAAGTGTTAAAGGATTCAACGTTGAAGTAATTGAAATGGAACAACGATTTTATAAAATAAATTTTAAGGTGTTTTAAGCAGTAATGCTGGTTTAATTTATAACAATTTTTTTATTATAGTTATAATGAAAATAACAGAAATTTATTATAATTATAACTATAATTGATATCTTTATTTTAGCAAATTATTAACTAATCTCATGACAGTCCCTATAATTATTGAAAATAAATTTGTCAATTAACAAAGTGCGATAATGTCACAAAAGACAAATCAATTCCCAACCAAATTGTTTATTAAATACATCGTTTTTGTTTTAATAAAAGAGTGTAAATCATAATAAATTCCCCCTAGTATCCTATTTTTAAAAATAATATAAATTCGCTTGTAAAAAATGTCCGCATAACATGTAATTTCACTTATCTGACATAATGTCAACGTTTCGGAAATCGACATTACAACACACGCATTACCCAAACCAAAGAAAAAAGAGTCAAATAAAAATTTCACATATAAATTACGCAAAAAAATGACAACATACATATATCCTTGTGTAGAATTACCCCTTATCGATAGGAAGAGCTGACTTGTGTAACGAATAAAAGTCGGTTGATAAGCCCTATAATGCCAACCCCTTTGAAGGAAAAAAAGGGTGTCATGCCAAACTGCGTATGCTAATCACACGCCAAAAGACACCCAATCCAAAAGCCATTCCCGTCTCGGAGTAAATCGCTTTCAACATGCTTAAGCACTAACCAACGAGCCAAAGATTCATTCCGGCTTTCTTCCTTTTCCATATATTTATATATATTGTTTTTTTTTTTTTTTTTGGTTTGCCTTCCTGGTTTTGTGTTGGTTTTTTATAGCCTGGCGCCGCTTGAATGATTTTTATGGGTTGTGTGTCTCCTGGCTAGAAGGAACAGAGGAAAACTGATTTGCATGTCTTTTTTTTATATATATATTTTTGGTGGAATCGTTTGCCCTATTGTGGCATTCGAATTTTGTTTTCATACTCTGCCAATCAAGGGTTAACTTTGATTTTAGATTAGAATGGAAATCAGTAAGGAGCAGCCTTGAAGATGTGTGTTTGGATTGGAAATAAGGAATTATTAGGATGTCATTTTTCCAAACGTTAATTTGTTTGTAAAAATTTTATTCCAAGGAGCATAGTCTTAAATATATCTATCTTTTTCTTAATATTTATAAATTTGGAAAATTTATACTTCTACATTGTTTTTAAGAAACTTTTTAAAGAGTAAATAGATGTTGCAGTCTTTAAACAGATTATTAAATTTGCAAAGCATTCAATAATTTTGTTCTTTTTTGATAAACTTTTGTTAGTTATTTTTCTTTGCATATATGCAATAATTTCCAGAAGTATATATGTTTTTTAGTATTCCTTTCATGGTTAGCTAAGCGTTGCCTATAAATATTCGAATATTTCAGCCTTTTAAAGAGCTTTGAAGTAACATTTAATAAGCAGTAAAACTCACTGGTTGTTGGTTTTATTTTTGAGCCACCAGGGAGAGATTTTCCTAGCTTCTTCTTTTGTGCTCTTATTTTTTATATTTTTCTGTTTTTTTTTCAATTTCAAGAGCCATTAAAGAGTGTGCATGCAATTAAGTCGAGTGAAAATTTCATAAAGATAACAATCGACAAGAACAAGAAATAAACATGGCAGGCAGATCGGATCAGATCACCGCTGGCACAAGACCAAGACAGAGTGGTGTAGGGAAACCTGCCCCAGTCCGTCCGCCCGTCAGTCAGTCAACACTTCAAATAAAAACTTGAACCAGGGCCTTACATTAATTTGCGTTTAAAAACAGTTTTTAGATGGCATTAAAAGCAAACAGAACGAAGGGAGAGCCCCCACTCCGATCGGGACTAGAGACCATTAACAAAGTGTCTCCAGATGTGAGGATCGGATCCCCGCACCTTCTAGGGCAGCATCGTATCTCGTATTTAACATAACATAAAAAGATGAAAAGTTTATTATGATTGTTGCGACTGGCTGTTGTTATTAGCTTAAAGAAATGGTTATGGGACGAGCGCACGCCATCAAATGTCAAATGCCAACAGTCACAGTCCTCCGTCCGTCCCAGAGGCCGATGATGATGATTATTATTATGCCACAGAGCAGCAGCCACTGCGAGGGGAGATTGAGTGAATTGCAGAGCTTAGACAAACTTTAATATACATTTTTAAAAATTAATAAAGAGGACATGAAGGACTTATGGCTTGAAAATTAAGTTACTTCGAATTTGAAATGGCTTGAGTTATAGGAGAAGGCTAGTTATACTATTCAAAATATCTTGTAACATTTTAATATTTTTTTATATTAAAAAAAAAATTTTTTTTACTATGATTACAAATTTTAAATTCTTTAAATTATTAAATTTCCAACCAACTCTAAGGCCCACCCGCTTGCCATGATCTTGTCATAAAACGTTCAGAGTCATCAAAGTTGCACTTTATGCGAAACGCTCATTGTTGGTGTGTGCCTGTGTTTGTTGTTCTTTTTTTAAGTTGTGTGTTTTTTAATTTTTTTTGTTGTATATATTTTTTATTATTTTTTTGTCTTGCTGTTGTGTTGTCGCTGCACGTGTTCATCGTCATTAGCATTAGCGGTTCTGTTGTATTAGGCGAGAACAGACAGCGAAGGAAAAAGATCAGACTTCTTTGCTGTTTGCTCTTTGCACTCAACATAATCGTTGAAATTATGTGGCTCCCATTTTCCTTCGCTTTTCCCCAGTTTTCCACAGTTAAATGGTGTTGGCATCGCGTCATAAGCCCGCATGGGGTCGCCTCTTGGTTAAGATCGTGCATCTGCCGCTACCCTTAGGGGGAAGCACTCACACATCTGCTTGCCATGGAAATAAAGTCCAATCATTACGATTGGGGAAATATAAATATAAATATGGGGTCAATAACAAACCATAAAGCGGTAGTGGAACAGTTAGTTTGACGGCAGCTAAACTAATGGCTTTATTTGGGTGATCACTGATCACAATACTTATTGACCAGAACGGGAGCTTATGAGTTCTTAATGGAGTTTAAGCTTCAGGGAAAATGAGAAGAGGAAGTTGTTATTTTCTGAGAAAGATTTTTTTATTTGAAAGATTTTTGAATGGAAAATAAATTGGGTTTTGATAAGTGATGTAAATATGAGACCTTAGGTATTAATGAAATTTAAACCTTATTAATTTAGTGATAAACAAACTATCTTAATCTATACATATATTGTACTTCTTTTGAACTTTGACATTTTTATTTCCAACTATATTTTCATTACTAATTTTAAAAATCCTCAATTTAAGTTTTCCATAAGAAGTGATAGAGTCTTAAGGCTTTAACTTAATATTATTATTTTTCAGGAATACACTCCCTCTCAGCTTGATCTCCGTCTTGTAAAGTTATAAATACATCCATTTTCATCTCAATCGATTGTAACCAAATCCGTGAATGTGTTGTGCCATCGTCCGCTGGTCTTATCCCCCAAAAGATCATTTATTGTGGAGGCAAACACACATTTAATATGCGGCTGGCTTTTGACAAGCCGAAGAGCGCCTCGAGTGTTGTCACACAAGGCATTACATGGATTTATTTTTCCCAGTTTTTCCTCGCTCCATTGCTGTGTTGCTGTATTTTTCCCCTGGTGGCCAAGTGGCATGAAACACTTGACACTTGCCGCTGACTTGTGGCATAAGCCCTGACATGTGCGCTGCCTTGGATGCTCCAGCTCCAGCTCCATCTCCAGCTCCGGCTCTGGCTTCTGTTTCGGTTTCTGCCGCCGGAGATCATCTTATTTCAAGATCTTTCCACGGAAAATTTGTTTGCCGCTCGCTGATTGCCTGTCGGTTGTTAGAAAAATATTACTTTTCCCTATGTAAAAGCATATATACATATGACCATATCGGGGGACCAAGGGGACTATATAGAAGAACCGCTGCCGCTGTCTGTCAGTCGGTGGTGGAGTTCTCCTTGAGTGAAAGTTGATGTGCATGAAAAGTTTTAATTGCGCGTCGAGTTTTGCCCAGCAGCTCTGGGTGGCAGGGTATTGCATTATTTTGTATGTTTTTTAAATACCCTGTAATACCTAAATACGGAATCTATCAAGCCAAACAATATTTATAGTCTTGAAATTATTTTAAAATTTTTCAATTAATAAAATCTTCTTCACAACTTTAAAACTGTCGTAAGCAATACTTTTGTTTCATCATTAGGCTTTAAAATATAATTAATTTGGATAGTGGAATTCATTTATCAAAAAGATTTATCATTTATCATAGTTTTTCTTAAATTAATTATAGAAAAATAGTGCAACATTACATGTTTTCATATCTCAATTTTTTAATTTTTTTAGTTTTAATTTAAATTAATCCTATTCCTGGGTATTTTCTATTTCTATCACAACTTTCTTCACTTTTTATTGAGAATAACATAAAAACTAACAGTAATTGTTGGGGTCATTTTTCAACTAATAGCCTCAAAACGATAAGAGCCATCTTCCGAGTACAGAAAAATAAATAAAAACCAAAACAAAAAAGGGGCAGCAACTTGGCTTCGTGTCAATTCAAGTGTGGCATGTGCTGAGATGTCTTTTTGAAGATGAACTCTGCGTGGGTTGGAAAATTTTAAAGGGCACGAGCCCAAATCATCCGAAATAGATGCTGCGTAGGATCTTCGAAGCCTAAGGTCGTAGGAGTCACTCCATCTGGAGGAGATTCAAACGATGTATTTTCGGAGATGCCAATCGAAATGCTACTTTCTTTTTTATTCAAATTCATGATACTTGCTATTTGTGGGAGGGTTTATAGTTTAAATACCATAAAAGCATATCTGGATAACCCTTTTATGAGGGGTTTGTGTTTTAGTTTTATTGAAAATATATTTATTTTTCTAATTAAAAAACCATTAATTAAGAAAATTAAGTTATTTACAGGACCATGGAATTGATCTTTCCCTCATGATTTTCCTTTTGGATGAGATAAGATTATAGTTAACTAGTCTTTTAAAACATAAATATAGAATAACATTTTTCCTCACAAACTTTGATTTTCGTGAACAACTTAAATGTATAGGTAACGCCGGAAATGCGTTTTAATCACGATCCTTTCGATTAATCGATATCTTTCTGTCGTGCTCGCAAAGGTCAACCACTGTTCCATTCCTTACGTTTCATTTTAGTGCGAAAGCTTAAGAAGATCATGTGCTGATTTTCTTGTGTTATTTTAAATGCAAATTAAGTGCGCAACCTGCGATGTAAGTGTCTAAACTGTAGAGCAAGTGATTACTTACATGAAGAACTCGAAGGAGCACATGGAGGTGTGCAGCAGCTTGTTGCATATTCCAGCAAAAAAGCGTGCAACCAAATCTGCACGCTGCGAACGTGTGTTTACACATACACACATACATTCATATGTGCACATGCCACATCGCAACAAATTTTCTTGAAAGAAGTATGCCAATTGGAAAGAAAATCACTGGATTTAAATGCAATAAGGACAACGATCACGGCCAGAAGCAATTGCAGATTGTTGGCGCAAGGAGCGAATCGGGGGAGTTGGTGTTTCCAATGGTGGCAAATAAGTTTTATGAGGAGCACCCATGAATACATACAAACATATGTATGTATGTGTGTACATATGTTTGCATATTTACTTGTAGCCATGAAAGAAATTTGAAGGTAAATCCAAAACCTGCAATGTTATTATCTAAGCAATAGCGAAAGTAACTAACTATTTTAAAAACTTGTAGGAGAACAAGGAGTATTATGTATGTACATATGTACAAACGATATTGCCACATTTTCTTGAAGAAGAATTGGAATAAAAAGACTGGATTTGAACCCAATAAGGACACCGAGCACGGCCAGAAGCAATTGAAGATTTTTGGCACCAGGAGAGATTTGGATGAGTTTGTGTTTCCCATTGCGGCATTTAACGTTCTTAAGGAGCACACATGTACTTGCAGCACTCAAAGAAATCTCGAGGTAGGTGTTCAAACTCTAGAGAAAGTATCTACATATGTGAATAACTTGCAGGAGAAGGAGTTTTGGAACAGCTTTTCGCCTATTACATTAAAACAAAACCCTCAACCAAATCTGCGCATTGTGAACTTAAAAAAACTATATAAATTGGAAAGAAAATTACAGGATTTGAACACCATAAGAACCTCGATCGAGGCCTGAAGCCGTTAAAGATTGTTTTCGCAGGGAGAAGTTCGGGTGAGTTTTCCACTGATTTCTTTTGATAATTAAGTTTTATGATGAGCATATGCGCATTTATACACTTCTGCTCGTAGCCATTTAGAGAATGTATTTACTTACACTTGCGATTAAATCAATATTTATAAGTTGTATAAACCAAACTCCTATATATTTTCGCTTAAGTTGTTTAAAAGAAGCTTAAAATGTAGGCTTCTTCAATTTCTCAATCACATTCCTCAAATAACTGACCCAAAACAACCCATTTCTTTGACTCTGATGATCAATTTTCTCCACAATCACAATAAGACAGGGAATTTATACTGCTTACAAGAAAAAACCATAACAAATTTATAAACTATTTCCATTTGAGTTAAATTTTTTAATGGTCCTTACCACACATTAAGGTGAAGTGGAAATCGAAAAGAAATGCCAACACGCATCGGTCTGAACTTGAAGATCAGTAAACTGAGCAAGACAAACTACGACCGAGCGGGGTCAAATGGTCAAAAGCTAATAAATTAACCTCTGTGGCACCTTCTCTGCCCTGAGATATCATACATCTATCAAATGTAGATCAAGTTGTGGTGATAAAAAGATCGTTTCACATTAATTATAACTTTTAAAAACAACATTAAGACCACGAGAGGAGCGCACATTTTGATTGAATGCATTCCGGGAACAGTTTCCATTATGTTAAGCTAATTTTGTTTGTAGATCATAGATTTTTATTAAAAAGTCTAGCCCACTTCCATTCCGGTTACATTTATTCCCTAGATCACCTTAATTGTCTTCTGCCTAGGCTCCATAAATCTCATTTCTTCTTCAGCTGTGTGGCTGTAATAATTTTTACGATTTCATTTGATGTCGTAATTATGTGGACAGCGTTTTATTTCCTGGAAAGTTTTTCTCCTTATATGACGAAAACTGCTTTTCTTGACAATAATTTGAGGCTTTTTATGGATTTCCTTTTCCATTACCTTTGAGTAATGCGTAATAAAAGTTGGAAACATACCTTGACAGGTTTCTTTTGATGAATAGAGAGGCTTATGAGGAACCTTTAAACAATTTATTTTCGCTCCGCCAGAGTTAATCCCACAACTGTACAAATATTTTGTTGTGCAAATTTCCAATATTTTGCATTCACAAAAAACTACCAAATTTCATTCCAGGGGCCATTATCCCCAGAGAATTATCTCCACAGCAATGACCAGAAAAATAATACAAAATCGAACCCAAAAACCTAGGCAAAAGTTTATTTGTCAGGGCAGTCGAGAAGTGCAACAAGCGAACCCTAACGATTTCATTAAAAATGCAGTCAACTAGAAAAAAACTCAATTAATTTTTTTGATGTAAAAAACTCTTCTTCCCCTACTCCCCGCATCAATGTATCGGACAACATGCAATCCGAAAAACAAATTTTTTTGTGCAAATCATTTGGCAAACAAACACAAATGTGCATAAAATGACAACAAAGCAACCAAATTGAGGGGATGCCAGAGATGACCATCAAGTTCGGTGCGGGTCAGGAAAAAAATTGTGTGTTGTACAGTGCGTTTCGGTTCTATAAGTCCCAGAAGGAATATTAACAGTCATATATTTGGTGAAATATAATTGGTATCATTATCTATGTTCAAAATGTAGGCACATAAGGTTTCAAATATATGTTTTTTCATTTTAGTTTGATAAAAATGGCATTCTTACAAAGGTTTTTCAAAAACTTCAACTCAAGTAACATGCTACTTTCGAAACGCACTGTCCTGTTGCATATATCAAGGGTTTCCCCGACTGCAAAGTGCAGTGATATATATACTGCACTGTCATTGCGTTGGCAACGCGTTAAATCTAGGGGATGGGGACAGAGAAACCCCATTGAGCAGGGGTTTTCCCCCTGCGCATTTTTTTAATGTAGTTCAACAGTTTTTTGTTGCTTAAAAAAATTGACAGCTTGACCGCAGAGGGTGTGTGTGTGTGCTGGTGGATATATTGTTATTACATTGCTGTTGCAATTGCAATTCAAGCGCGAAATCATTAATATCCTTTCGTCCTTCTCCCCAAAGAGTCGGCTCTGTTTGTGGTTGCTGCATTTCGAGTTGCAGGCTTTTTTATGAGGCTTCCAAGGGGTACGAAGACCCATTGTTTGTCTCTCGAACTTTTGAAGCACTTAATGAAGTTTTTTTTATTGGGGACTGCCTGTAAGGTTAAAGGTGAAGTCGATTGAACTTTACCACAACTACAGTTGTTACAAATTAATATAAATATTTACCTACATTTAATTGGATTATTTTGGTATAAAATATCATATATAATTTATTTATATAGCTCTAAAAATCCCTCAGAGATATCAACAAAGTTTCATATGACACTGATATCCCATCCATCCAAACAAGGCTTTATTCTCCCATTGAATTATCCTTATCTAGAGCACACCCTCCTACAACTATAATTAAATTTCGAGGACTTTCTCTTCCGCCTAAACACTTTCTCCCTGGAAAATCCTATCCACCCCATATCCTGGCATCCATCAAAGTCAGGCCTCTGATAAGGTCCAGTCGAGTCCGAGTGCACTTGCCCCGTAATGGCAGGCTACCCCCCATTACACCTTTCGGATGTTTCAGCGGCAATTATGCTCATCCACCCAGAACATCGACCTCGCAGATCTCGGCTCAATAGTCTAATGAAATTATCAATGTGGCATCATGCATGGCCTGTCCGGGATGTGTGAGTCATCGCTGTAAGGCGGCGCACAGTAATCACCTACTGATGTAAATACAATATTTTCAATATAACCACTTAACGCTTAAATCCAGCCGAAACACACAGACCTCACAGCCCTCGTTCTGAGGGGTAGCTAAGTTCTTACCCCACACACAACAAGGGGGTATTAACTACTGCGAGGGTTGCTAGAGAAGTAGGTAGTTATGGAAGGAATTTAAGTGAAATTATTTTTATTTTTAGAGATCATAGTGGGAGTTTTTAAATTTAAATAAATTTTTTAATAACAAAATATATAAATTCTAATAATTCATTCATATTTTTAATTTGTAAGAGCATTTTTCTAAAAACATAAAAGTTTACAATAATTTATATACAAAGAAACAATCGGTTATATTACTTTAAGTACTTAACTTGCTAATTTCAGCAATTAAATTACTTTTATGAATTATACATTTCAATATTCAGCTATTATTATTACAGAACCTTAATTATGTGAGTTTATAGTACAATTTTTTGCTATTTTAAACTTCATAAACCCCTCTCTCTGCTCTGAATCCAAGTCGCCCTGTGTTTTGTCATTCAGCCAAGTGGCATCGCCGGCATTTGACGACCACCACAACAGTATCAATGCACAAACTGTACCCGTCACCATCATCGGTAAACTGTCTCTCCCAAGGAACAAGGGTTGGGGTCGTGGTCGTGGTCTTGCTCGGGGTCGGGGTTACAGCCAACAACCCCCAAAAGGTTCACGGCGCAACGAGGGTTCAAGATGCCGCGACTGCGAGTGCGAGGGAATTGTCATATTTGCTTGGTGGACCCACAGAGCGGGCTCGAACTCAAACCCACTGACTCACAAGTGACTGAGTGGAAGCACTGCCAAAGGACTGAACTGGACTGAGTGACTGACTGACGAACTGCCAACACGTACACGTGTTCATGGTGGTTGATGTGACTTACCAACTGACCATCTGTCGTGGATAATATTGAAGGAAGGATAAGTTTAGGGAATGAATACTTAAATACCCTTAAAGAGGGAAATATTTGATTATTTTATTTTTAATAAAACAATGGAGTATAAAATCTAATTGAAATACAAAATAGAAATATTTTTTCTATAAAAAAACCATTAACTTTTATGGAAAAGTCTTAATAGATCGCTGACTAAACAACATAATATTACATTTAAATATTCCTGTAAATTTTATATATTCAAGCGGTATTAACCATTCGACTCTCCTAAGAATTCCCCTTCTTATACCAATTCAAATGACAACTGTACTGGGCACAAGTGGCATACGCTTCGCTTGGCTCGTCGGCTCTTTTTCTGTTTTGTACTTTTGAGCTGCAACAAATTCGGTTAGATTTCATTCATTCCTCCATAAATAATTCCACCTTTTTTTTTGCTTCTAGTCCCGAGAAATTTGCATAACGCGCAGTGGCGGCAAACACTTGAGAAATTCCTTTAGAATCTCCCCTCGTATCTCACTTTTTTTTCGGCGAGTCGAGTCGAGTGTGTCGGCATTTCCATAGAGCAGAGCTAGCTGCTGTATAAAGGAAAAAAAGAGTTTCTTTTACTAAGGGGAATATTGTCAAGGATTGGTTTTCACAAATGCTGGGCTTAATTGTTTGGAAAGATTTCTAAGAGAAGGGTTGCAGATCTCCTTTTATGCGAGATGTTAGTTATTTTAGGTAAGCTCTTGTAGGGAGAGGACCCTAAGCACTCACTTGGAGTTGTTGATGCCTTTTAGGGGTGGAGAATATTTTTGTGGGTAGGAAAATGTACCTATTTTTGCTTGAATATTTCGAAAATATTAAGCTTAAGTGGTTGAGTTTTTCTTAAGACAGAAATAATCGTTAATAAATTACAAGTTCAAATATTATAAAGAATTTCTATATCAGAGTTAAGTAATTAAATTTAAATACTTTCAGAGAGAAGGTTCTTAAATAAATATTCCTATCAAAATCCCTAACAAATACTTAAACACTCCTCCCAAAATCATAAAGCTTATTTCACTCTGTCGGTAGCTCAAACATTAAATGGTGTGGGCTGAAGGGAATAACTCATAAGGCGGCTTAACCCTTTCTTTATCCCCCTGCTCTCTCCCACTCTATCTCACCCTCCACGTGAAGCCTAAGTAAAGCCACTAACTAACCACAAAATCCCTTTTGTGGCAGCCTCACAATGATAGACGAACTAATTGGCAGAGTTCTCTGTTCAGGCTACTTACAATGACCACCGGATCCCAAAGGAGTTCGCCGAGCAGGCTCAATAAAGAAATCATTGATGTGGCGAGTTAGAAAGACAGAAGGTGAATAGAAGCAGTGATGCTTAAAAAAGAAGATATTTCTTTCAAAATATTTATTATAGATAAAAATAATTAAAAAACATATTTATTAGAGACTTAAAATATGTTTACATGATATTAAAAATAAATACCAAAAGTTTTCTGATCAAAAGCAAGATGAGTAGAAGTATTAAACAGGCTCTCTTCTTTTTTCTAACATTTTTGTTACCTTTATTTATTTAAAAACTTTTCTAACTTCAAAATTTAATACATTGTAACTATAAAAAAATCGTAATGGTCATCGCTACTCAGAACCACTGTCCTTGGCCACATTAATAGGCCGCTGGATGCATCAACACTTCAGTGAGTGCGACTATGGGTTTGAGTGTGTGGATGTGGATGTGGATGAGGATGAGAATGAGCTTGGTCAGCTGGGGAGTAGAAAGAACACTCTGGGCACACAATGAGGAGCACTTCGTCTTCTGGTCCTCGGACTGCCACCACAATTATTTCCATTTGATTGGGCAAAGAAGAGTGCGTTTCTTCCTGCTTGGGGTTCCCTGCATTTATGTGTGGTCATCGTTTGGCCGTGTTTATTGCTCTATATGCTTGAGTGCATTCGGATGAGGATGCGGATGATGATTCTGATGAGGATGCCACTGGAGAGCTTTCTTTTTGGTCCAGCCAAAGGCTGAAATTTACATTTACAGTGAAGAGGGCGAAGTTTATAGGTAAAGGTTGGATAAATATTTAAGAGAAATTTAAGGGAATATTTTGCAGAAATTTCTCTACATTTTCTCAGCTTTTAAAAGATATTTTTTAGTATACCTTTGAATTTTCTGAACTCTAATTAAATGAGTCTCATTTTATAAATTTAGAAAATAATTACTAGTTTAAAGTGCCAGCAAGAGGACATAAAATAACCGTTAAAACCAGGAATTACGCAGCTAAATTCCTGAAAAAGCTGAACTAACCCAGGAGAGCCAGGGATAATTGCCCAGAAATGGGAAAGCGAAAGGGTGACTAAGCACCAGGTGGAAGCACGTCCGATTATAAGTCACCCAACCCCCCACTAACCAAGTTAACTATTTGCGTTACTTTTTTAGCAGGATGCGGGTGCCTTTATACATATTTGTGGGTTGCAAGAGGGAAAAGAGCTATTAAGTGAGGCAGGGCTAATGGTTAACCGGTAAAAGGGTTACGCATAACTTACGGCCAAGTATGCTTAACAAAGTTGCTTAAAGTTATTAACATATCTGAAGTAGCTACAATTTTATTAAATGCGATTGGTTTACAAAGCATGTGACAGCCTGTTTAATTGACTAGGAATACTTTTGTCAAAAAAATGGGTATAATACAAAATATTTATCAATTCTTATTATTTCCCAAAGAAATTCCCAGAAACACAGCTCCAAATTTCCTTGATAACTCATTCCAAGTTAAAACAAACTCCAATTAACTTTTCGACCCTTTTCGCACCTCTTTTTTGTTAAGACTTTTCTTCCTTATTGGCCTGGCCAATTGTCGATGATCTGTGGTGTGTTTTTGGCACCCAATTACGTGTTGATATCCAGAGGCCCGACAGCTACAATCAGAAATGCATCCGATCCTCGTGGTCGTTTACATCTCATTATCTGCTGGCTGTCTTGCCAGTCTTTGCCTTTCACCTACTGACCATAAAGTCCTACCTGACAATTGCCAATCACAGCACGCAAAAATATAAAACAAAAGTCAGGCAAACGTACTCAATTCCAACCAACCATCCAGCCAACAGAAAAATCCACAAAAATTACCATTTTGACCGCAGACAAATTAGTGTTATTAACACTTTTTTTTTCTCTTCCTCCATTTGGATATCCTGTAATGGGGCTTCAGGGGGGTATTTTGGAACTGTCATTAATAAATTTTATAGAAATTATATTTTAATTCGTGGGAAAGAAATTACTTATTAGTTAAAAGTAATAAAATTAAAGAAACTCCAAGGTTTTTAGTATAAGTTTTATATAATAAATTCTCTCTTTGCATATTCATCTTAAACAATAACTTTCCGAGGTATCTTAAAGTTGAAAAATACTTCAAATTTTCCTGTTTGTTGTTGTTGGCTGGTATTACAGCTTTTTGGCAATGGCACAGAGCACTTTTCACGCTTGGGCCACGCGCAGAGATCCGTTGGATAGCTCGCCCCCTCGCTCTGGGATCCCTGCTCTCCTCTGATGCAACTGATGCAACGACAGCGCCACGCCCAGTACCAGACCTGACCGCAGGTTTTAATATTACAAAATGTTCAGCTTCTCTTTTGGAGCCGTTTGTTTGGTTTCGGTTTGGGTTTCATGGATTGGGGTCTGGGTTTCAGTGCGGCTTGTGGGCTGAGCTCCTGTGAAAACAAACAACAGTAATACCCGCATAATACGGACTCTTTCCTTCGCCCCAGCCGCCGCTCGTGTCACCGAGTCCATTCGTAAAAAATCCATTAAAAATGCGTTGGGATTTTTATTTCTTTTCAGGTTGCATTGGGGCAAGGTGTTGACTGAGTTTCATTTGACTTTTTGCTGGCTTTTATGTTTTACTGGGGAGAATCTAAAGTTTTTGGGACAATTTTTAAATATTTCGTTGGGAATTTAAATTAATTTTCTGAAATTTTAAATTATAAATTGTTTATAAGAGTATTTTACTTTACACCTTAAGGAAATGTATATTATAACTTCTTGCAGAATCTTTATGATTATGTTAAGGATTAAAATAACACCTAAACCTCTTATTTATTGTAGGTATTTACTTGAAATATTTAAAAATATTTTATTGTAATTAATTTTCCTTCTCAAAACTCTTGAATCTTCCCTCTTGAGCCGTCCCCCATTTCTTTGCAATTTTTTTTTTTTTTCATAATACTTTAATGCATTAACCGGTAGCTGCTGCTGTTGGCGATACACATTTTTTCGGACTGCAATTTTCTCGTAATGATGCCGGGCGAGATGAATATTCTTGTCTGGGCAAATCACAGCTAATTAACTTAATAAGTTTATATTAAACAGCGAGAAAAAGCCACCCGAATTACGTCTCATTTCGATATGGATTGGCATTGTTATTATCATTGAGTTATTTGTTGTTTACATTTGCTAATTGCAACTTTTTGTGTCCTTGTGAGCTGCCTGTCTCAAGTGTTTTTCGGTTGTCAACTTCACGTTGTGATTTTGAATTTCGCAGAGTTTTGGGTTTGTGTCATTCACAGAAAGAGGCACAATTTATTCTTTCGACACTTGAGTGTACTTTGCATTTGACAACAATATCCAAAGTGATAACAATAGGTTAAAACACTTTGAGTGCTTTTTGTTCACACTAATTGCCAGAGAACTTGATGGCAAATGTTTCTGTTTTTAAGGGGCCACAGTCTGGCATTGAAGCATAACATTGAAGTGAACTAAATAAATGGAAATGGTATTGAATAGAGGTAATAAAAACAGCCCACAAAGGGTTATATTTGATAAACAGAATGTGTGAAATTAAAACAAAATTATTGACAAATCCCGGGAAGATCTATTCAAGTTTATCTGAGGTTCTTGAACTTAACAATGGCACCTTAAACCAACCCATCTCTACTCTTCTATTCTCCACCTCATTTAATGCATAGGTTCCCCTTAGCTAGCGCCAGTTAATTGCCAGAGGAAACCCAAGAAACCAGAACCCATAAGCCATAACCCATCACCGAAACCCAAACCCAATCTCCTCCAGTCGCGACATCGAGAGCGTCAGCATTATTCTCCCTCCTTCCTCAGTCTGCGGTTAATCATGCATCGTCTCCTAACTCCGTACACATGCTAATGGAGAGCGGGGAGACGGGTACTCCTCTTGGGTGTACTTTGTACTTAATTTACCAACAAATTTTCGGGGCCTCAATTTTGTCCAATTTACTTGCCGTGATTTGCAGCAATTTCGGTTGTTGTTGTCGGGGCCAAGTGTCTAAGAAGGTTCTAATGTGATGGCTCTAAGATCGTTTTCCCTCCTAATGCATTTTAGGTTTTTCTTACCTTCCTTCTCTTTTTTTATTCCACAGTAGCGATAAGGAAAATTGTTTATAATGGGGTTTCTGTGGTCGACCAATTGAGTTTTCCCCTAATTGCCCGGGTGGCCACTGGACTTACGCTGCAGCAGCTAAGAAGTCGAAGGAATCGAGAGAGAGAGAGAGAGAGAGAGAGAGAGAGCTCTCGTCTTTGTGGTTGGGAAAAAGGGGTTTCCAGCAAATGATTTTCCTCCTTCTGGCTAATGCCTAACTAATTGAGTAATTTTTGTGTGACTGCCGGGTATCAATCATTCATCCCTTTTGGTGGGGACTCCAACTAACGCCGACTCGTTTAGCAAGTTTCCGGTTTCCTTAACCCTTTCTCCTGGCTTTCAGGGCGTTGCGAATTTCCCAAAAGACGCCTAACTTTACGCTTTATTGTTACAAATTTGCCTTGGCCTGGTCTGTCCTATCCTGTCCTGTGCTGTACCGTCCCTTATCCTGTTTACAGCTGGACCAAGGCGATTGCTACTCAATTCCTTTGGGGAATCGTCTGTCTGACTTTCCTTCACTGGGCAATCAATCATTTGCCTGACTTATTCACTGGCATCCTTTTCCTGGCATTGTCCTTTTATCGGCACATCGGTAAATAAATGTGACTATAAATCGAAAAATTATAAACGCTTAAGCAGTGACCACCATTTGACCATTTGACCATTATTTGCTTTAAATTAAATAATGAGAACTAGGGAATGCCCTGAAAAATTTGTTTCTTATATCAATTTGGTCTTATAAAAAATATAGGAAAGGAGGATTTACCTTATCTTTAAAATTTTATTAAACAGCTTTTGATAATTCTAATTTAAACAGTATTTTGTATCATAAATATATATATCAGAGTTATGAAACAAAAGAATTAAAAAAGAAAAATCTACACTAAAACTTGTTACCTTCTACCGAATATTGAATTATACTTTAAATGAATTAATTCAATACTTATAGATTTAAAAATATATGAAGAGAACTTTCTTAATACACAAATTCCCAAAACTCGCTTTACCATACTTAAATATTCGATATACCCTACAAAGAAACAACTTATCTTGACCAACTTGACTAAGCCTTTAACAAATCCAATTCCCCAAAGGCTAAAACTAACCGATTCAATTGATAAACTCACTTTTTTCTGCAATTCCCAATGCAAAGCGAAAAACAGTTGGTAAATTTATGCATTTATTTTGACAAGCTCCATGATTTATTGACCGTACGTAATTTGTAGTGTCTTTGACAGAAGTAGAGTCCTGTGAGTGGACCAAGGAAGCAACCCTCCTTTTATTTTTTAAAAATTTATTTGCATTGACGCATTTGTAACCGCAACGAATTTGTTTGTAATAAAAATGTAAATGTTAATGTTCATCCGATGGACGAGGCGAGTCTTTGTTTCTCTTCGGAACCTCAACCACAAGTTGACCAAAAAACGAGTTGGGCCAAAGAAATGAAATATGACCGCAAACTGACACTCGAGGATGGCAAAGGATTGGAATTGGGATTCGAAATGGTGTAGAAGGGGGGTTCCCAGGCTGGACAACCCCTTTGGGTCAAGGGATTGCGTGGTGGCCAAGTGGTTTGGCAGGTTACAGGAGGTTGGGTTGCTTGACCCACTTGGTTCCTGCTTGGGGAGTTAATAAATGCGCTGTCCATATATCCAGTGAGAGGTCTGTTTGATTTACGACTTTTATATGGATATTTGGATGCTTCAAATTGATAAGGAATAGGCTGCATTAGCCAAATAATGTTTATAATTCAAAAAACAATATTATTGGGGTTCAATTTTGGGATTTTAAGAATTCTGTACAGTAACAGAAAGCAAATATTTGAGGAAAAATATTGAATAAATTCTCTTTGTAATTAAATATATTTAAGAAGTGAATCTGATTTATTTACTTTTCCAATACAACACATTGGCTTGTGTTTGTTTTACAATCCCTTCATCGCTTTTCAACACATTTCCCCACATAAATGCCAATTAAAACGCTGCTGGGGAGCATTTCGTGTTACCCCAACAGTCTAATTTAAAAATCACCTCATTCAGAACACCACCTTTTCCCCCTTGAACCCCCAATGTGTGCCTCAAGTGGGCGCCCGAGAATAAAACACATTTACCCAGGCCCTACATCCACTTTTTTCTCCCCACAAACTGAAAGCCATTTGGCAAGGTGACGCCTTTTTATTGCTCCATTTTGTTGTTAAATTTAGAACTGGGAAAAAACGATGAGAAATCTCTTAGGGGAGCCAAAATAAATGCAACAAACTTTAAATAATTAGAACTGCTGAGAGAAGATGGTTTCCCTTCAGGAGGTGCGTAGTTACCCAAATGACTTATTTGAATTTTTTATCCCAAAAATATGTTCATTATTAATTACCTTGTGTTTTTTCGGGGGGAAGTTTTTTCACAAATTAATTTTCCAGCAGCTTCAAGTGTTGACAATGAAAAATCTACAAATAAATCTTCTTAGAAATGCGGAAGGACTTGGAGAGGCATTATATTAATACGAATAAGTATGTGGAAACAAATCAAGACTAATGCCAGATAAATTTATTTGCCTTTTAATGGCCAAACCGCACCCATTTAATTACCATCCACCCGGAAGGAAAAAGTGGAAATAAATTAAAACTAAGTTCCCTGCGGGCCACGAGAAACTATCAAAGTCTACTTAATAAACAAATTTTCACATAAAATTACAATACAGAATGAAAGGTGAGCGGGGTGAGGGAGGGAAAACACTGAAATACACTCGGAGAATTTATGGGCAGGGGAGTGGCTTAACTGCCGAGGATTCCCAACCACCGATAAGGTGCCAGGCGAGGGTGTAGCAGCCATAAAAACCGAAAGATAAACTGCGAACCTGGAACCCAGGATCCCGGTGGGTCAGTAGTAATAATTATATTTTTATTAGACATTTATTGCCTGCCCCTGGCCACCACAAACAATTTAATCAAATCATTCTTCACTAAATAAAACCGAGCGAATCGAATTTATAATCTCCCCAAAGAAAGCACTCTTATTGAAACAACATAGATGAATTCCCTGAATAGTTTCCAAATGTAATTCAATAGCCGAAAGAGCGGGACTGGGAGGAGGAGTAAGCAAACCCAAAGAGGAATCTCAAGCGGCCCAATAATGAGCCAGTCAGCGAGACACAAGCAGAAAGATAAACCCACAACAACCAACAGAACAAAAGTAAATAAATAAATCGGCCTGCTAATTAAAGGCAAAAGGCGAAGAAGCCGGCGGACGCGGCGTGAGTGTTTGAAGCCCAGCCGAAAATAAGAGCACACATCTAGGAAATTGGTAGGGGAACGGAGTGGAGTCAGCACTTTGTAGCTGAAATACAGAAAGGAACAAAAATAATACAAGAATTCAATTGAAGGGAAAGGCGGCGACATACCAAATGACATGACAGGAAGGGAGCCAGGCCAAAAATAATTGAAGAAATAGGAATAATGGATGCTCTTTCTGATTAAGAAGAGGTAAAGAATTAAATTTTGCCAAAGGAATTTAAGGAAAATAAATTAAAGACGAGATAAGACCCCTAATTAATTAATTATTATAAAAGCCTTTAAATAAGTCAGCCAACAGAAGCTTAAGCCAAGCTGTGACTTTAACAATAAGTTAATGGAAATGATTAACAAAATAAATTTAAAGTCTTTTTAAATCAAATTACCATTTCATAAGACTCCATTCCCCATTAAGAGTATATTTTCCTATAACCAAAACACTGAAGCTAGAAGAGCGCATAACCGAATCGGGGACCCCCTGGTGCGTTTTTATATAGAAAAAGTTGTACTTTGATGTTTGGTTGGGGGGGTTCCTCAATGCATTGGATTGCATGTCTCAGTTACACGTCACAGCCAGAAAATCCAGAGAGCTGGCTGAATTCCGTCTGACAAGTGTTAAACTGCATTTTTGTTTGACTTTGACTAGAAATTACATTTTGACTCCATGCCACAATCAGGTGCGACGACATCTAGTCTTAAGGATATAACCTTACACAATCGTCTGACAGCCCGACAAATGCAACCCGAGCAAAGCTCTTCATATCTGTCTGAAAATTGCATTATATCAAAAGCATTCTTGTGGCCATCGAATTGCTGGAAAGACGAAGCCCTGACAGCCTTGTCAATATGTAAATTGTTTTGTTGTCGTCGCCGACGCAGTTACACGCACGATTTCCCCGAGATTCTTCTGGGTTTCTGTCATCTGCGTCGTTGGGGAAGCTCAAGTTCAAGTGTATTCGACGTTGTCTCTTTGATTGGCTTTTTATTTCTCGCAGACTGAATGTATTTGAAGTAATTTTCGTTGAGTTCTAAGCACTTTAAGCCTTTTTATGGCAATTTATGGACACTGAACATACATTGGCACTTGGGCGGAATGTCAATGTCAAAGTCAATGCCGAAGAGGAGTATCTTAGGGGCTTTGAAAAAATTATAAATTTAAAGGCCACATTAATTTTATTATTGTGAGGCTTAGACCTTTAAAAGAATAACTTAAAAATACGTTAAAAAATATATATTGATTAAAGAATTGGACCTATACATATATTATAATTGTTTTGAAATATGTTTAAAGATATTTTAAAGCTGTTACATGTGTGTTTGATGTTCTTACACCTTCAGCTTTCAATTTCTTTGATAAAGTAGAGAACTATTTTTTGTTAAATATTTACCAGCTTCAAGATCTGCTCTAAGTTATCAGTGATATTCCCAGAATCAGCTGCTTTATCCTCAAATATCTTCCGCTTAGCTTAACCCTTTGATCCAACACAAGAAGTGCATTCATTTGTAAAGCTCATGAATAGCGAAAAAGATGCTGCGGAGACATGAGATCACATCACACGCACCCGAAAAAAAACAAGGAAAGAAAAATTAATCAAAGCAAATTGCGCACAAAAACTGACCAGGCAAGAAGTACCAAAGGATTAATCATCCTAATGCCCAGAAGGGCTAAACAAAAACTTGAAATTCGTCTTGGCACTTCACATGGCATCAAAAAGAGGCGAGAGGAAAGTCCATCCGCAGACAGAGTGTCTGGTCAAGGTGTTGACTGACTGCTGCGGGAAAAGGGCTACAAAATGGCAATTAATTGAAACATGAATTATTAACGCCGCCCATTGTCCATTGTCCGTTTTGCCGTGACATGACCAAGGTAAATTCCGATGGATGCTGCTGGATCTTATCCCTGACTGCTGACTGACCTGACCGTTTCGGTTGAGTGATGAGCCCGAAACTTTTGATGTTGATTTTTGGCTGCTTTTGTTCTCGATTTGAGTAGAAAACTTCATTAATCTTGCTGAAATGTTTTAGAATCTATTTCCCTCTTTTCACTCGGTTGTAGGAAAAGCGCAGCGCTTGCATTGAAAACTTGTAGAAGTTTTGTAGTCAAAATTCCAGTTTATTTCGCTTCTTCTTTTTGAGTTTACATGATTAATTAACAAATTATTCATTTGAATATTGGATAAAAAAAGAGGGAGCATCATAAAGATGGATCGTGAGAAATAAATTAGTAAAAATTTCATCAGTTTTAATGGGATTTGATATGAAGGAAATTATTTATTTATTATTAAATCAACTGACATCAAATTGGCTTAAATTTTGTTTTTTTTTAATCCTAGTTATAGTATCTATAGAATCTGGAGATCTCTAACACTTCAAATACATAATTATCCTTAAAATATAAACTCTCGCAAACACTTCCTGGTCTCAGTTGTGGTCTCCCTTAAAATAAACATGTTGCCTGTCCCCTCGATCATAAATCATACGATCCACAGAGCGGAGCCAGTCAGCCATGTGGATCATGATCGAAACATTATGGCTTGTCCTAGGAATCAATTGGGATTGGGATCCGGCGGCTGTGCTGATTGGAATTTGTAAAGTCACAAAGCCATGGCTGGCACTTAATTATGGGATGCAGGCGGTGAAGCATGCCCAGTGTGGTGGAGACCCCCGAATCCCCATAAATCTTGACAAAACTGTCCCCGATGTCCCTTCAAAAATCAATGGTAACCATCCCATAGAATGTCAATGGTTCCCCCAGCGACACGCGCCTCTTGTCACTGAAAAATTGCTTTAAATGTTGGCACAACTATTCAAATTAATTGATTTAATGCCTTGTCTGGCGCACGTTCCCCCTGTCCTGTAGTTTGATTATTAATGAGGACTCGAAAGAAGTTCCTAATTAGAAAACCAGACAAACTTTCTTCCTTCTCTCGACATTCAAATTTCAATTATTCAAGTCGGAGCTGGTATATATTTTAATAATCTACCTGATGCACTCCTTCACGTTGCCTTTTTTAGTGTTTTACTTGAATGACACCTGGCGCAGTCAAGGAGCTGAAGTAGTTTTATTTTCATTGCCATTTTCCTCGCTCGCAATTAACTTAAAGCGCATTAAAGTGAATTTATGACAGCTTAATTTCATATATTAAGATTTTATGGCGACGATATGGAGCAAGGGAAGGTGTCTCTGCCATAAAACCATGCTCGGTGCCGAGGGGTCCCTGGGATTAGCTGGCGGATAATCAAACTATATGGAGCTACCGCAAGTTTTCCGCTCTCCCCGAAGTTTCCCCAATTCAGCCATTCAATCAGTGCAGACAGGTGGAGTAGTTGGGAGCTGGGCGGCCGTGGGTTAAGTCATCCATTCACCCACTCAATGACGGACGATTTTATCTGGGAACTTGGCCAAGACTTTGCCGGGTAATCGGTTACTGAGGAGGTTGTTTAAAGACCAAAGCTGTCCTAGAAGCAACTCTTAAAAAATAGATATATTTTTCTAAAACAAATTCTCAATCTGCCCTCGTGCCTGGAGCAAGTTTCTTTATGTTCTGCTGCTGATGTGGCCGTGTCGTTGCGTTGACAGCCAAGTGAAAAATGCATTTTGCCCGCTGGCAATCGGAATGGGCAAGTCCCGAGACTCATGATGGGCGATGGCAATGGATGGCGATGGCGATGATGATGCGAATGACGTTCCAGAAGCCAAGTCCGGGCCATTAGCGGGCAATTGCGCATAAAAGTCACGGAGAGACGCCAAGAGACGAGGCGAGGCCGTGACACCTCGGGGGAAGATGGGCTATGATACTGGCTGTCCGTCCAACGCTGATCAGCCAATATTAAATAATGTTGTAAAATGCGAAACATTGAACCGAATCGGTTTTGGCTGTCATGGCTAAATAAATAAATAAAATGAAATTAAGTTTGTCTGCTCTGGCATTCGATTTCCCGGTGACGTGCGCACAAAAGGTGAAATGACGACGACTACGCGACGAGGCAATAAAAAATCGCAGCTCATTTGAGCTTTTTCCTTTCGATTTTCTGTTCAATCGCGTGCGCTTTGGCTTTGGCTTTGTATCGAGTTAATTTATTGATGACAGACGCACGATAAAAAGCAACAAAAAAATGAGAATTGTCATTAGAAGTCATAAACGTGATTGACAGACAGTGGTAATCTTAGTGCAGCTATTAGCCTGGAGGGTATAATGAACCTTTTTTTCGCTTTTGTGGTGAACATTGCAGAAGTTGAGCTTTGTTTAATCGGTTGCATGGGCCTTAGTCAAAGGAAATCTTTCAAAAACAACTAATTTCTTTAAAAAATAGATTTTTGGTAGCATTAAATAGTAATTAAAGTTGAAAACCACAACTTTGTTGAAGAAAATATGACAAAATTAAGTACATAGTTGCGGGTGTTATGAAATTTCAATTTTTAAAATATTTTTCTTTGATTTCCAAGTTATTATTTTTAAATAAATAATAAAGAATGATATAAATATTAAACAGAAATGTTGAACAGTTAGGAAGTAAATCAAGTTAAAATTATAAATAAATCCTATTAATAAATTTATAAAAAAGTCATAAAATTCAAGCTGATATTTTTTGACTTGTGTGCCAGGTGGCCAAGTGCTGATATATTCATTATCCATTCGTATCCCAGCCACTGCTCACTCTTTCTCGATCCTCAAGCAGTCCCAGCCATGGACATTATTCCAACTCATTTAGTTTGAAACAACTCTTTAGAGGGCCCTTCAATGCCCTCAGTCCCCTAAGAGAGCACCTTAATTAAATCAAAACTCAGCCAGAAAATTACAATTAATGAACCAAAAATAACACCAAAAACCGCAAAAAGAAGAAAAAACCTCTGCAAGCGAACAGGAAATAAATTCAGTGGAAGCGAAAAACTTAACCCTTGGAAAAATGTGCCATGTAAATTTCTGGAATAAATCTTAAGCAGCGGCAAACGAGATGGGACAAGGACCAAAAGGAGTACTGGGCATTAAATTAAATTGCTCAACAGTTTGTAATGCGGCACATTAGTGTCAGGCGATGACAAGGACATCCCAAAAAGGGTTAGAATCCATCGGCATTAACACATCGTTGTAGTTGTTGTCCTGGGAACAGGGCAAAAATAATTTGAAAATTTATAGGCAGGACACATTTGGTCCAGCAGGACGAGAATGACCCACCACCATCACCACCGACATGGGACAGTTTTCCCAAAGATTTATCTCAGCGTCCTGTGAATGAGCATAATTAGTGGTGGCGAGTTCGGTTCGGTGGGGAAAAACTCCATTTACATGCAATTTGTTGCGTTTAAATGCCTTTTATATGCAAATACATCCTGGTCGGTCAGCTGGGCAGGATGTGCCATGGAAGACACAGTGAGAGCACCGAATTCCCTTTTATGATTTTTAATGAGCCTCCTTTTTTTGTGTTCGGTTTGCCTCATGATTGATGCAAATACTTGGGATGCTGCGACTGCTTTGGTGTGAAATTTGAATATTTATGACCAACGGTCATGTATATATGGTGTGGAAATTTTTATGATCTTGTTGCATAAAATTATTATATATTTGTTTGTCCTTTTATTTTTCTTCGTCCAGTTTGTTACTTACATCCTGCTTAGATTTCCGAAACTTGTTTCTCAAGGCGGGCATTTTTTCTTCTCATTAAAATATGTGCTTTTAAGAGTCATAATTATGCGCTGAATGAAAATGGATAAATTATGTAAATTCAGTTGTTATTTTTATAAGATAGAGTTGTTTTTAAGTAGGATTTCTGGATATTTTGGTAGTTAAAGTACTACTTTGCGAGCTTTATTTTTCAATTAATAAATTATTGAGCTAAAGACTTACTCTTTTATGGGCTCACTCTATTTATCCGAAGTATTTATATGGTTTTTTATTTTTTTTTTAACTGTTTTCCACTTAGCTTTATTTTTTTTATTAAAAATTCTTCCCTCTTCGACAAATTGTCCAAAATATATTAATAAGATCCATCACCGATACTCAGCAATTAATCAAATTTGCCACACTTCCTTCGGTTCTCCTTCAAGCCAGAAACCCAGTGAAGCGTAAGACGTCCTTCTGTCACATCATCAAAATGCATTAGAAGAAAAAGACTGAATGGGGGAAAAAACTAATTACGAACCCACAACAATCCTTTGGCTGCTTCAACGGAGCTAATCACAAAAACGTGACGTCATTCGCCACGCCTTTATTATGATTTTTATTAATGAATCATGCATGCCATTATCCCATACTGTATATATATTTTTTTCTATACCAATTTGTCGGGGAGACGACAAAGTGCGAAAGTCGCCGTGAACTGGGTATTAATCCGCGCGTTTAATTGAAACCCAAAGCCCGGAAGGCTTTATGCGGGTCCCAGAAGTCAAAGTGGTGGCTTAAGCCAACAAGATCTCTCTCTCTGGTAGCAGCTCGTCAAAATCTTATAGATATTAATGATGTTTGGACACACAACCAAATAACGAAACAATTAATTATATGATTTATCCAACGTTATTTCACTTTTTTTTTTGTTTTTGGTTTTTGCGTGACTCTGCGCTCTGGGGTCTAATTTGCGGCTTGATGGGGTTAAGCTTGAGCTAACTGTTTATCTACCCGCATAAATCATTGTTTTCTTTTCTTTTTGTTTAACTGTAACATATTTTTTTACTTTGTTCTTTTAATTATGAATTATTAAAGGGGAGAAATAAGTGGCTAGACTTGGTTATAACTTGGAGACGAATTAGGTTAAAGCAAAGCAATTTAAACACAATAATGTATCTTATCTTTGAACAATAAAAATAACTCAAGATTTTTTTTTCAAATATGTAAAGTTTTTGTTACGTGACTCTGACAAAGTTTTCTTATAGAAAATATATTTTGCAATAATCTGCAACCCCTCTAAATAAGTTATTTCCATCACATTTCTTACTCTCCATCGGGTTTTTTATTGCCCGCTGCGTTTGCCCCCATAACTCAGGATTTATCTGGGGAAAACAATCTGCGACAATAATTCTTAGGCCTGACATAATAATGTACCTCAAATGTTTTATTCGTGTTTGCCGCCGCAGCACTTTTCTCACAAACTTTGTTTTTTGTTTCGATTTTCTATTTTCTTTTTAGCAATTCCCGAAATATGGCATAATATTAGAGCCCACTTATTGACTTAATGGGCATCTTGATAGGAGGCAAAGTAGCAAATATTTGATATATTGCCAAGACCTCACAGCGGGTTGGGAAAAAGCCAAGTCACGGGGTGGTTGCCAGTCAGGTTTCCACTAATTAAAACGGCGGAAAAAAGGCTTCGACTTCTGTGTGACATCAACAAGATCATTAATAAGGATATCTGTTTCTTTACTCGCAATTCTTTTTGTTCTCATTTATTGCGTTGCAAGGAAACTCCGTTCTCATGGTTTCTGGCAATGCAAATATTTATATAAGACAACATTTTCGAGCCGTCAGTAGAGCGAACAAAAGGGTTAATGAGTTCAAGCAGCTACTTAGACGACCTGATTAATGGATCGGCATTTGGCTGCCAACACATGTATGCAAAATATAAAAGACTTTGAGAAAACTTTGCATAAAATCATTAATTAAAGCGCGAACAAACACACACACACCAGGATCGTCAAAAAAATATGTAAATTTCTGGAAAAAAATGTAAATCCCGTTTAGAAAAACTCACATAATTCCCAATTATAAATTCATTGAAATGACATTTAGGCCCGAGAGATCTCTCTCACCTCAACACCCCATCATCAGTCACCTCACCTTGAGCCTGTCAGGCGAATTAATGACTCTACCCCCTGGCAGCCACCCAAAAGGGATTCTAAAAAAAATCATAGTTAAATCTAATAAATGTTTGTTTTTTTTTCCCGGCCCTATGCAAATGCCCGGCACACACTCAATTAACTTTGTTGTCAATCAAATGCAAATATTGTGGTTCCTTGGAAAAAAATAAAACTCCGTCGATCCATTGGCAATTGCAATTTGTTTTGCTTTTTTTATTGCCGCCGTCTTTCTGGTGTTGTGGTTCATTAGAATTGCTCAATTATTCCATCAATATGCATTTGTTGTTAATCGAATTTTCGTTGACTGCCTGCCTCATGCATATTTAAGTGATTTCCCGGTCGGTTGTGTGAAAGTCAAAAAAAAAGAATAGAAAGTGGCAGGACTTTGGCGGATTGTTTGTAAATTTCCCTGGGAAAGTTTGGCTAGCGTGACGCCCTCTAAATGTGTGTCTTCCAAGAAGCCAACATTTGCATAAATGTTTTGAAAGGACTCTTGTTTATTTGGCAAGAGAAATTAAAGTTCATCCATGACTGTCTTGGCGGCGTATTTACAGATTTATGGAGAATTTATATATGCAAATGCATTTAAGAAATTAATAAAGTGCAGCTGCAAGACTTGGTTTTTAATTCTATAGTTGAATTTATTGAAATAATATTTAAAAAATAATGCAAAAACGGAAAAATATATATGAGAATATTAAGAACCAAAGGATTTTAAAATATAAGAAAAAATATTTAACAATTATAAAAGCTTCAAACACTTTTATTATTTTTGATCATATTTTTATACAGAAAATTTATAGTTGGTAAACCAACAATTAACACCCTTGTTAAACCAGCTTTAAACATCGCAGTTTGGACCTTTAAAAATTCCTTTCCTCACATCCTTCATCTAAAGTCCTTTCAATATATCCCTGCACAGAACCCACTCGCTCTCCCTCTAAATCGCTTTAACCAGAATGATCAATCAAAATCTGAATTTTAATGTTATGCGGTGCATGAAACCCTAACAACAGGAATAAGAATAACCATATCCTGTGTGTGTAACAACAGCCAAGGAAAAGGGAAAACAAAAGTGTAAAAGAATTTCCATTGCGACACACAGGGGTGCCCTGAGCTCTGTTGGTATTTTTCTAACCCCTTTTTTTGAATCCGGTGAAAAGGCGAAATATTTGGAGAATTACAAAAAAATTTAGACAGAGGAGAAAGGGTGCAGAGTTACTGGTTACCAGTAGCTGCCGCAGGAAAATAGTAAAAATTGTAAAAATCCTATTAAACATTTTCCGGGCACAGCTCCTGTTCAGCTTTTGCTTTTGACACTTCTCTTTGGGGTAACCATTATTTTTTGAAGAATGTTTGAGGCATATTGGGCTCACTTTTATACAGATATTTCAACTTATAAAATATATAAATAAAATATATAAATATAATTTGTATTTCCAAAGGGATCAAAATGTTTCGGTAGGAATTGTGCACAAATATTTACATGAATAATAATCCCAGGGCACCCTCTATTCGTATATACAAGCATAACTTTGCCTTGTTTCGATTTAAATTTGTTGGGGGAGTGTATTTTCCAGCGGGGGAGACTGGCTTAAATGTCTAATTTAAATGCATGTGATTTTAACAGCAGCAGACAGAGATTGATGATTGTTTTTTGGTCTCTTTTTTCGGCGCAAATAATTGCTTACAAATTTCTTCGGCACAGATTTCGCTCATTAAATCATATATGTACATATATGATCTGTCAAAAATAAAAGGACTCTTAGATCCATAAGCAGGTGCAGTCGTTCCCTTCATAAATCTACCCCCATATCATACACCCAACTCCTTCACATGTGTGGCCACAGGAACAAAAGGCCTCTCCTCCACATATGATGTCATTTAATCTATTTTCATTCTGTTGAATTTATGATCTCTAACCAATCTAGTTAGCCATGCTCACTTAACGTAAAGTGAAAAACTTCTACGCTATCTATTGTGCATTTGAGGTGTATAGAATTTTTAAAGCATTTATCGTAAATTTTGATCGAATCGGAAGGGATACTTGGGCCACTTGGCCAACCCTTAACCGCACACTCTCTGCTCTCATCCTGTCGGCTGTCCTGCGGTCTTGTTGTCCCCTTGGCCCAAGAGCAAACAAACAATATAATGTACTGATTAGGAAGCGAAAAACAATAAATGGACCTTGGCTGCCACACAGAGGCAGTTGGCTAAATGGATGAATGCCACAGCGGATGTCATTAGGGATCATTTTTAAATAGCCTTTGGTCAGGCGAAGAATAGATAATGGGGAAAGTGCAGGGATTCGAATAGAAGTTACTTATTTCTATAAATTTTATTTAACATTTTCTGAGATTATTTCTATAAATTTATTTAACATTTTCAAGGATTTTTAAGTAAGCTAAGAGTTTTAATTGAATTTATTTTTAAAGAAGACTTCGTTATGCTAATTTTTAATTAAAAGAAATAGGTATTGGGTTCTTTATAATATTATTTCTTGTCCATATATTTATGTATTACTACAAACAAACAGTGAACAAATCTAAATACCCTCCCAAAATCACAAAAACTTACATTTTAAAATCCTGAACCCAGGGAAAGGGAAGTCGTAAACACCACAAACTGAAATTTATCACCACAAAGTGAGGGGGGACTACACAAATTCGTTGCGCCTCTGGAAAAAGGGTCACTCCAAATAAATATGTCAAAATCGAAAGCGAACCCAACGCCAACGCAGTCAATGATCGTTTCATCCTGTAAAATCCCAAAAATTAGTTCCAACCAATTGAGTTTTGCCAAATGCAATATTTTTTCATTGAACTTCGGTGGCATGAAGAACATTTCACGTTGCACGGCTATTAGTTCAGGTAGAGCAAAAGGTAATGCAGCAAATCGAAGCTAAAGTCAATGGGACAGGGGCAGGACAGCCTTAAAAAAGGGTTAATAAAGCTAAAGAAATATTTTAAAAATATGTTTACTTAAAAGACATGTTGAAATGTTGAATTCCCTTTTACATTCCATACAAATCATTGCATTGCATTGATTTCAGTTAAAATTTTGTCAATGCCTAAAAATTGGGCCATAAAATAAACTTAAAATTTTATGTTAACTTGGGGAGAGTCAGTACTCTCCTCACTTTTTCAAAATGCACATGGTTGCCTTGTAGATAACCCTGGAGGATAAGCCAAACATGTCAAGTAGGACGGCCGGCGGACCCGAACGCGGCACAGTGGGGACATACAGATGCTTGACCACAAAGTTTCGTTGGTCAGCCAATGCACTGAGCACGGCCTCGCCCAGTCCGCCCTGCTGGTAGTGATCCTCCACCACAACGATCCTGCCGTGGCAGAGCCTTCCATGCTTCACGATAAGGCGCACATCTAGTGGCTTCACCGTAAACGGATCGAGCACACGGGCCGTAATGCAGTCTTCCTCCAGCCGCTCGGCGGCAGCCAGGCACTCGTACAGAGTGACACCAGCCCCGATCAGTAGCACCTCGTCCGAGGGCTTCTGGCGCACGATCTTGCCCTGGCCAACGACAAACAATTCGTCGTTGTTGTAGATTACCGTGGTGCTTGGATAGGTGGTGCGGATGAAGCACGTGCCCTTCGTATTGGCGGCCAGCTCCACGGCCCGCTCTGCACTCACAGCATCCGTAGGATAGAAGACCGTACTGCCGGGAATGCTACGGAACAGGGCTATGTCCTCCAGTCCCATCTGCGAAGGCCCGTCCTCACCGATGCTGCAGCCGCAGTGGGAGCCCGCAAAGTTGACATTGGTGCTCGAGATGGCACCCATGCGGATCTGGTCATATGCCCTTGTGAAAAAGGTGGCGTGGGTAGATACGAAGGCCACAGTGCGACGGCGACAAGTCGCACCCACCGCCACACCCACCAGATTCTGCTGGGCTATGAAGCACTCGATAAAGCGCTCTGGGAATGCATCCCTCATCTTGTCCGCGTATGTGGAGTTCTTGGTGTCGGCATCGAGGGCAATTACCCTGGGATTGTCCGCCGCGATTTTGGCCAGAGCTGTGCCATAGGCCAGCCGGGTGGCCACCGAGTCGCCAAGGCGGTAATTGGGTGGAACGCAAAGCATAATGTTGGTAATGCTCACCTCGGGTGCCCTCCCGCACTTGCTCACCTTCTTTGGTGTTAGATGCACATTGGGATTTGAGATCATAAACTGTGCGGTAAATATAATAAAAATAAAAAAGTTTATATATAAATGTTAATTGTAAACTCACTTGCAGATGCTGAATGGCAGCCTCTGCCTTCTTGCCCAGCGGCTTTCCGTGCAGCTCTTCGTATCCCTCAACGGCAAGAAAGTCCTTGCCCTTGGTAGTTCTAGCCAGAATGGCGGTGGGCTTCTCTTTAGTGTTGGCAGCATTGTGGAGAGCCTTACTCAGTTGATCAATGTCATGACCATCCACGGTCAAAGCGTTGAATCCGAACGCTTCCAGTCGGTCGCGGTAGATCTCCATTTCATTGGACAAGTCCACCGGGCACATTTTGTTTATATCGAAGATAACGCACATGTTGTCCAGTTGGTAGTGAGCGGCAAAGTGAAGGGATTCCCACACTGAACCCTCGGCGGATTCGCCATCCCCCACGATCACATACGTACGGTAGTCAGCTTTGTCCAGATACTTGCCCACGTAGGCCATACCGGCGGCTATGGAAACGCCATGTCCCAGGGACCCAGTGCTCACGTCGATAAAGTTCAGACGCGGAGTGGGATGTCCCTCCAGGTCGCTGTCCACCTTGCGCAGATTGCGCAACTCCTCCACAGGGAACAGACCCGCCTCGGCCCAGGCTGCATACAGAATGGGTGCGGCATGTCCCTTGGATAGCACCAATCGGTCGCTGGAGGGATCTCGGGGGTGCTTCAAATTGAGACGCATCTGCTGGAAGAACAGCACCGCCATGATCTCCGCCAGCGAGGCACACGAGGTCGGGTGGCCGGACCTGGCCGCCTGCGTGGAGGTGATTGAGTGGATGCGCAGCTTATGTGCAATATCCTTGATGCTCTGCAGCATCTTTTGGTCCAACTTTTGATATGACATGTTTCCAGCTTTCTACTTCTACTCAAAAATTTGATATTCGACTTTTTGATTCTGCCTAACCGAAGGCTGACTGACAGACTGAATAAACTGGAGACAAGTATTAAAAAGGGAGACAGTAGGATAGATTTTTTAGGGAAGAAGTTTACTTTTTAGGGCTGCAAAAACATAAAGATATTTGAACTCAAATAGTTTCTGTAATTTTTATGTGATGCCCATAAAAAAATATCCGTAATAAAACAAGGATGTTTCTGGCTGCTTTCCGCCCTTTTTTTTTAAATTCCCACAAGTAACCGACTTGAGAAAAATACTTTTATGTATTTCAAGCATTTTCCTTTTTATTTTGTTTATTAATTGCTGAAAATTCGTAGCAAATTGCATGCAGTAATCCTCAAATAAGCACTCGAATCAATCAAAACCCTGAGAAATGTCATAAAAAAACCCAGAGTCATAAATATTTTGAAAGACGCAGCTCACAACAAAAAAGTAATAAATATCCCTGAATGAAAATTAGTAGAAATTGCAGTGTGAATTTACGGTTAAAAAAGTGCAGTTGATATTGTGCGAAAAAATTTTACAAAAATTGAGAACCATAATGCAGGACCAACCCCCGGAATCGATAAATGCCCATCAATGAGAGGTGCAGTTTTGAAAACAGTTTAAATTTGATTTGGGTGCGAACCGAGGTCCATTCGAGGGGTGGCTTTGGACGGGATCTCTGATAACCCTTTCCCCGAGGTCACCGTTCCGTCTGTCCAAGCGCTAAATAAATCATTTCTCTTCGATTAATTCGCTTGCTGACATGTGCACACTCACATGTCCCGTCTGAAGGGGCACGGCTTACTCTCAGCATTTGTTTTTTTATATTTTTTTTTTTAGAAAGGGTTATATGCAACCGCTACTCATGTCAAATTTTGGCTTTTTGCTCTCCTTTGTAGTGGCATGGAAAATTGTCCATGGCCGTGCAGTCATAAGTTATAAATTAGTTAAGAGAGTTCCCTTTCCGAGCACTTTAAAGTCACCCAAGGGGGTTGCTCACAAAAAAAAGGGGTTTCCCTCCCTCCCTTTCCCTTTTCCACATCATTGAGTTTGCTTCTTTATGTGTGTGTTTTTTAAAGTTTTAAGTGCATTGATTAATTTTTATTTTGATCGCTTCGAATTCAATATTGTTTGCAAATTTCCTGTAAATACCCAACCGAAGACACAAGGCCCCGGCCCGCCGCCAGTTGGTGTGTGTAATTTGTCGTCATTTGCAACGCCCTGCCTGGATTTCCTTGATGTTTGCCACTTAGAAAAGGGTTTCTTGTATCCTTTCTGGCATATTTCGAGGACGAATTCGGGTGAATTTATGTAGTGGAAGTGTGTTAAAAATGTGTTTTGTAAGCTGATAGCCGTGAGAAAGACAAGGGATTGGGAACTGAGATAATCCTACTTAATCTTAAAAGGGAGTATTTTTTGGGATTTTTGTTATGAAAATAACATAGGAATATTATATATTATTTTCTGATTTATTTACTTTTATTCCCCCACTTTCCTTGATATATAACTTAATTAACATTCCTCTAGTTTGACTGACATCTGTATCAAAAAAAAAAGACCTTTTCCTATTTCCATCTCAAAGAAGCATTGAAAATCGACTGGCAAATTCGTTCCCAGGCTAAGCAGCCACTCGACATGCATGGGACATCTGACTAAGTGGAAGCGATTGACCTATGTCCAAGCTCATTTATTGAATTCCAGCATTTTCCTATGCAAATGGAGGTCCCTCCATCTCCCTTTGATCTGATTGCGGCGCGTGTCCGGTTGGCCGATGCCAATTGGTCACACCCTTCGGATGTCAAAAGATATATCGATGTGGAGACAACAAATCGATTTGCATGGCAGCCAACTAATAATAATAACTTTTGCCCGGGGTGACATACATACATAGCACAACATAATTGTGAGTGGAGGACCAGCTTGACCAGCCGGCGTTCCCTCATAACTCATAATAATGAAGTGCAAATGCCTCTGTGCGTACCTCGGCCTAATCGGCTTTCAATCCAAACAAAAGGACTCTTCGGGCGGCGAGAAGTCGCGTGCCTTTTAATCCGTGTCCTTTGCTCTCCTTTCTCTTTTCTCCCCGGGTGAAAGTCCTGCCCCTGGCGAATTTGTTACGCTTTGATTTCTCCTCTAGCAATGTGATCCCTTTTACGCTTCTTTTTATTGTCTTCCTGTCTGGACAGGACGAGCGGTACCTACTTGAAGTCGTGCCCTCGATTAAATTATATAAATTTATCCCTGGGCAAGAAGTGAGCCCGTCTCATGGCGGGGATAATGATAATGTTCATTGTGAGATTTAAGACTCATTTCGATTGAGTTGTTGGGCTGGAAAAGGGTTAGTTGAAGTTAAGGAAAACTCTTGGCAATCAGGAAGACGAAGTTTTTTATATCCTTTTGTATTCTATAAAAATTCCCATATATCGCAGGCCGAAGAACACACTGTTTTCATTGAATGGGAATTGTAATGCAGTCGTTATAAAAACTAAATTTATTTATCACTTACCGATTTTCTCATTTTAATTTATTTTTTTCTTGTGATGAGTTAGAAATTAAATTATTCATTTATTTACGATTACGAAATTTCGTATATTTCCTTCCTTTCCATTTATTAACTCACTGAATTTCTTCTTTGCATATTAATTATGCAAACACTTTTTAAACAAAACAAAAAAGCACGTAATTTAATTATTTCTTAAAATTACAAATATTCCATACTGGCCACTCACAAGATACGATTTTTTTTTTATTTCCTTCTTTTCTGCAACTCACAGAACACATTTTATATATTAATTGATTAAACACTTAAAAAAATACAAAAAAAGTAGGATATTTATTTATTTCTTTTAGTTACAAACACTTAACTCACTGAGAAGGAGGATTTTTTATTTATTTCCTCACAGAACATATTGAATATATTTACAATTTAAACACTTAAAAAAAACAAAAACAATTATTAGAAAGGAATGGAAATCACTAGAAATACACACACGGAACCGCACAACAAATGTCTTCCGGTACACACTTTTAATACACGTACTTTAAAAAGTTTCAGCTCAGAGTTTTCATTAAGTGAAGGCTTTTTCTATTTGTAAAAATTACAGAAAATGTTTAAACTTTTGTTTGTTTTTTAAAAGACTTTAAATTTACCTCCAGAAAACAATTTGTTTTTATTTTATATTTGCCAGAGTTTACTTGCTATGCAAACACACACGCTCACAAATATGTATGCTGATGCCGTTAATTGTCCGCTGTAGTTAATTTCAGTTTTAGGTTAATTTTTCGTACACAAGGGAACCAACGCTTACATCATAATGAAATAAATCCATAAATTCACACATCTAACGGTTAAATAATTCAAGCAAGCTTTTTCTCACCTTCAAAGCGTTTCTTATCAGCAGTAGCAATCTCAAGATTGTTGTTCTCTTTCACACCAAGTGTTAAACTTTTTTCATTATCTTTCATTCTTTTCTTTCAGCCTGCTCTAATTCCTGCTTATATTGGCCTAGACAAGATCGCACTATCAGCTGGAGGCTCAATAAAAGCGAAAGTTAATGGCTAGGCAGGTAAGCAACTTTACCGTAAGTTTATCCTTCTCTTAAACACTTTCGATTTCAAATTCTTTCGTTTCAGTTTGCTGTTAATTCCGCTGGAAATCTTTATCAGCTGGGAGGGAGCACAAAGAGAGATGAGCGAAAGTGAAAGTGTACAATTGAGCAGTGCTGCTGCTGCTAAAAATAGATTATTGCCCGAAACAAAACGCTTGATAATACATACAATGCAATTCATTCATTAAAATGAACTGTGATTGGCGTGGGAATACCCAATACAACATCAAACTGAAACAAAGTGCTGTGTTAAATCTCAATTGAAATTTTAACACTGAAATAATGGAGTCGAGCCAGTTCCGAAAAAAACATAACTAGCAAAAAACTTAATCAATAACCACGTGATAAAAAATTAATTTTCGATGGATTAGTCAATTAAAATATGAATTAAAGTTTGTAAAACATAAACAATACATATGAGACTTCGGCAGCAGCAGCCGTCACCATGTAATGTGCAAATGGATTGCAATTACCATGCTTGCGATAAATTAACAATCATTAAAGTAAGGAACTAAAATATAAATTATTTAAAACAAGACATTGTAGAAATGCACAGCAGATTTAGTGTGTGCCAGTAGGAGATTGTTGTGCGGTTCGCGTGCGTATTTTTTTTAGTGATTTAAATTCCTTTCCATTTGTTTTTGTTTTTTTTTTAAGTGTTTAATTAATTAATCAATTTAATATTTTTTAATATGAGTTATTAAAGTGTGTCCAGAATGGGGTGTGTGTAATTTACATAAGTAAAAAGCATCCTACTTTTTGTTTTTTTTTTAAGTGTTTAATTTATAAATAAATTTAATGCTTTTAATTATGTAAGTTAAAAAAGTGTTTCCAGAATGGGATGCATATAATTTACAGAAGTAAAAAAAACATCCTTCTTTTTTTATTTTTTTTTAAGTGATTAATTAATTAATAAGTTTAATGTGTTTAATTATGTGAGTTAAATAAGTGTGTCCAGAATGAAATTTGTGTAAATTAAAGATGTAAATAAATGTAATATTTTTTTGTTCTTTTTTTTCAAGTGTTTAATTAATACATTTAATATTTTTTAATATGAGCTAAAAATGTGTGTCCAGAATGGGGTGTGTGTGTAATTTACATAAGTAAAAAAGCATCCTACTTTTTTGTTATTTTTCTTAAGTGTTTAATTAATTAATAAATTTAATATTTTTAATATGAGCTAAAAATGTGTGTCCAGAATGGGGTGTGTGTAATTTACAGAAGTAAAAGCATCCTACTTTTTGTTATTTTTAATATTTTTTAATGTGAGTTAAAAAAGTGTTTCCAGGATGTACATAAATAATTTACAGAAGTAAAAAAACATCCTTTTTTTTATTTTTTTTTAAGTGTTTAATTAATTAATAAGTTTAATGTGTTTAATTATGTTAGTTCAACATGTGTGTCCAGAATGGAATGTGTGTAATTTAAAAATGTAAATAAATGTCCTACTTTTCTGTTCTTTTTTTTAAGTGTTTAAATAATAAATAAATTTAATGTTTTTAAATATGTGTGTTTTCAAAATGGAAAGGAAAATATTAAAAAAATCTCGGGCGTTGCGTTTAATTTAATTGCCGAATAAGAAGACGAAAAACAAAGAATCAAACATGAGAAAATTGGTAAGTGAAAAATTAGTTTTTAATATTTATTGCATTTTGACTCCCTCTTTCTTATAATGAGAAAACTGTTTTCTGGGCTTCGAGTTTTGTTTTTTTTTTTCTTCTACAAAACAATTCTAAAAAATTAAATTAATTAAAAAATTAAAATAATATGTATATAAGTACAAACAAATATTACGTATAAAATACTTGGGGCACATCTCCACCATTTCTTTGTGTACTCAAGCAATATCCATTACCCTTACTCGTAACTGATAAATCGTAACTATGCCCACCATCTGCTTTACATCTCCCAGGGAGAAGTTGAGATTTCCCTGGTACTCCCGACAGTCTGGGCACCGTTGGTGTCTAATGGTTGGTCAACTACCAAAGTAGGTGGCACTGATTTTATAGGAGCTTGGTGGTCTCCGTTTTCCCAGTTCCCCGATATATACATATACCTATATCTCCCCCAGCTAGCACTCCTTGGGTCCGTCTCTATTTTCAATTTCGTTAATGACCCAAAAGTGGCGTAAAGCAATTTATACCAGAGTCCGGAGTCTCGCACACAAGACAAATAATAGCGCAGCAGGACATTGACAACAACACCCGAACAGTGAAAGAGGGTACACTGAGAAAAATAAGGAAACTATATTTATAAGTAAGAATTCTGGGCGATTTTAAAGAAATTTAATAATCAACATTAAAAGAAACCATTTTGAATCCCTTTAATTTCTTGATTTAATATAAAAACAAGCTAATTTCTAGAATAACTATAATAAGCATATTTTTCCTATTGCCTTCATAATTTCTGCCAGTGTAGACAAAATGTAAGGCTGATTGGTAGGTAGATTCGAAAAACAGAAACGAAACTGTCGACCGGTAATTGACTGCCGCTGATGGTCACTGGCCAAAACGCTGATAATGAAGCGCAACCGCTGCTCAGAAACAAATTTCGTTTTTGGGCCAATTAATCATATTCGGAGATTGAAGGAGTTACTTACTCCAGTCTCGATCTTTTCTACCAAAATTTAAGGTGTTGCCTCGTAAAAATAAATCATTGGGAAATTCTTTCATTCGCGTGTTGTTTTGTGGGTCCTAGACAACCGCCTGTGGTTTTGTGGGTGTTGACACACGAGTTACATATATTTTTTTCTGGGTATAGAAATAGTTTAGATTTTTATTCAACTGCAATGAATCGTGAGATTAATGAACAGTCAATCCCAGAGGCTTTTTCTAACATTTTTCCTCGGTCTTTAACTTCAAACAATTAACCGGCCAAAGCTTTCTTTGTCGGCACTTTGATATTTGATTTGGCTCTCTTCCTGAACAGGCCAAGTGGATATGGATACATATATGGATACAGCCAAGTACCTGGCTTCCTTTGTGGTCATATTGCGTTTCACTTTCGCTCCACATTTAGCCTTTTCGCATTCTCGGGGGCGTTGTTTGCCTGGCCCCTTTCTGCCTTTCCACTTTCCCGTTTTTCCGCCTTAGTTTTTGCCCGGAAAACTGGGTCACTGATGTCGCCGCCTGTTTGTTTACTGCGAGGGTTCCTTCACGGGTTAGTGTACTTTACGGCTAAAATCAATAGACTAGCTCACTGTAATTAGCTTTGACTTAAAGTGCATGCGAAGTTCAGGTGGAACACGGTCTTAGTGAGTCATGACCAAGAGGGGTTAATGGCTATGAAAGCAAGAATTCAAGGAAAAGTAATAATTTTCTTTCAATTTGTGATATTTTTCACACAAAATAAAAAGATTCTGTAATAGTGCTAGTAAACTAATTAGATTTTATTTAAGTTTCTAGGTATAAACAAGTCGAGATTAATGTAAAGCCATTTCCAGAGTCAGGATACGGTGCTTACACTTTAAAAGTAAATTTAATTAAATTATAAAGCACAATTTTAAAAGGACTCCATACTCCACTTACTTAAATTCCCGCTATTAGCCATGCCTAAGCCAGGATGATGGCCTGAAGGGGGGGAAGACATGTCAAAGGTGTAAGGACTTCCATAACTGAAATATATATAAATAAAATATAGATATCATAAGCAGACTTTGTTAGTAACCCACCTCATGTTATTAAGTGGATAGGAACTCATGTTCATTCCACCGGCACCGCCCATGCCATAGGCTTGACCACCGGCGCCCATCTCTGCCAGGCCAGGGGATGCAGCTGGTCCATAGCTGGGACAGGAATCGGGGCCCAAGCCAATGTCTATGCCATTGGGGAAGTGATTGAAATGATTTCCCTCATTGGCAAACGTTTTGTAATCGGAGGAATACACGGTCTGTGTGTGCAAAGTGTCGCTGATGAAGCCAGTGTTGCCAAATATATTCGGTGCCATGGGAGACGGTAAAAATGGTTGAGCACCTTTAAAATTGTTTTTTTTTTTTTTAAATTTAATTTAAATAAATTATTGAGTAGTTTACCTAGACCAGAGCCTGGAAAATATGGCTGAGGATCTAGAGAAGAACTAAAAGTTTGAATTCCTTGATAAGCTTCTAAAGATCAAAATATATTAATAAGAAATCTAAATTTAAATATTGTTTATTACCTTGATTGGGATCATAATATTGTGGACCTGCTGGCATTGTATTGGAGAAAGAAAAGCTAAATAGGATTATATATATTGAAATATTAACTTACCTTGATTTTGGCTGGCAAACATTGGTGTAGCACCTGTTAAATTGTTTAGGGGTCAAATATATTTGCAACATTGATTTGAATTGAATTGAAATACCTGGATTAGAACTGGCAAATAATTGTTGATTTCCTGGGGAGGGCTGGCTAAAAAACTGTTGACCATTTGCCTGTGCAAAAGTTTGACGCAGTCCTACATATTAGTGTTTAAAATATTGTTAAAAGATTGATTGTTGAAAAATGTTTTTTGAAGACTTTTAGACTTTTAGTAAGATTGTTGAACGATTTATAAATGAAGGAATGAGTGATGATGTCTTCTTAAGGATCAGTAAATACCTTGTTGGGCAGTGGCATAACATTGCTGAACACTTTTTTGATATTTTTGCATAAATTCCTCCATATTGAAGCCGTTTGTAGCCTGATTATTTGCTCCGCTTTCCACAGACTGCACTGCTTGCGAGGAACCATTAATTTCCTCGTTTTGTTGACCACCGCGTCCCCTTTGATCCAATGGCATGGCTGGAAAGGGGTTCATTCCCATGCCGGGATAACCTACGGCCGCCGGGCAACAAAAGTAGGGATAGCCCGTATTCGGATCTATTTCCATGGCCGGCGGCGTGGGCATGTGCATAAGGTGCTCCTGGACAGGATATCCCTGATGGCATGAGTAGCAGGCAGGATGCTGACCAGGTCGTCTTAATGGACAGCATAAATTGTAGGAATTCGAAGTATTATCCAAGGCCTCCGAAGTCGTCGGAGCTCTGGGTACATTCACAATGGTCTCATCCGATACAGAATGAGTATTTGGCAGCGGTTTTCCACAGTTGTAATAATTTCCGTTGTCGGGCATATCTTGCTCCATGTAGTTCGAAGAATCCATCTGAGCTCCTGAAGTGCAATCCTGTTCATTTCTGCCAGAGGTTTGCCAGCTACATGAAGGTCCATCGCAAGGGGAACCTATGTATATTGGACAAGTTAAAATATATTTTTAAATATTCTAAAAGTTTGGCTTACTCACAGTCACTACAGTTGTAGTTGCCATAATCCATTCTTTGTCCTTTATCGCTGTCCTCACCCGACTCCAGACGATAATGTGAGCTTAGATGAAAGAAAATCAAAAAAGTAACCTTTAAAAATTATTTTAGAAAATATTCAAACTCACTAACGAACACTCATGTATTTCAAGAAATTTGTGTAATCGTTATCCGCCTCCGATTTAGATATAGAACTGGTCTGGTTGTCCTCCTCAGATTCAGAACTGCCTTGCGTTCTGAGAATGCTTATTTCTGGAAAGCTCTTCGTCACGATCGGTTTATAATCATCGTCAAAGCATTCAATTAATTTCAGTATTTCGCTGGTATTTTCATCCCTCGCGTCCTTTAAGGCATCTGCACTTTCCTCGCCTCTATCTGAGTTGTTCATAATGATTGCCAGATTGAAATCTCCCTCGGACTTCTTGGTTTTTATGACGCCAATCAAGTGTTTAGCTCATACTTAAAAATTTTCGAATTTCGTCTCCTCTTTTTAATTATTAGAGAATGTCATCTACTTCAGCCTGCTTCGGTTAGGCGAAGAAATTTTATGAAAAGATATTGGAAATGAAGAAAATCGGAACATTTCAAATTTCCACCTAGCTCTATCCGCTGAACATATGTGCCACTAAATTAAGTAAATTAACTACGAATATGTTATCATAAACTGTTGCCCTTACAAGTTTAATTGCAGGCGCTAAAACTGAATTCCAGTGAGTAAAAACTTGATCCAGGACACGCGACCAACACTATATGACAGCATTTGCATACCCTATAATTTTCCCCTTGCTTATCATCGCCAAAAAATCAAGCCACACGAAAAACACACGCGAAAAAGGATCACAAAAAAAGAAAGGAGAGCAAAGGACCCTTATTTCCAGGTCGCTTATTGTCATGTCACGACAATTAAACAATTTTTTGTTCGCTGGTTCCAGTGCGCTTTTCAGCGATTTAAATTAAGATAGGCGGCAAATTAGCGGCCCGAAATGTTTGCATAATTATTATTTGACTGGCGAACTGCTATCGGGCGCCGCTGATCGCTGGCAGCCACAGATGTTACACTTTTTTTTTCTGTCTTCTGGGGTTAAATGGGTTCTCGGGTGCGTTAAAAAGGGTACACCCCCTTCACTTTTGACCCCGGTGACTTGGACATTTCCAGGAGCAGGCTGAGATCTGCGGTTAGGCATAACCTTTGCCTTTTAACCCTTTCGCCGCGAAGTGTGCCCGGCATGACACAACGGGAAATTTCACAGCCCTGTCTGCCTGCGTTTAACCGAAAACTGCTTTTCCTTTTTAAGGTGACATATTGGTTTTTATGATAAGAATCACCTAATGTCCGCTTCCTCCTGCGAATGATTGTTCCTCAGTCATTTTGTTGCTCAAAGGGTTAAGTGGAGAGGGTGGAGTTAAGGGGTTAATAGCTTTAGTGGTTGACTTGAAAGGATTTGAGTAAGAAATTTTCATTTTCCTTGGGTTAAAATTGATTGTAGCGAAATAAATATAACTGTACCTAAGACATCCTGAATATATTCAATAATTCTTTTTTTACTTATCAATTGTATTCTATAAACAATCTGTTTTTTGCTCAGTAAAGAATATTTTATTAACTAAAAAAAATAAATATTTTTATAGCATTGTGCATTTGTGCATTTAATGCACAAAATATTTAGTAAGCTGAAATTTTATTCCTTTGTTTTCCCAAAAACCTTTAATTTTAAACCATATAAACCAAATATTAATAATTAAAAATTCATATAAAGTATTTTTAATTTTTTTTTTATAAAATTGTATTTATTTTTTCACTTGCTTGTGGTCTTATAAAATGTTTCATTGCTTACAAATGCTAACTCTTTACATTTGATTAATTTAAATATATATTTTTTTGTTTAATTTGCAATGCCAAAAAGGGAAATAAAATATTTTTAATTTTGCTAAAATCAATAATCATAATAATTGTAAAATACATTTCGATTTTTTTTTAGTTTTTTATTAATTGTATCAAAATTGCTTCAATGTTTTTTTTGTTTTGTTTATTTGTGGCTCTTTCAGTTTGTTTTTTTTTCGGTTCGGCGGTTCTTTATATTTTGTTTTTTTTTTTTGTTTTTGTAGCTAGATTATTGACATTGTATTTTTTTGTATTTTCTGTTTCTCTTTTTTTGTAAACATATAAAATTTGCTGTCTGCTTAGAATCTATTTTGTACAATTGAGTTGTTGTCTTTTGTTGTTCTTGTTGTTTTATTGGTTCTGTATGGTAGTTCGGAATTGTTTAGTTAAAACTCTATATATATTTAAGTAGTTGAAATGCAAAAATTTGACAATTAGTTTTTAGCTTAATACGTTTGCTGGTGGTTTTACCCATATGTATAGACACTGATTAGGTTTATGATAATTTTACATATTTTAATTTTCTCTTTTTTTTCTGTTTTCAAAATAATGTTGAACCAACCGGGAAACCTTTGCTTGTTTGCTTGCCAAAAAATAAATCATTTTCCTTGAACTGAAAACGGCATCGAAATAAGTAACCAACAGTCAATATCACTTTCAGCAAATCGATGACAAATTTTGAATTTTCCTCTGCCTCTCTCTTTCAAAAATAGTTTAAAAATATTTTTCTTATTTTGTGGTGGAAATATCCTTTTTTTTAATTACAAAAACTCTTCCCTCCTCGCGTGTCCATACCCAAAAAAGAAATCACAATGCGCTTTGATTGAGCCTGCCTTTCCCAGAGAGAATCCCATTGGTTCTCTCTCTTTCGCCACCCAGGTGAAAAATTGGGAACCAAATCTAGTTATCCTTGGAGGCGGTGGCATCGGTTACATCGTCATCATCGGAGTCCTGACTGCCGCCGCTGATTTCGAAGGATATTTGTATGACCGTCGGACGTCGCTGGCTGGAATTGTAGCTGTAGATCCTTAGAGCATAGCAGAAGATCTGTGCCAGGAGATCCCAGCACCCAAACTCCGACATGGTCATCGATCCCTGCTGCCTGCCTAGGGGCACCGATATGTTGGCTCGGAATTGAGGACGATGGGGCTGCCGTTGTTGTTGCTGTTGCTCCTGGGCAGGTTGCTGTTGTTGCGCCTGTTGTCCTGGCTGTTGTGTAGGCGTTGCAGATGATGTCCTTTGGCTGGCGGCTGCCTGTTGGGCATTTTGCTGATAGCTTCGGGCCAACAACTGGGCCTGGTCTGGTATGAAGTATGCAATGGCCATGGCGGTATTTTATTTTATGCAAAATACTAATTACGATGACTTTGTTGGCGTTTAAACAAAATATATTTATTATATTTTTAATATATTTGTTCATAAACTGTTCATGAAAGGTGTATTCCTTCTCAGCTTGCACTTTATTTAGTTTTTTCTGTTTTGTAAGTCTTTTCTTTTCGTTTCAAGCACTTGGATAATTTTTCTGACTCATTTGGCGGGAAAACGTACGAGGAAAACTTGTCGCATTTGACGAACTTTTCTGGCTGTGCGTTTTTCGCTTCCGCTTATTATTCAATGTTCTCTGTTCGAGGTTTCGGCGTGGACTGACTGCCGATATCCTTGCCGCAGTCACATTTATAAAATCGAGTGCGCTCTCTGTGTCTGGTTTCCTGCAGGAAGCGATTCTGCTCTCTCTTGCCACCCTCCCCATTGCCACCACCCTCAGAGGTGGTTTGTGTGTGTGCTTTGTTTATGCCAACAACCAACCAATTGAACCACCAACCACAGGGCCTCACACCACCGATTCCCGAGTGCCAAGTCTTGCCACCCTTGCCACCAGTTGCCACCCCAAGGAGCGCGGCTGCCTTTGTTACCTTTACTGCGGGAACTTAAAAAGGGGGAGGGAAATGTGGCAGCAACATCGAGAGACAGAGAACACAAGAGAGTCGGAAAATATGTGAGAAATTGGGGAAAACACACTTTACGTAGCTGCCTTACGTCAATTGCTACGTAAGCTCTTTGGGAGTTTGCCCTTCGAGGGGTGTTTTCGAATTCATTTCGAATTTCAGGGGTTAGATTGGATTTACTTGAAATAGCTGTGTTTTCTATAAGTAAGGGGAAAATGTATGTTTCGAAATTCGAAGTTAAGTTTGGCTATACTTTGCTGTGAGTTCTTCATAGGAATTAATCAACAATTGTTTTGTTAGGGATTCGAGTTTGATTTTCATGGAAACAACTTCAAAGGGATTTATTTTATCATAAAAAATTTATTTAAAAAATTGTTTAATTGTTTAATACTTAAATCTCCATTAAACATTTAAGTATTCAAAAATCATAAGAACTTTCTTATCACGGAAATGAATTTATGTATAAATCTCCTTCAACTTAGACCCTCCTTCACTCTAAGTACACTATCCTTCAACCACTAACCTACTGTTTAACCAAGAAACCTCCTTCAACTCAAAAACCCATACAACCTTAATCCTTAAACTTGAATCCCTGCTATAAGGTCCTTGAATATTTCCCCCCCCCCATTTCCAACCTTAAACTTGACCACTCCCAAGGAACTTCAAATGGCTTGACCTTCAAGCAAAATCAGTTCCTGCTCCTGCAAACATTTTCTGCTGACGACAATTTTAACCTTGGAAAATGTGTTTGATTGTGCGTTACCAAGCTCCCCCATTTTTCTATGAAAACTGGAGCTCATCCATTATGATAAGCTGTTCCTGGATAGCTGCAAAGCCAAAGGAGCAGTGGCGGGGAAATTGGGGAACTTAATAAAAGGGGGTAAGTGATAACCTATATTAGAAAATGGGATTCCTTGAAATAATGAAAGCGGAACTTTACTTATGATTTAATAAAATAATTATTAATAAAAGTTAAACTTAAGTTATTAAACGCTAAATCTATTCTATAGAAATGATTCATAAAAATATATAATAGGATTTCTTTAATTAAAGATTAGGTTTTCTATATTTCAACATTATTTTCAAACTTCTCTGATACAATAATTCATAAAATTAATAGGTATTTATTATTATAAATTAGAATTTTTTCTTAAATACCAAATAATGCAATCCCCTCTTCACCTACTCCCTTGACTCCTATGCTCAATAAATGTCAGTTAAGTGGTAACATTTTAACATTTTAGAAAAAGATTCCCGGGGAGCAGGAAGCAGAATGCCAATTGAGCTTATTTCCTTCCCTCCATATTACACTTTTGCTGGGGGAGCAGCTCCTAACAAAGTTTCAAGGCCACTGCCAAGGCCAAGGGGCTGCCATTTGTCGTCTCCTACCGGCAACAGCTTTTTCCTCGCTCAATTCCAAGGTCATGCCGGCCGGCATTTCCACCCACATCCAGTTTTTTGACTCTCCCGTTTTGTGCGTGCGACCTTGGAACTCGTTTAGGGTGCTCGCGCGGCTCCTCTAAAGAAATTGTGGGTGGCCTCTGGGCGTGCTCCTCTTGACACAGTCCAAAGCTCGTGCTCTTTTTGTGTCCCTTTTGTATGTGTAGATATAAAATGTCAAGCTCAAGGCCGCAGGATATCGATTTGCCCAACTGGGAGGGATTGTGCGTGTGAGATGCTTTAAAGTTGGCAGTAATCTGGGTGAAAATTCAATTCGGAAATTGGTTAATGTGGAGAAAAGACCTTAATTTTGATATTGGTGTAAGTTAAGATGAAGCGGTATGATTTGAAGGAATAATTAAAAGCTCAATTAGCACTAATTAAGTGCGGTTATTATACCTGCTTAAAGCATCCCTCTTTACTAAATCGCTATAAATTTTCCCCTAGAGAATATCACGACAGATGTTAATTAAATAATTCCGTATTCACCTTGCTCATCGGCCGTGAATCACTCTCCCTCCTCTCTGCCCCGCAACATTATTTATAATTTCCGCAACAGATTTTCATTTTGCAATATGTAATCACAGTAATCACTGCCAAGAAATATCATCTCTCGGAGGAAACTCTCCCCTAGGTTCTACTCCATGTGCACGTATAGACAATATGTTAGCATCACTTAAACCCCAACGAGTCCTTTTCCAGGACACAGGTCCCAGTCGAACTGTATATGTGTGTGTGTGACTACTTAAGCCTCATCATACGCGTTTTAATGCCCATCATCGGGCAATATCCAGCGGCCCGTCATTATGTCCCCCTGGAAGGACCTCGGATTCTGCTCTCCTTGCCACTCTACACAGTCAGTCCCGGTCCGGTCTGTGCAATTATTTCATGCATTGTTCAAGGATTGCTCGCAGAAATTTTCTTTTTGCACAATGTGAAAGGGCCAAAAGTGTTGTCAGGGGATTTCCAGCCCATGGACAATGGGGCTCCATGGAGAGAAACGAACGGAAATGGCAACAATGCCGAGCTGCGAGTTCGGATCTGTAAACAATTGACCATGCACTGAGATAAAAAATTGGGATGTTTAAACTATAAAATTAAATTTAGTTTGTATTTTTAAATTTAAAACAAGTTAAGATATTTTTTATTTAATTTTTAGAGATAAATTTACATGCTGAATATATTTTTTTTTAATATTTGACGTCTCTCTTACATTTCTTCATTTCAAATATAATTTCCACATTATCCTTTACTTCCTGCAACTTCAAAATTTTTTTTCGAGTGTGTGTTACCGTTTTGTTGGCTCTGCAGGATTACGCACCGGTTTACAAGATGTGGCCGGGCCACTTAATGATTTCCACTTATGCACTGCAGACATCATCAGCTTGCTCATCATCATCGGCACCATCAGCCTCGAAATCGGCAAAGGACCCAGCAGAGTGCATTCAAGGCTCACATCAAGTGTCCATTCGTGTCTCTGTCTCTCCGTCCTGTTGCTAATCTATATGTAAATTTCTGCAACACAACCGAGCCAGTTTGGCCGCCCAAATCGGAGCTGTAAATATCCTAGGAAATCTGCGAAAAACTCCACACCCACACATGACGTCATGCCAAGTGTTTGACAAATGGCTTAAAAGGGCTAAGACAAAAACCCAGAGTCCTGGCTGGGGTTGGGAAATGCTGACAACATACTAAAAACTTGACAAAGTGTGTTGGCAAGTGTCAGGCCCAGGACCCACGTCCTTTGCATATGGGTGGGTGTGTGTATGGTTGGGTGTAAGTGTGCGTAAAAGATAAATAATCATGTGATATCATCGCCGAGGCGTCGGAGTGAACTTTTTAGCCCAGTCACCGAGGGACGACGCCAAAAATTAATTTCATACATTTTAAAATTTCAATTTATTCAGCTTTGCACGAACGCGCAGCGTCTTCAAGCAGACAATGGCTCTTACACCCCTCCGAAAACGGAAGCCCCTCTTGCGCGATGGAAAAGGAAAAGCCCGCACAACCCCCCCATCCTTTGGCCATGTGTGTCCGCTTTTGTTTTTCTTTAGCTCGTCCTTTTTTCACACTTGTCACTTGCATTTTTGACATTTCAGTTAGCACAGGGCTGGGGGAAAAGAATGATGATGACTGCGCGAAGAAAAGGACAATGGCAAGAGTGTGTGTGTGTGTGTATGGGGCTGGGCGAGGCAGGGATATTGCCGGGGGGCGGTATGTGTCAGGTCCTTAATTAATTATGTGTACTTGTATGCACAATTGCAATGACAGTTGGCTGTAATGTGCAGAACTGAAACGATATTAAAAACTTAAAGAAAGTGGCTGGAAAAGGTAAAAAGATTTAATTTAATTAATTGAAGGTATAAGGATAATATGGAAATTATAATCAGTATGATAAATTATTCTAGGATTTGTCATACGTAGATTTTATTATTATTTTTTTTCTACTTATTATATTTATTTAAAAAAAAGAACATCGGAATAGAAGCCTCAATAATTCCTTATTTATTTTTGGGGAATTTTGTCGGGACAAAACAATTATTTCTTTTACTAAATCTTCGCTAGAAGATATTAATTTGGTAAACAGAAAATATTATGTATAATTAAAATATACAAATAAATACTTTAAAATCTTGTAATTTTCAACAAATACAATTCTCACACTCCTTTCCTATATGCCTCAAAGACCTCTCTAAAATCTTTCCAATTTGTTCACCGTACACACAAAGTTTTCATAGCTTTTTGATTAGTTTCTGACCCGACACCATTCAGTGCCGAAAAAAATCCACTGGGAATCGCCGTGTCCTTTCCAAAAGAGAAGTCAATTTAAATTAAAAGAAGCTCACCGAGCTGCATATTGAAATGTCCTGAGACCTGAGTCCAGGAAACCCACCGAAACCCCTTCCTTCCTCACGGTGAGATGGACGACACCCGACAAAAGTTAAATTGCTGGTATTTAAGCATTTTATACAAAATTCATCATCATCATCTGGCGGCACTGGCGGAGTTAATGAAGGAACCACACCGCTGGTCCGTCTCCCCCTGTCTTAACCCCTGACTGGCTGAGCACTTTCGTGTGCATTATTTAGCACCGTGAAAAAGTTCATAACTGCGCTGCGCTCGTGAATTGTAATTTTTCTTCAGCGCTTTCATTACTTCATCACTCGGAAAAGTTTTCCTCATCGGTCTGCGAGCCATTTATTATGCCATGAAATTCGAGGCGAGGCATCGTCTTCCCTCCCGGCAGCTACTTCACTTTTATTATTTTCAAGTTAATGTTCATTTATGCTGGTTACACCTCGACTTTTCGAGCTTTTGTTTAATTAGACGGTGTGGATTTTATTTAGACGGCAAGCAGAGCCTGGCGGAGTGGTTAAAGCGGAGTGGAACTGAAGGAAGAGGACTCTACCAGCTTTTAGCATTAGGAACTTAGCCAGGTTGTTTGTGTTTAATTGCGGAAAATGGTAGAGGAAATTCGTTTAAGCAGCGAACGGGGAAGCTTGAGGTTTTCAGTTGAGTTTAGGGAAGGGTTAACTGAAAGGGCTTTAATCATGAATAACTATACATTTTCAATTAGGTTTAGAGTGCTCTTGATATTGAGAGAATCTGGCTTAAAACCAGCTTAAAAGTAGATCTTAAATGGTTCACCCTCCTCCTACACCTATTTACACACTTCCCCTAACCATTGACATTTTCGGAAAATGCAATACCAAACAGACAAAGCAATAACAGTGGCGATGCCAAACAACGTGACAACCGAAAAAGAACAGTGACATAAACATAAAATTTTATGTTAATGGCCGATGATGAAAAGTCCAACAAAATGGCAACGGCTGTGGCAAATAAATAATTACCATAAACAGCAGGCTCGGCAGGCTGGCCAGGCTCCATCCTTCCGCCACAGGATTCACAGGTTTATGCAGTTAATGTCATTTGGCATTTATCAAATGAATCTGCCTGCTGCCGGTGTAGGAGATTTTTGTTTGCAGGACTGCAGGACGCGTTGTAATTACGTTTTCACTGCTCCTGTTGCCACTCCGATGTTAATTCAAATTTACGTTAATGGAAAATCATTACGCACAAATGTGTAAAGTGCACTTTCCCCCCCTGTTCTCTATCCCCAAGACCCCATGTGCAGGGCTTTGTGTGTGTGTGTCCTTTGGTGGGTCCTTTTTAATGCGTTTTTCCTTGATTCGGCCAAATGAGACTGAGTCTTCGATTTTAATGAGCTGCAAGTGCAATCAGAGGAGACTGACAACGTGTCCCCAGACTGATAAGCTGCAAAAGGCCGAAAAGTTCATTTGTGATTACAGAGAGAGAAAATTAGACTAAAAAACTAATAAATATAATATTATAACACTCAGGAAAGCCGTGTATAATTTTTTAATATTTATTTATTTAGTATTTCTGTTCAATATTTATTATATTTACTCTTGAAAAATATTTTCAAGTTTTTCCGCATTTTCTTAGTGCCTTGAAGCAAAAAGAAAATTCAATTAATTTCCCTTTACCTTCCCCGAAGTCACTTTAAAGCTCCTCTATATAGAATCTCTACGATATCCGTTAAAAAAGGTTAATCCACTCGATACGCAAAAGGATATCTTCTTAAGCCTGGGGATCCTTGGGGGTTCATAAACTGAACTGAACTCAGCTCAACTAACTCGACAGAAGCTCACGTATCCCATTTTCCGGGAAATGAAAAACGGAAAACCACCGAAATAGTTGACTTGTAAAATTTTACAACACCCTGGCGTTTCCGTCAAGTCTTAAAGGTTTTAGTAGCTAAGCCATCCCGGAGGATTCTGGCCAAATGCACCTTTCGCTGCTTGTGGCTTATGCCATTTAATATGCATTTTGTGTTATATTTAATATGCACACAGAGAGCGGTGAGGCAGAGGGGAAAGCAGAAAGCCAACTCAAATTGCAGCTCTCTGTAGCTGCAGCTCGTCTTGGCCTTAATGTGCTTTTGGGAATACGAGGTACGAGCCCGGTTAGCAGACCGAAAGACGTTGGGCAGATGTGTCGATGCCGCTTCTCTTTTTGACATTTCACTTTGGGGCATTGTTACATGCGAATTTCCTGGGCTCATTAGGAGCTCAGGACTCGGTGCACAAGGTTGGCCCATCAAATTGCTTGCAAATTGCCTGGAAATTGGTCCCTAGCTCTACAGTCTGTCGACTTTAACGAAGCAATCGAAACGGGATAGTCCCATTCCCTTGGCCCGTAATAACCCTTCTTTAAGACGGAAAAAACGCCCTTAATCAGCACAGCGGGCAGTTGGCATCGGAATCAAGATGGAACACAACTACCCCAAGCATAAATCTATTGTCCTAGGTCATTCAACCTCGGTGCCGAGTAACCTCAACCTCGTTCTCATCCTCATCAGCCGCCTCAACCTTCGGCATCCAGAATCCAGCAGTTGCAATCTTGAAAACGCATGCGAAATGCCATTCCGCTTTTTTTATATTTTTTTTTAAGAGCGTTTGATTGGGGTATATATAATTGGCTAAGGGGTTTATTATAACTTTGGGAAATTTATATAAAAAATATAACAAAACTATGTTAAAGAAGTCTTGGAAAATTAATACATTTTGAAGGAGAAAAACTATTTTTTAAATTGTGTAGAAGCAAAAGATAAATTTGTAGAACTTGTATTTATATAAATATCTTTGTTGAAAATATTATAAATATATTTATGATATATTTTATAATATAATAAAATAACAATAAATATTTTTATAACATAAGAATATTAATAAGCTATCGAAATACTATATTTCTGTATTATTATTCCGTCTTAACAGTATTATTTTTCCGTCTTACTGAATTTTAAAATATTCCAAAATCTATGTTTAATCAAAGAGCATCTGAGTGTCATAATAGAAAATAAATATCCTTCCTTGTTTTTATTTTATATCCGCGATGCGATGCAGCATAAAATGAGCAGAGTGGCGACGGAAGACGAGGGACTGTGGGGATGTGGAAACTTTTCCGCTGCAGCATAAAATCAAATAAACGCGGGATGAGAAACGCAACCGAGATGTGGATGTGCAAGCATAAAATATATTTTTATGTCACGTTTTTAATGACATTTGTTGCATTTTGCACTTGGCAGGGAAAATGGCAATGGGGGGCAGTCAAATCCCCATTCTCCTACCCAGTCAAGCTTTTTCCCATCATCATCATTGTGCGTAGGCGTCTGTGCGTATGTGCGAAAAAAAAAACACGTGGAAAAATGTGAGAAGTGCCAAAGTCGAGGCGAAGGCAAGAAAGAAAAAGTTGCACTGAAACTGAAACAAATGGAAAGCGCCTCCGGAAAATCAGAGGAGAGTCGAGCAGCAGCAACAGGCTGTCAGTTTGACAGGCACTCGTTGATTGCAAAAGCGCCACTGACAGCTGTCATTCGCACGGACTTTTGCACGCTTTTAGCCAAAACAAAGGCGCTGGAAAAGTGCAGAAAAAGTATTAAGCAAAAAAAGAGGGAAAATAAAAAGGAAACCATTGACAGCAAGGTGCAATGGCTTGGCATGGAATAAAGTTGCTAATAGGCTTCTCCGTCCATTAACTAGGCTGGGGTCTATTTTGTGCTGAGAGCTAAAAGGGTTTGTCAGAAACAGGGGGAAAGTTCAAAAGCATTTAGCAAAGCCATCAGGAAAAGGGATATAAATTATAAGCTAGACTAATCAAGGTTCTAGTTTATTTTTTTAAACTAGAAATAACTTCACTACTTCCTTGACCACTTCATCCCTAAAGCCTGTTCATTCTTCATCATTAACTATTAAAATTGACAGGCTCTTCCTCATGTATTGTCAATACTGTAGAGACTTTCGAGCCTAATTAGCAGCAATTGAAAAATCAAATTGCCAGCACTGCCCAGAAAGTGACTCAATTCCGTCTTGGGCAACGCCTACAAGAATGAGTTTACGCCTCGGTGGTTTTCTCAGGGCAACTGGACTCGAAGGTCCTGCGAGTGTCCATCGTTCAGTGGCCACTTGAGCTGTGCTTTCTACTCTATTGGCTGCCATTTGTGTGACACGCTCCGATGGATTCAAACGGCGACCGCAGACTTTGGGGACTAGCTAGGACTGTGATTTCCAGGAAGGACATTTATCGGGCTACCCCGGGACTCCACAATGATGTAATTAGGTTTGAAAATTTGCTGATTGCTGATTTGTTGTATTTGCGGTGCACAGACGGAGCAAACTGCAATTATATGCGCCAATTGTCAGTTTGGTTACTCCTCGTTAACTTATTTGATTATGGGCTAATTTTGTCGACTCCAGAGACTCCAGGAAGGCAACAAAGGTGATGTGGAATGGGTGAAGCAGCATGGATATTGGTAAAGATTTATAATAAATTTAAATCCTTGCTAACTCGGCTGTTGCTGCTCATCTTAGACCAGTTGGGGGGTTTCTGTTTTATTAATTGAAGATCCAAAAACTAAAAATAATCTTCTCAATAACATCTACAACATGTTTTTCTCTGATTTAGGAGGGTCAAGTAAATATCTTTTGCAAAAACTAAACCTAAATAAGCAAAAGTAATTTAACTTTTCCCATTTTCGCTGTAAGCTAGCCAAATTTAACTTGGCCACAATTCGCTTATCGACTGGGGACAAGGATCGGCCAGCAGGAACACAGAAACCAGGACCAGAACGAAGGCGATTTGATGAAGTGCACACCAAGTGTGCACATGTGGCATATTGACGGACTGCAGGACAGACGGAAGTGTCCAGGGATCCAGCGAAAACTATGCAAATAAGGAAGGATATGTCTGGAGGGGAGTCGGTGCTTAGTCTCAGTCTGCTTGGCTTGGGTTTGCCTTCATTTATCTTGGCTTATTAAATTGAATATATGGCTGAATATACTCGAAACATACACACACATTTGAGTATCCTTTGGCTTGGCAGCATTGTTGTGGCGTCCCTTTCGGGTCCTTTTAAATGCAAATTAGCTTTTTGACTTTTTGATGCGACCCAGACTCGATTTAGATTTATGCGGCTTGATAAATTGTGGCTACACTTAATGTGCGCATACGGTGTGACATGTCCTTTTCATGTCACTCGCCAAAAAGTTTACCAACTCCCCACCACACCATCCCACGATCCTTTCGCTTCGTTTCCATTCGAGTTGACATGTCGAGTCGAGTGGTTTCGTTGGCTTTTCAGTTTTCTGGCTCTTTGGTGGGTCCTCGCCAGAGGTTTTGCCTTTAACTTGCTGACATTTTTGCACGCTTGACAAAAACAGCGAACAGAGTTGGCAATTTTTTGGACTGCCACGGCCAGGACCACAGTCGTCGCAGTCGCAGTCACAGTCACGGGGTTCTCCTTTCTGGCCACGATGCTTTTTGTGGTCCAGCTTTGTAATTAGTTTTGCCCAGAGCCCGGTGAGTTGGGTTCATAACGTTTGATGAGGGTGGCTGGTCGGGGAGCTTTCCTTAAAAATCGGGTTCAATAGGGAAATGTAATGAGAGTTTTCGATGATTGCTTGGATTTGAATAAAGAGGCTCAAAGGGGTTTTGGGAGGATAATTAAAGCTGACTTATGATAGTGTGAATATGTGAATGAAAACGAATTGCTAAGGATATGCAGCCTTAACTAACCTTCCTTTACTGTTTAATTTTGGTGAAATTTTTTAAGAAATGCATAAAAGAAAGAAACAGCTTTAAGCTATTTTTAATTAAAAAATTTATTGCTGTAATATAATTTCTTCATATTATTTCCCCTCCACTCCATCACTTTCTAGTTGATTAAAATACTTTAAATCAATTTCACAACTTTTCGTGTCACAGAACAATTTTCGAACCGAATCGAAAGCAACACGTTCCCACCAATTTCCCCTTTTTCCCAAATATCTAGAGAAATCAATTACGATGCCTTTCTCATTTAAATTATAACACTTTCCCATGAAATTCCTGACCAACGCTCCTCCTCGATCAAGTTCTCTCGTAATCGCAGTTGAAAAGCGAAAGGGCATTTCGACATTTTAAACCTTCCCCGAGATTTCACCAAATATTTTTCTACAGAGATGAGATTGATGAATGGGAATTGGTGGTGGTGCTGGTGCCTGCTAGTAGTTCTCCTGGTGGCGGGGGAGTGTTTTTTAAAATTCCTTTTCAAGTTTTTGTCAGGCGTAACCAAAGGCAGACCTCTCCATTGAGTAATACGTCACTTGAGTTGTCAAAAGAGCGACGCCCGGCGAGTAGAAAAACGTGTCCATGTCCCGGAGTTTCCTCTCCGCACAAGTTCCTGTCGATCAGGCAGGCGGGTAGCAAGTTGTTACATTTCCAAATGTTTCGTCACGCCTTGGAATTATTTTGATACTTGTAAATAGAAATTATTTTTAAAAAAATATTTTAAGTAGCGGACTTTTTAGGGGGAAACTATTAGAAAAATTTCGGGGATGTAAAAGATTTTCAATGGCTGTCAGAACTAGTAAATGTCAAAAATGGTTTGCAAAATTTGTTATAAAGAAGTTTTCATGGGAGAAAATATAATTTTAAATAGATTTTTATACTATCAAGTTACAGGGGATGCCTATAAAAAATGTTGTGATATTTATGCCTATAGCTATACATTTTCCTTTAATTAATAAGAAAATTGCTTACTAAAAGCATGAAATTGACCCAAACATTGCTATAATCCCATTAAGTATCATAAATGATACAGAGACATATCAAATATTTCTCAATAAAGGTCATGTCCGAATCTCTCTTAAAACCGGAAAGTAACTTGTCAAATTGATTTAAAAATTCATAAATCAACAAAAACTTGCTCTATTCTCCTTCAAGAGAGGAAAATTAAATTACGAATCAAGGATTGGGGGAGCAGTCAGAGGAGGAACCACAGAAACCAAAAACCGAAAAATGTACAAAATGTTAAGCATAGCATAAAATTGTATCGGACAGTTTGGAGGGGGGAAAAGGGAAGGGACTTCGAAGTCGGAGTCGGGAGTCAGAAGTCTGCCCACTTAGGACACGAGTGTAGTCCAAATATAGCCGCCTGTTTACTTTCATAATAATTTTGACTCGAAGTCATCTCTCCCCTCGGTCTCTGGGTTGGCATGTGCGTGTTGTCTGCTGATGCAATTATAAATTGTTGGATAACAAATTACATGGTTGCGTTTTTCGGGATCGGACAAGTTTAACGCCCTCACGCACATATGTTCGCTGGCCGTCTTTGCTCTATCTGCTATCCGAGGGATGCTTCGGGGGGAGAAGATACAAATACAAATAGTTGGGGGAGTGCATATGAGTTGGACATTGATACAGGTACTGGGTGCTGGGTGCTGTGTACTGTTCCTTTGTGTTGACAACTCAATGCCCTAATGCCCCGACATATGTTCAGGTGGGACGAATACCCAAAATCATCCCGAATGCGGGCAGGACTGAGGCCCTTCCCTGACAATTGTCATTTGGCATTAGTTCTAATAATAAACAGACATTTTCTATGCTTTTTAATTGTCCACGATTTCCTTTTGCATGTTTGTTGAGCATCAATTTCGGTGGATTATTATTGTTTTGTTATCCTACAACTAGAGGACACTGCAAGAAAATGTGATTATAATTTATATAATAAATTCCTATTTCTAATAGTAATAGTTACATATTTTTTATACCAATTGGCTATAAATTTCTTCAAGTGCACATTGAGGGTATTGAACTCTCCTCCTCAAAATCCTTAGCTCACACTTTCATTACGCAAATGTTACAGGGCAGCCATGGAGGTGGTCCCATTTCTCACCCATTTCCCCAGATCCTTTGTTTGGCTGCCCAAAATGCGAAAAGGGTTCATAACCGGCACTTAGCTTCATTGGCCCTCTGTGTTGGCTCTTTTGGCTTTATCGCTGCCGGCCCAGACTCTGGCACTTTGGCCACTCGAAATTCAATTCAATTCGCTGGGTACTTACTGTACGCAGGTTGTGCAAACATTAAAATTAATGAATAACAATAAAACCAGCAACGGTAGTCTGAAGTGTTGACTGTTGACGTGATCTCTATGGAAAACGTTTGGGAATGAGCCTGACATTACTGAATTTCGTGAATTAAAGTAGATAGATTAGGTTTTAATATAAAATAATATTCATATTTTAAACTATTTTTCAATAAAGGATCCTAATATCAGTAAGTGCAATTATTATTATTAAATTTATTCTTTCTCTTCTTTAAGGTTACAAAATAATGTGTATTAGATCCCACTGATGATAGTAAACAGCTTTATAATTTATTTCAATAATTTTTAACATTTAAAGAGTTCTCTATAGAATTTTTAAAATAATCAAAATCAGTATTTATAATATTTATTTATAATACCTCAAAAGAGTTCAAACTTGGCTCATTTGAAAACCTCCACAAATCATAATTTCATTCATTATTTTGCATAAATCCAACTACCCCCAAAAACTATCCCAGAGACAGCAATTAAAATGCCTTAACAAATGTAGAGTTATTTCTCCAATTTTAATGATCCCATATAATGCTTTGAAATGTGTTCTATGCCGCTCATTAGTTCGTGGCAATCTCCAAATTTAATTTCCATTTGAAAATTCCCGCTTGCGTGCCATTAAAATTGAGCCATGATGCCAATTTGGTATGATTAAATACGTTATTCCCCCGGGAAGTGCATACGTATATGCAAATTAATTACGAAATTTATGATTTCATTTTGCCAAAAGCGACGAGCCCGTCATCGAGCCTGTGAGCTCCATAAAACTTGGCCGACTGTCAACTGCAATCATTTAGAGTCAACATAAAGAGAGAGTGTGGGCCACGCAGGGCACATGTGAAAAGCCGTAAAATGCTTTGGAAAGCCGAGCAATTGGAAATTGAAGTCAACATTTATGGCTCTATCCAGAGCCGTATTAGCGGAGGAGACCGAGACCCGGTGGCAGTGTCATCGACGCGACATCTTTTCCGTCTGCCACTGTCACGCACATAATTCTCCGCAAAGCAAAAACATTAATTGCGCAATTGTTCAAGGGCGGAGATTGGGAAAAATTGCTAGGATACAGGGAAAAAAAATTGTAGAACAAAATACTAAATTAATTAAATTATATTTATTTAAAACATTTAGGTTTTTCTTGGAAGACTTTAAAATTGATTTTAAACTAAGTTAGACTCTAGCTTAGAATTAATTTTTCTTTTCTAGGAATGTATCATCTTTCGTATGCTAATAGGTTTTTTAATATGTTAGGGATATTTCTCTATCCTATATTTAATATAGTATCCGAAGGCTACCTTTAAAGTATCCCTTATGTAGTATCCTTTATAAAGTAATATTAATAAAGAACTTTGAAATTTATTGAAAAATCTATTCCAATAACAACTTAAACGTATTTCTCTTTATTTGCTTTTAACTAATGGTAAAGCTTTGTATTACCGCTTCTAAATTTTAGTAATTTTCTTGAATTAATAATAATTAATACACTTTAAACTTTCTTTAATTTTTGCCAGTGCCAGAGGAAGACAAGTTGAAAAGTTTTAGTGTCCCAACAAATGACATACGATTTGTTCTGCACGAATAAGTCAAATTATTTGTAGACAGCACTTTGTTTTATGGCCTGACAACAAGCCACCTCAACTACTTCCCCCACCACCTACGCAGTACACATATCCTCCGCATCCTCCCACTACTGCCACCCTCCTCCCCCTTTTGAGGACACAGTTCCTTGGCCAGCTGATGCATCGCACTTCTCCTTGAGCCTGGAGTTTTTTACACAAACTACATGGATGCCACCTCTCGTTTCTCCTCCCCATTCCTGCTCAATCATTGCCTTTCCACCTGATGCCAGTATGCGGGCTAATTTATGGCCTTGTCATATGTTTGTTTGGCTTTTTTTTTACTGTTTGTTGGTTTTCCTACCCTGGAAGTCATCATTATCATCCTCAGCTCTCCAAACGCACGCCATATAATTTTCCATTTACTGCTAAGTGTTTCTTCTGGGCCTGCCTGCCCCTGTTTATATTTCATAATTTTCTAAATGACATATTTCTGTTGACGCTTGAGTAGTTTTGTTTGCTTTGTTAATGTAGATTGGTTCAGCTCATCACGGTTGGAAGGTGGAAACAATGGTTAAGGAAAGAGGTGATTGGAAGAACATTATTCTCGATTTTTAATTTTATTTAAAAAAGGCAAAACATGTGTTTGGAATTTTATACACAAATTTCTCAACGTTTTTTTCCCCCCCTTTTAAAGCAAATTTGTTTTTTTTTCACGCTTTTTAATTTTAATTATCCATCTCAAATTTAATTTGTAACACCTGAAATTTGTTACATTTTCAAAACAAATTTCTGCATTGAGTTTTAAACATCTTTCGAATAATGCGAACGTTTCTCTTGATTTATTTGTTGTTAAACTTTGACTTCTCAGTTAGTAATTATGCTTATTCTTAACTTATAAAATTAATATTTATAGAAATATGTGTTTAAAAGTAATAAATCTTTCTAATAAAATATCTTAAATATGTTGTTTATATATTTTAATTAAAAATAAACAATAAAATGGTTAAAATGAAACATAAAGATAAGAAACCTTTACAAATTTAATACCAAAGCCAGACAAATGAAAACCAAATGTTTGCATAAATTTTCTGCAGTTGATAATAAATTCAAGACATATTCAAAATTATAAATAATTTATAGAAATGAAGGCATAATAACTCGTAAAACTTTTACAAGCATACAAAATGTGACGCGTACGGCCATTAAAATCATTTTTAACAACTTTTGCTGGCATGTAAATTACGAGCAGACACCGTTTCATTCCTTCCACAGGATAAAGCGCGCTTCACGCTTCGTTTGATTTATAGGCGCAGGGTTAACTTACTGAATGAAAGCCGGATCGGAGCATATATAGCGGGTGGAGTTGGGATCAGGCCTGCATATGTGTATTACACTTGTTATCGGGCGTATCATATCGCATCCCATCAGAGGACACGGCGCTGCGGCGTCGCACTTTATGTGTTTATTTTAATTTTCAATGTTTCGTCGGACATTTTATGGCTCTCAATTTTTGCGCTGCTTTTACGAGGGCATTAAAATTAAGACAACGGGCCACCAGCCAGGCAAAAGGAGCAGAAACAGGAACCAACTCAATTAGACAAAGAGTCCCAGTCCCAAAAAGAGGCGTCTGTAAAATTCACTTGGCTTCACACACACACTCCCACTCACAACAATTTCTGGGAGCGTGTTAATTTCTTTTTAATTCCTCCTGCACTCCAGTGAAAGTTGCCCCCAGTCTGAGCCCTGCTCTCCACTCATAAATTAACGTTTAGTTACGCTACATAAAAATCTGTCTGGAACCAGATCCAAGTTTTTTCGAGGGGTTACAAGAAGGTGGAGTTGTAATCTAGTTACTAGATAATGGTTGGTGTTCGATTTTCATCTTTAAATTCAAGTAATATTTAGGTTTCCATTTGATCTCTAAATAGTTTCCACTTATCGCTGGATAACTAAACCCTCTATAAATACCCAACATTCTCATTTATTTTCTATTTTCCATCATTAGTCCCCTTGGCAGCGCACCGTCTGTCATTGGCATCATTAGTTTTATTTAATTATGCCCTTCGTATTGATTGCTTTGTTAGAACATATTAACCCCCTCCGACATATAGAAGGAAACTTCCTCCACTCGGGGGAAAGTTCAATTAAATATAGCCCCCTTCACCCCTTCAGAATAAATAAATCCAGCTGTGATTTCGGCATCGGTTTGCGTTAACCGCAAACCTCAAAAAAAAAAGGAAAGAAAAAGAAATATATTTGATAATGAATAATGATGTTGGATTTGACACTCAAATCAAAATCGTCACGGTTTGGAGAGAGAGAAATATCGAAGGGTCAAAGATCAGGAGTTGCTTCTTGGGTAGAGATCGGAGTCTGAATAAAACAATTTGATTTTAATTAAATTAGATTTCTTCTTTGAAATGGGAATCATATGATAATTTAATGGAGCATGAAATTCGGAATTTCTTATAACCAAAAAAATACTTGATACGATTTCACAGCGTTGCAAAGTGGCCGCTAATGACGGAGCATCCTAATGGGAGCATGAGCAGCGCATCCTTCGATAAAGAACCCAGTGTGTGGTCAAATGGTTGGGTAATAGCCGTGACAAAGGTCATTAGGGGGATCGTGGATAGTTCTTCAAGACATCAGGTGTTTCAGTAAATATAGTTGGAGTTCTATAAATATTTTTAAATAATTTTTTTCAACTTATTTCATTAAATTTGCCTAGGAAACAAGATCTGATTATAGCCCAGAAAACACATTGAATTATTTAATGACATTCTCAGTGCTATCTTAACTCTGGCATAATTTATAAACTTGTCTGCTTCGTGTCGACATTCATCAACTCATCGTTGGAGTTCTCCTTCCTTTGAACAACTTCATTAAAATTAGCTCATAAAATTTGCAGCAACTCGTGCTCTCTGTCCCTCCTTTTTTGGCCCGAAATCTTGTTTAGTTTTCATTTATGGCTCAATGGCAGAAGCCAAGAAGCTGGAGAGGATGTGTGGCCACAGGATTCGCCTCGCCTCGCATCCTGACTGACAGACGCACTTCAGCATAATTTGCTGTGACAGGCTTCAGCATTTCCTGGAGCTGCGCTTCCTTAATTCCACTTTACCGAATGACATTTAATATGCAAAGTTTTTGCCAGCCACAACACCGAAACTCCTAGAAACTGCAACGGGGAGGCACGGCATGGAGGCGCGCATATCTTTTGATGACTTTTGTTGATTTTATGCCAACACATTTTGCGGGGTAAACTCACACAAGAATTGGGATGGATCTCTGCATGTGCACTGGGAAAAATGAAGAAATAAATAAAGAAATTATATATATATTTATATATTTAAGCTGCTTTAAAATCAATTCCCAAAGTTAATGGCTTTGCTTATTTAATTTTTTTTTTAAATTTATTTAACTCAAAATAAACCCTAAAGTCTGTAGTGTAGCATCCAGACCAGTCCAAGCTGCTGCATTTTGGCACAGCCAAAACAATGGACCAGCAAACACAAGTGGCTGGCATTTTGGGCCAAGGCAAAGTGTGTGTCTGCGGAATACCCTTTATTACAAAATAGCTGGGCATAGCTTTGCATACTTTACGGCCCCCAAGCATCGTAAAGTTTAATGGCGCCGTTCGAGCAAGCAAGGTTTTCAAAGTTGGTTGGCTCTTTTGAAATATGAATGGAAGCCAGGAGCAGTCTCCCGGCTTTTAGACCTCTAATGCTCGCCTTGTTAAGGAGATTAGTTCCAGGCCCATTTTCCCCCGCCGTCTCATCAATAAAATTGGTTTATTCAAGTAGCTGCTGGCCACTTTTCAATCGCTATAATTGACAATCGAGAGGATCTCGCCATGTCTTCCCACTAAGCCGGGCACGTACACAAATTAAGCTCGTAAAATTTAATATTTTCGCTGAAAGTTTCAGTGGTTTTTTCTGTGTATAGTAATTTATGGCATGGCTTAGGTGCCTGCATAATTGGTAAGCACTTGTAAGGATAAATCCTTGTAAAGGATACATAAAATTTTACAACAGTTGTTGGAAAAGTTTGTTTTGTATTTATATAAATACGTGTTTGAGATATTTTTCACATTTTAAGGCAAGAGCTTAAAGAATTTGGTAAAATGAAAACAGTGTTTTAAGAAAATGTGAAATTTAGGAATATCAAGCTTAATATTGAAGTTTTTAATTTTTAAAATAATTTTCTTAAAGTTTTATTATATTCTTTTATTATACAACCAACCCACTTAACCTTCTTCCACTGGTTCCTCCTTGATTGCATACGATTAGGTTATAAATTTACCTTTTTGGTTTTCTCGAATTCCCAAAACAAACTCATTCGAAAACTCTCCCCTCAAAATTTTTCCCATAACAAAACGAATCGTTTTGTGTGTTTGTTGAGTTCACCCTTTCGCTGGGTGGGTAAAGTGCCAATCAAATCGAAAAATATTTGGAATTTTGACAAAGGGAAAAGTTTCCCAAGGCGAATTGCGTGCGAGGTATGGCTACCAGCATAAAAATGCTGACGACCTATGTATGCCCAGGGGGAATTGAGTGGCGGACTAGGGAATAAGAGAGGTCTCAAGGTGGGCAAGTCGGGAACAATCCATCAAACAAAACGCTGCGCTTTTGATAAGAACGCATCAATAAAGCAATAAAATGTCTACAAATCAAACGATAAGAACGCCAGTTTCGCCAAAGATTTGCCGCCCAGGAAAGGGTTCGGTGGAAAAGTCACGTACAGCACGCACAGGACTATTAATATTAATGGTTGGTTTTAACACATTGGGCGTAGCATTCTCTGGGATCTCTTGCCTGGCTGTCAGCTCGTCAAGAAAGCTGTCTTGAGTTCTTCTTGAGACACTGGGGGAAAATATGGTAAAAATATTTAATTATAAAATATTTTAAGGGATACTTTATGCAGGGAAATAAATATTATATGATGGCATTTGAGTTACAATTAAAATTTAAGGTCCAATTGCATTAGTATTTAGTTATCTTATCCATTTTTCCCTTTTCTCTCTTTTTACCTTAAAGTATTATTTTTCCTTCTTTTCCATTTTCCTCAGTGTCCTGAGGGGGGTTTTCCTCAAATTGACATGTGACACCGACCGAGACCAAAACTGAACCGAGCCAAAGACACGGGTCCCCTGTCAAAGAGTTTGCCCCTGGCATGACGAAAAATAACAATTCGGGTCGGTTTGGATCGCTTTGGGTCGTTGTGGCTGTGATTGGGTTTTTGGGAATCATTAACATTTTGATAACTGTCGGGTGGCATTGTGATCCATTAGTTAGCGATAACGCGGCAAGCTGTGAGGCCTTTAATTGATCTCGTGATCAATTCGCTCTTGTGGTTTTATGTTAATGAAGCGTAATCCCCGCGCTGTCTCTGATTTCGTTTCGGTTTCAGTTGAGATTCTATTTAGACCTTTTTTGTTTTTCATTTTTCATGCTTGCTTTTCAATTTGCTCTCCATTATGTGTGGCTGGTTTCCTTGTCTGTGGTTTTTGTTTGTGGATAATATTAATAATAAACAGATAATTGTTTCTTAATTTCGTTTTGTTTGTGAGTGATTTTACCTGCAATGGTGACATTTATATACTAATTTCAGTGGGTTTTATTTGATAAAAAAATATTTACAGTTTAATTAAATTTTATTAAAATTAATCATTTTAATAAACTTTATAAGAGTAAAATGCTTTTATACTAATTCTTAGAGTGCAATTCGTTCAGTGTGTTCATTTACTTTGACTTATTCTCACTCCAAAATTGGTAAATAGGAAAATTAGAAAAATAAATAAAAGCGAAAAACTAATTTCTTGAATTCGAAGTTCTTATACCCTTGCAGTTTCCGATTTGTTCAAGGAATCTAATTTCAAATCGATCAATATTGGCCAAAAATGCTTTAATTTAAATTTAGGTAACAATCTGCGTTAGTTTTATTATAGTAACAGTTCAGTGTAACTTTCATTCAGTGGCTTGTGTAAATTTCCATAAAATAGTCGCTTCCGACTCCAGTGATTTCCAGTGAAGTTGTGGTTTACATAAAAACAAAAATGGAACTGATTCAGTTTAAGAAAATTACCATAAACTCTGAACTGCCGAAGAATTTGTCAAATTTTTTTTCGCAACTTCGGCGATATTGTCGAGGAAATTATATCCATTCAAATTCAAGTGCACTTCAATGGTTTTGACCAGAAAACAGGTTTGTATAAATCTTTTCTTCGAGGAGTATTTATTAAATTATAATTTGCCTATTTTCAGATTAATCTTTTACACGATTTCCCCTTTTCCGAACTGTGCTCAATTCAGCTTGACGATAAATTCGGAAGCATTTGGGAAGCACATAATGAAATCTCATAATCAAATGGTAAGTGTGAATATCTATTTAGAAAGCTAGCATTAAATTTCTTAGATTTTCCTGTTAAAGTATCAAATGACGCAACAAATCTCCCCCTTCAAAGTCGCAGTCAATCCCCTAGGACAACAAACATTTGAACGCCATCTAATTTGGCCAAAAGTCCAAGGGTCCACCCACAAATCCATTGCGACACATTTCCGTTTTGACCAAATCTGTTGCCGGTGATTGACTTTTATTTTCCATGAAGGAGGACCAGGACAAGTCCTCGGACAAGTGAAAATGAATTTGTCCTTTGACGATTTCATCAAAGTTTCCAAACGTCGCAAAAGAAAAAAGAAAACAAGGCCCGATTGAGGAAGGAAAATGTCTTATAAAAACTAACGATTGCCAATTGGTTTTTACTGTTATTGGCGCGCCCCATTTGCCTGCCTGGCAGCACTTCCGTTCTGGCCAAAAGTTATGGGCGTGGCCCACACTCCTTCACAATGTGAAATATGTTAGGCCGATCATTGTGGAGTTTTTCACATTCATTGTCTTTCTGAAATTAATTTCCTTTCCGTGCACTTTCAGGAAAATCATAAAATTTTATTTGTACAACTTCCTGATACTCGCCTTTTGTATTTGGATTTAATTTTTTGCATAGATTGTTTTAGGAATATATTTTGGGTATATAGGTTTTAGTAGTTATTTAGTTTTTGATTAAAGAAATATGTAAAGTATTTAAATAATTTATTTATTTTTTTTATTTCATTTTTCTTTCAGATTATTGGAGAGTGGAAGACATGGAACACGATCGTTTCGCATTTTTATATTATTACCTTTAAAATTTAATATCATTGTTGTTTAAATTTATCGACTTACATTTTGAATTGTTAAATGATTAAAATTTAATTTACCCACAAAAAACCTTGCTAAATATTTTATACAAATGGAAATTCATTTCTTAATGAATTTGTGAAAAGAAGAAATAAGGATGTATGCTTGAAGGATAATGAAGTTATTACTTGTATATTTTTTATATAGAATTTTCCTGGAATGGAGTATTTAATATATAACTTTATTTATATATTTTTAAATATCTTTCTCAATTTTAAAAGAGAACTCTTGAATCGAGTTTCCATTCTTTGTAAATTTTCCCTTGATGTCTCATTGAGTTCTCCTTATATTTCCGCGCTTCCTGGTGCCGTAATTTGTTCGTTCTCCTCGCTGCATTAATTTTTAGTGGCCAGTTTGTCCATGGATTGGGGCTGGGCAAATATTTTGGCCAGCTGCGTGTGCTGCCAAATTTGTTTGCCGAGGTAAATGCAACCAGAACGCCGTGCGTTGACGGTGCGTTAAGGTAAATTTGTAGAGCGCAAATTGTTTGGCCACTGCAAAGATTTAACTCTATTCCATTGGGGAGGAAGGGTCCCTCCCAGGTCCTTTCATCAGAGAGGGGGTGACAGCAACCAACACACATACTTTCCTCACATTGTTTCAACTGCCACGAATGACAATTTCTAATTTATTGCAATTATGTGACGCACGTCACACTGAACTGACCAGGCCACAAATACAACTGACCAGCGGCTGACACGTGACCAATGTCCTTTCGGGTATCCCTGATTGGAAAACACTAAAACAGATACCAAAAGCGGTGGCAGTGGGCCCGACTTCCTCCTTGACCATTCCACGGAGATTTATTTTACGCCGATAACACGCTTAAGTAAATGCTGTCCCTGGCAGTCGGCTTTTCATTCGCATTTCCCTTGTTGTATGCACTTGGAAAAATTGCTATGATTTGAGATATTTTTTAAAGGGAAAACAATACAAACTTTAAAAGAATATTTTTTATGCTTCTAAGCCAATTGAATCTCGGTTTTATTGGGCTTTATAAAATGTCTTAAGATTACTTTTCAACTTAATTTTTATTAAACATGCAGCATATCCTTGAAGAAAATTTAGCTATGAAACATTTTTAGCAGACTTCTGCAAAGTTTATTGATCTTACAAGAAGGTATTTGTAGAATTAACAAAAGTATTTCGTTCAGTGCCTTCCCTTCGTACAATTTAAATGGCGATTAAATCTGCTGGCATTGATGGATGTGTCCAAGAGCTCGGCCTGCGTACCGTGTCCTGTGGTCAGTCTGTTCAGGATACGGCGCCATGTTAACACTTTTGTACAATTGCCAATTTTTCGCAGGCAATGCCTGATGAGCCGCCCTCTGTGTGTGGGAGTGAAGCGGTGGCTTTTGCGGTGTTGTTGTGAGTGGGAAAGGAGGGATGTGGAGGAGTGGCCCTGGCATGCGGCTACACTTCAATATTCATTTGGACGCATAATTGATATTGACGAACAATGTTGCCACTACAACAATGTGAAAGAAAGAAGCCAGGGAGTGGGAGGGTATTGGAAAGTTAAACACTGCCAGAAAATGTATTGTGATTGGGGTGGAATATTTGTCATTTGTTTGATATTGGAAATTGCTTGTAATTAAACTGAAATAGGGTGTTTTACACAACAACTATTCAGATGTTTGGTCTTTGCTATGGTCTTTGAATTTGTCAACTTTAGCAACACCCAACATTTATCAACAATTTCAAAACATGTAAAATTAGAGAACCTAAAGTTGGTGGAAGTACAGAGCTATTTAGATGAATATGTTCACAGGGAAGAATGTTCAGTAATTCTTTTTTTTTTTAATATATATTTAAAAAGTATTTAGAAAGGGTTCTAAACATAAAAAAGCCATTAAGTGGCCACAGTTTTAACAGTGAACTGGCGGTCAAGGGAAAGAGAGGAAAAAAGCTTAAAACGAGCAGATCCATTGCACTCATTTGCTTTCTTTCCCCTCGCACACAAACTGTAGTCCAAACTGTGGCCGTTTGATGGCATATATTAATTTATTAACTTTAACTACAACAACAAATATCAACAATTCAAAACCACAAAACGATTTATTTTAAATTTTCTTGTAAATATTAAATTTGTCTATTTTAAATCGACTTAAAATTATTTCCCCCAGTGCAGATTACTTTGTTACGACTCTGCCTGCGCCTACTTGGGTCAGTTAATTTTATAAAAATTACCATGTCGGAACCCTTGTGCTCTACGTGGCATGCAACATGTTTGCCATTTTCATTTACCTCCTCAACGAACACGGATATGTATGTATATATCCTGCATCTGATATCTCGGGCCTTCGCTTTTGGGGGCTGCAGGACCAGAGTTCCTTCTGGTCGTTTTGCATCTGTCAGTGTCATGTCACGTTCGAGGAAAATGCATCCGATGCCCATTGTTGTGGCGTCGACATGGAAGCTGCCGCTGCTGCTGCTGCTGCAGGAGTGTAAATTTAATTTAGTTAATTGAAACAATTTGTTGCATGCGACAAGCGGCAACATCACATCAGCAGGAGGGAGCACAAAAAACATATACATATACACAACTCCAAGAGCTGATTTCCCTGCTTTTCCACTGATTTTGTTTGAGGATTTTTCTTTTACAATCCTTGTTTTTTGTTCTCTTTTTTTGGTGGCGAGTAAAATAAAAGTGGGGAAGGTAAATTCCATATGAAATACAATATATACACTCGCCCCGGAAACATGTCAATTTGGGTGGCAGTCGTGTCGGTTTGCGTCTGGCAGCCCTCGCAGCGGGAATCTCTTTTCAATTTGATTGAAATTGCACTCAATACACTTTGTATATTGATATATTAATTTGCTGTTCTTGTTTTTTTTGTTGCCTTTGCTTCTGTGTTTTTAAAAAAATACTTTGGTTAATTTGCGTACAAATTGAGACAAAGGCTGCGGAACCAGTCAATGAATTTAATTAACAAGAGGGTTAAAATTTATAACTTTAAAAATCTTTAAAAAATATTAAGCGCTAAAGTGGAATAGGGTGCATTATGTAATATGTTTAAATAATATTTCAGCTTAATATATAATTTTATAAATTGCTAAATTGGAAATGCAATTGGTCAAAAAACCCATCTAAGCGTTAAAATGCAAATCACAATAAATGCCATTTGCTCAAGCCTCTCTGTTTTCCACTCTCCCTTCCCTTAAACAAACACTTGATGAATTTACGTAAAATATATCTCGTATTTACCTTGCACTTGATGCCTAAGCAAACTATGAGATACATGCAGGACTCACAGGAACGGCTTTCGTGCGTGGCTAAATAAACATGGAAATTGTGGAAAATAGACTCGAGTTGCACATTTTGTTGTGGCCCATTTCGTGGCTGGGGGATAGAGGTCCTGTCACTCCGAATGACAGCCCAAGTCAAGTGTTGTTGTTCTCGGCCATTGTTCGGCCCAGAGAATGTCGTTATGGAAAATGCATAAAAGCAGAGACAATGTTTGCTTGAGCTTTTCAGCCACACTCACTTGCCGTTGTCCTAGGTGCTAAAATTTCATGGCTCGGCCCCCGTGTCCCTGTGCCGTTTAATTTAAATGCAAACTTTCCGGGAGCGGTGACTGCAAAATTGTCTTTGCAAGGACCAGGACCCAAACCCATGAAAATTGGGCCTCACACCATCCGGTGGCCATCGACTTGGTTGCAATTTCGAGACGCATTACGCATGCATGGGTGCCTAAATAATGTTGATTTAACATTATCACGCGCAGTGCACCGCACAAACGAGCAGAATGCACATGGAGAAATCGAAGAATTAGTATTTGTTTATTAAAATTAAAATTTATTCTCAAAAAATTTTCAAATTCTTAGGGAACTGTAAAGATTTTGTATGGCTTTTAAAGAAGTCTGGATCACTTTTGAAGTTTTTATTGATGGAATCGGTCAATTTGTTTATTACTTATTACATTATTTACATAAATGTAATTTTTACCAATATGTTTCTAAGATATTTATTTCAGTGTTTGTACGTGCATACCATTATGGGCGTCACTTAGGCGTAGGGTCAACATTGTTGTAAGCTTCCATCAAAAGCAGGAGAAATCCCTCTTTGGGTTGAGGGTTCAGGAGGCTGGGAAAACAATCGATGGTTCAGTTGATGAGAGGCTCTGATGGGGCGGCTAATTGGAAGCAAAGTTAGCAGATCCTTTAGGCTAAGGATCTTAGATATAGTTGGTATAATTATAGACTTGATCAAGTAGAACACGAAAGAAGGAGAAATTTAACTCCACTTTGAATTAAAAGCAATTTCCAGCTATCAACTTTTATCCATCAATCTTTTCTTTATAATTTCCTTATATTCTTTCTTCGGATTCCCCTTCAAAGCATCTCGGCTAAAACCTAATCAGGGGCCACGCCTCATCTTTTCACCAACATCCACACACCTCAGCAATTTTGGAGTGCTTCAGCATTAACAATAGATCAACAAATCCGGAGTTATTCGCCAGAGTGACAACAACAAATCGGAAGACACGCCGACAAACGCGTGGACACGTGACCAGTAAAGGAAGAATGAGGGGAACATTCATCCTGGCACTGGAAAAAATTCGTAGCTCCAAAGGAATAATTTCTAAATAAATTTCAATATATTTACAAGAATTCTGCAACTCACCTTAAAAGAGAATTACTATACTTCTGCTATAAATAAGCTAAAAATATAATTATAAGTATGCATTACCTTTACTCATAATTTTTCCCAGTATTCCTTGCCAAAGAAATGTCACTTCCGCTGGCTTAACACATTTAATCCCACTGGCCAGCAGCGGCACTTTCACCATCATCATCCTCCCCCGCCTTTCATGCCTTCTCCGGGCTACTTTCTAATTTATGTTCTTTCAATTCTTTTGTCATTTTTGGCGACACAGGGCGAAGGATAAAGAAAGGCGGCAGCAGTGGTGGCTGTGGTCCTCGAAGGCGTCGGCTGGTCGGCCGCACTTAATGAGTCTTAAGAAAAATTATTCGCAATTAATAATTATACTCATATTGTTTCTCGGCCTATCGGTCCATGGTTACTTCACTCAATTAGAGGGTGGCCAGCGATGGATTTTCCCAGGAGGGGATGGTAACTTGTTATTGCAGTTTATTTGATGTTTGTCATTTAATCATTTTGAAGGAGACTTATTTGTTGTCATTGAGAACTGGGCAGGACATCGAAAAGTAAGGGGACAAGTATGGGAAAGTCAATAGAAGCTGTATAATAGGAAATATATAAAAAGTTTCTTTTAATCTTTAATTGTTTGTATTATTCTGAAGATTTCTTTAAACAAAAAGAAACTTATTTTCAATAGAGACTCCTCTAAACTAAATATTCCAAGCATAAACTAATATTTAAGTGCTTTTTAAATATTTATAAAAAGTAAACTTTATTATCTAATAATTTCTCAAAAATTCAGTTACAAACAAGCCGCTGCAAACGTTTTAACAAATTGCATCCGCTCGTAAAAACAATTTTTACAACCGAATGTCATGGAATTAATTTTTATTTTTCAAAATTAAAACGCATAAAGCTAAGTTTTATAGTTAGTTCCGAGTCACCTGGTGCGCCTTATGGCTTTTAAATCGACTAATTAACGAGACACCTTGAACCACTGGGTTCCTTAAAGCTTCTGTGATAAAAAATCGTAAAAATCGCGCCAAAGGAACCCCACTATTAAAAAACAGTAAACATTTTTTTACAACTCAGTTCCCAAACATAATGAAGAAGTCCCCAAAAATTGAAATGTGGAAAATGCAAATTGAGTTGAAAGTTTTACGCCTATTTGCGCGCCTAAACACTTAATTATGGGTCCGAAGGGAGGCACCCACCTCCTGCCTTTTCCCGACACCTGACTGACCATAAAATGTACATGGCTGGAAGGCGTTAAAAGGCTGTGGAAATTAGCATACTAACTGGCCAAGACGAGGGTGACGAGGAAATTATAAAAACTGAAAATGTTCCTTATCAAAGATCGTGGAATACATTTTCGGGCTCCTCGGGAGGCGTTGAGCTGCAAAACTATATTCGAACACACCAGAAATATAAATAAAACGGAGACATTAATGTCGGAAACTTTGACTAATTGCCCAACTCGGGGTTGCATTTCCCCTTTTTAGGAGAAGAAAAAAAAAAACACCAAAACAAAAAAGGAAGCGCGCTGACCACGACGATAAGATCTGGATTCGGGGGGAGAACAGGTAACAAGTGCAGGTTCTTTGATAAATTGTGTGCTAATGGAATGTCATGTCAGCGTTCGTTTTGGCCGACTTTTAACCGAGGAAAATATACAACCAACTGGGCAGAGGAGGGTCGATAACAAAGCCGCAAATTGGCGGCGTCAGGTGTCCGAAAAAAAGGTGAATTATCGTTGCCCACATGTGCAGTAAAAAAGGATTCATTTGTGTCACGATGATGTATTTGTTCGAGCCCAAACTAATGCACACTTCCGCCCTCGGCAATCCTTGCTTTCTAACTGATTCTTATCTGCAGTTGGCCAGGAAATATTACCAGGAAATATAGCAAAGTTCAGTTGCTTTTTTGTATTCTATTCGTTGGCCATTATTAATTGCCCAACATTAGCGTCCATTGTTTGAGGAACTTTGTTTTATATCGTTAAACTTTGAGCTCAGAGCCTAAAAGGATGTGTTAATGGGGCCTAATTTTGATCGGTTGCCAACTGATAAGTTGATGAGGTTCCAACTGGAATACTGCCTTTATAAAAGTCCTGTGAATTAGGTTTTTAAGAGGGTGCAGTTAAGGGGTTTTTAATATTGTGAGAAAATAATTTAATAAATAAAAAGTATTCCATCTTAAAATTCTCTTTGATATATCAACAATTGTTTTTTTTTTTAAAGTAACATATATATATAGCAATATCTATTATCTTCTACTCACTCATCCTTACTCTTTAACCACTCCCTTTAGACCTCATACTCCTTGTCCAAATCATAATCACACTATTTATTGCCATGATACAACATTATTTTCCACTCGCCCGACAAGGAATACCCGTAAGATACCCAAATTGATGATTAGCATCCCTCATTTCAACATCTGTTACATTTAAATAACACCTAGAAGTCTCTAGGTTTGACCTAACTAACCCCTCGAAAAATATTACCGATGAAGTTTTTCCGTGTTGCCACATTGATAAATATTAACCAAAAAATAGAAAGGAAAAAAAAATGCGTAGTCAACGGGGGGTTAAACACAGAAACTACCCCCTCAGACAATGTTTTTGGAAAGAATTAACTTAAAAAAGGAAAAAACTGGCAAGTCATAGAGCAAAATGCTGCACGTGCAATTTGTGCCCGCAGTAAGCGCATTAGACCCTCAGCTCCGATCCCTTCTCGGTGGTCTTGGGGGTTGCTTATTGTTTGCATATGTGTAACAATTAAACATTTGCCTGGGCCAGACATTTTTTACGAGCCTCCTTCCTTATATACTATACGGATGTATCATTAACACCGCCGCCAAGCAAACCGAACCCAACAAGTGCAAAATCTGCGAGTGTTATCGGCTTAATTATTATTACGAGTCCCAGGACGATGACGACGGGTGTTTTCAATGGGCCCCTGTCTGCACTTGACTTGGTCTCCGTTTCCTTTTTTCCTGGTCTGCCATAAACTTGGATTTGAATATGTTTGAGTTTTAAATACTCTCGTGGCTGATATTTTTCGGGTGGCGCATTTTAATCCGCTTAGCCGCACATGTTAATAAATTTATTAGCTCTCGGTGTCTTGACTCGAACTGTGGACTATCGTTTAACCTGTCAGCTGAGGGGAAATATATATACAGAGATCAATTTATATGGAGATTAATTTATGCAGTTTTTTTATGAAGTGTAAGCGTGAGTTTCTTCCGGGAAAGAATTTGAATTTTTACCATGAAGAGTTAAAATTTATTAGGTTTATGTTAAAAATGTTTAAGGAAATATAGTATTCCTTCTGATAAAAAGAATCAAAGATAAATAATAAACCTTTTCTTGAATTTCATTTTTAAATAATCCAGTCAGCTGTGATAACAAAGCCAAAACTAATATTTATAATAAATAACTTTAATAACTTCAAATTAAACACATTTAAATTATTTCTACTTAATTTTCTTGTTCTCACCTATTTATTCTGGTAAATCCCCAGATGTAGTTTAACAATAATGCTGTATGACAGTGCCCAAACACCGCCCAGAGAGCAATTGAAAAAGTTTTCCAAACCGTCACCTAATTGCACCCAAAGGACTTGCTCCTCACGAGCAATGCAGTCATAAAACACGCTAATTACATAGTTTGCAGGGAAGTATTTTTTTTTTGTTTCAAATAAAAACTAATCTAAAACTGACCCCGGCACTTGACTTCCCGGCAACCGCAGCTGTAAATTAAACGCTGACAGTTGGGTGAAAGTTGCTCACCTCACACAGGTATTATCCTGGGTATCCTGGCAGCTGCTTTCATTAGGTATTATTGACAGGCTCAACTAACGGCACTATTAGTCGAGGCGTTGACATTCGTTACCCAGCTCAAAAGTCCCCCGGGGGCACACAGCAACTAATCAAAGAGGTCATTAGATTTGACGCCGTTATGGTTGCAGTAATGGGGTTCAGGTTCGGTTTTGGGTTCCTTAAATGCCCCTTGACTTTTGGGTGACAGGTGTCCTGTGAAGTGCGTTTTTCAATAGACTCATTTCGGTTTGCGGCTAATTAAATTGCTTACCCTTATCGAAGGGGGAAATGGTTCATTAAACTATAATAATAATTATATATTGGTAAATAAATTACTATCAGGTTTTATTGAAAAGTAAAACAAATATAAAAAACTTATAGGTTTTTGTTATATAAACAAATATTTAGCTATATTTTCTTTTTTGAATATAATTATAATTTAGCTTAACATTAAACCAAGTCAGCACATGACAAGCGCTGCAAATTGACCAAAAATATTTCAAGGAGGTTTGGGGAAAGCTTGCAGGAGACAGGCGGGCGGTCAAAACTCACTTGCAGGACCCAAGCAGCCGGCCGCTGGGCGTTGCCAAAGCCGAGCTACAAATATGCAAATAGACACAATTTTTAATTAGCAGCGATGCGCAAATTTACCCAAAAAAAAAAACCGAACCGGAAACAGACACACACCAACTGGGAGAATGGAAAAGCGATGTCAGCAACAAAAGAATGCCGCGAGTGGCGTGAAGAATGGGAAAATAAGAAAATATATACATGTGGATATAACTCATATATATTAACAACAAATTCATTAAAATGCGCAACCGAAAAAAATACATGAAACAACAGAGGCTGCTGCGAAAATGATTATTAAAAATCTAAAATAAATAAGAGATGAGAGATGAGAACTTTTTGCCGCTGGCGAATGACACAGAACAACGTCGGGATAAGGTTCGGAGCAGCTGTTTGCATATTGTAAGCGACTCCCAACCAAAAAGGGATCAAGATTTATTGCGTATACGTCGCGTTGTGCAGCTCAAAAGGTAACAGAAAAAATGCAAAAAGGAACAAAATTCATACAACATTTCTGTGCATAATCATTTAAACTGCTCGCCGCCGTCTGTTGGAGAAAATTTGCTGCCGGCATGTTGCCCATCAAAGGAAAAAAATATACAACTAGATGATACGAAGGATCAAAATCGAAGAATCAAATACTCTTGTTTGAATAATAAAATGTTTTCTTAAAGGACAATACATAAATATGTAAGTTTAGCTCAAATAAAAGGCAGAAAGATGAGTCACATTTTAAGTACAACTTTGTTTCTTAAATGCCTTAAATATTTTTAATACATTTTAAATTGTATTCAGTATATTCTCCTGATTCATAAATTCATAATACTCTTTAAAAAGCGTGCTAAATATATACGGAATATCTACAACACAAACCAACAAGCCAGACAAAGAGAAGTTTCAGTTTGACTCAGGCCATGGCTCCTCCTGCTCCTCCTCCTGGTCCCTTGGCTTTTGCTGTTTATTCGCGCATAATTCACTCATTAATCATAACGTTTTGCGCCAAAGCGTCAGACTTCTGACGTATGCCTCCAGACCCATGGCTTTTCCTATTCCTATGCCGAATCCGTATCCGAGTTCCCAGACCAGAACCATTCGGTGCAATGTCGCTTTGTTGTTTGTTATTTGTTATTTGCTACTGGCGTTTCTGGCCCCCCGCGAAAAGGTGAATGGAACCTGGTAATTGGTAGTGGGCGATAATCGGTGGGTGGGCTTGGAGTAGTCGGCGGGTAATTAGTCAAGGAAAAAATAAAAACAAAAAGGTAGTACAAAGAGAACATGCAAATATGTGGAAATTCTGTTCATTTCTAGCTTGAGGAAATTAGAGTTATCGTGATTTGATAGCCGACGTGAATTAGATTTAATGGACTTCGTTGATGATATGCTTGGCATTCTTAATTGTAAAGTCATTTAGAGTTGATTTTAATATGAGTAATGAGTGTAGTAAATTTTTTTTGAATTAAAAATAAAATATAGATCTTAACTTTTCAAGGTTTTCATGGAAATAAGTGCTTAAAGTTAAATGTCTTTCCATTTAACTTTACACCATAAAACATATATATGTATATAAAAGCTCAATGAAAACGTCAGACTATTTTTGTTTTAATTCAATTTTACCATTTCAAATATCTCCTTTTTACGACCTGCAAAAAATAGGATACTCAATTGAGCAGAGAAATACGCATATTTTGTCAATAATCCCTTCAATCGGCAAATGCGCAGCCAAAAAAAAGGGCAAAACCAAAAGCGGATACGATTTTGCATATCATTGCCGCCGCGAGTTGATAAATTTCAAAGGACACGCCCTGTTTTTCTGTATTTTTTTTTTTGGCCAGCTTCCCCTTGGACCAGACCCGGCATGATTTTAATAATTTTAATGGTTTTGGCAATTTACAATTTTTGATAAATTCCTTTTTTCAGCTTAAGCGTCTAAAGAGTTAATTTGATTGCAAAATGTTTGCATTTTCGCAAAGGAGACAGAGAGAGGGTCGTTGACGGCTGCGGCGGGTAATCAATCATTTTATCAATGCGTTTGCGAAAATGACAACAATTCCTCATCCTGCCGCGGCTGGCGGCTGCTGGCTTCCTGTCGCGTAATCAGCAAATTGTTAGCCCAAGATCGTGACATTGCCAAAAACGAATTTGCATATTTTTCTTATTTTTCTCTTGAACAGTTGGTGCTAATGAAAAGTCACAGGGGGGAAATATTCAAATAGTGAGGCAGGCCAGAGAGAGAAAAATTGGCAATGCAGAAGCAGAGCTACTGCGTCCTTTGTATCTTTGTATCTCTCGTTTGCTGGCAACATTTGTTCGCAAACAAGGAAACTTTTCTGATGAATTTGTTCTTTGCAAAAAAAAATTTAAGAACTATTTTTGGGGGTAGAGAAGGTTCTTGGCTCTTTCGGAGATATTTGAGTAATATACAAATAAATTTATTCAGCGGCAACATTTGGTTTCTATCGGTTTCAATTACTTTGGTTCTAAAAAATTGAGTTATTTTCATTAAGCAGGTATTTTCTATATATGCATGGAATACATATAATCTTTATTAAAAGTCCAAATAAAAGGCTTCCTCCCAATAAATCATTTTGTCTACAAAGTATCTTAAGTACTCATAAGTATAATGATGTCAAAACTGAATGCTAAATTGATTTTAATATTCTCATAAACAAACAAAAACTATTGTTGGCAACTTACAAAGTATGACAAATGAATTTTAATTACCGCACTAAAAAGATTTTCGTTAAAGAGAATGTGAGAAATATGAATCTCAATGAATGCAAAAGGAAACTTTTAATAGTCTAAGCTTTTTGGAGAACATTAAAGAATGAATTCGAGTTGACCATCAACTACAATTGTCCGCCAACTCCAGTTTCAAGGGGTTTCGGTTTATCTTTTGACAGTTTTTTCCCCCTCATTGGATGGGTCATAATTTTTTTTTTTGGGATCGCTTTTGGCTGATTTGGTTTTTCATTGCCCCGTTTCGGGGGCTTTTATGGTGCATACTTGTGTCTCTAATAAAAATTCGTAGCTGTCTCTGGAACATTGTAGCTGTGCTGCCTAATAAATTTGCTTTGATTGATTTTAATGGTTAAGCGCTTCATTGGGCTTTCGAGGATGATGTCCCACCACCTCTGACATTCATTTCGATTGTTAGCGAAATTAATTTCGAGCGTTAGGCGAATAGGTCTTAAAAATTATGTGCCGGATTATATTCTCGGTTGATATATAAAAGCATTTCTTACGATTGTGTTTTTGCCTTGCAGTTAAATGGAAGAAATTTGGAAAGAGAGAAGAGGTACTGAAATGGGAAACTTTTTGAAATGAATTGAAAAGATGTCGTCGCGATTTTGGCGTTTTTAATAGCTGGATGGATTTAAATGGAACAAGTGAACAGTGGGCTAAATATTATATAATGTTTTCCCTTAAAAATAATATAAGATAATATAAGACTTCATATACTGAAGCCTTCAATAAACTTTTTAAGAAAGTTAGGAAATAATAGAAACATTTTAATATTTAAAAACAAATAGGGAATATATTTGAAAGCGAAATGGATATATGAGATTTATAGTTCATATGATTTTGTAAATATTTTTTTATATATTATTTTCGCTTTTATTTCCACTGTTTTCAATATTAGAAGGGGATCTTTTTGCAGAACAAGTTTCCTCACAGTTGTCATGTTCAATTTCCTTCATGGAATTCGACTTGTCATTGGAGTCGCCTTCGGACTTATCCACCACCCCAAAAAATAACTAAGAACTAAGAGCTTTTTTTACAACTTACGGAGAATAAAATTCATAAATACCCATTCATAAAATTCAATTTTGTTGCATGTCGCTCAGTCAGTCATAAAAGTGCTGCTGCTGCTTCTGCTTCTGCTGGGCGGCTTCTTTTGTTACTTTCCGAATGGAAATACAAAATCTGGGCATTACTTTGCTGGTCACGAAGCGAACTTGGGCAGGTTTTTCAACTGTTGGGAAAGGGGCAGAAATCCGGGAAGGAGGCGTAAAGAGGAAAATCAGGGAGTGGGCATGGGGGTCGGCTTATGATTTAACTGCAGTGTCGCTGTAAAAGTTATTGCCGGGTAAAGGAATTGATCTTTATTCAGATTCAATGCGGAGCTATAATGAAATGTCCACAATGAGGCAGAATATATTGTTGCAATTATTTTTAATGGTCCAAGATACTACTTGTATAATGCGAGTGTAACTTGTCCAACAATCAATAACTCTTGATTTTATTTATAAGCGTTTTTTGTAACTCTTTTTCCATTTATTTATAGGTGTTCTTTCTTATCACTGAAATTTATTTGTATTACAAAAATAAATGAGTAATAAGTTATCAGGAGGAAAGGATTTATTTATGGAATATTTCAAACTTATTGAAGGACTTTATGTGAATGTATATGAAAGGAAATGTGTGGGGTATATAAATATATGACAATAAATTTGTAAAAAAGATTTTAAAGACTTTAGTTCCCTTGCAAATATATTTTTTATAAAAAGGGATTCATTAAAGGTATTGGATGGTTATCACTTGGAAGGAGTAATAGCGTTATATCAATTTTAAATTAAAATTAAGGCTGTACTTATACAATTAATTAAATTATTTATTTCTTAGGCTTTAAATTTCTATCCGATACCATCTCAAATCTCTTTCCACCTCATCTTAACCATTACCCCCCACATTTACCAAAGGTGTTTGAATGCATTTCGCTTCGTTTTACAGCCAAGTCACTTCTTGTCCTTTTAGACATAAAAGCTTCTGCATAAAAACCATAAGATAAGGCATTTTCCTTGGCCACATGAGTCCTGGACAGGCGACGATTATTCCAGTCCTTGGCCTTACCTCGGCACTTCTCGTAAAAGTGCAGGCAATTAAACGCAAGTTAATGGGCGCCCAAAGTTAGAAGCTGTCCCAGGATCTGGATCTGTCAGGATTTCATCAGTCCAAAAGTCAGTTTAACGAGGCCATTACGTGTAAATGCTGCTGATGAGGTGACGTTGAATGCCCCGAATGGAACAATTAAAACGCTTCTGTCCCGTGCCGTGCTTCAATCTAATCAGCAGGAGCCATCAATGCCAAAGCGTCTTAAATTATGCTACAGAAATCGAATTTATGACACTCTCCCCCAGACAGGAGACTGCTGTCCCAATCCTCCCCCCGCCAAAATGAATGAACTTCCTAGCCGAAAGTCCAAAAACCGAAACCGAAAACAATAAAAGTTACATTTAGCTCTGAGCAAATAAAATTAAACAAAATCCTGGCCAGGATCATGGACACACAAGCGTTGAAACACTGAGAAAATAAAGAGAAACTGGAAATTGTATTTTGAAATATATAAAAGGAAATTTTTTAAAATTATTTTGTTTCAAAAGATACAAGAACCAAAAATGCGTTTGCAGTAAATTTAACTGCCAAAATAGGTTAAAAATTTTTCTGTAAGTGCACACACCTCGTCAACGTGTTGTGGACCAACTTAGTGGAGTTTTTGGGAAGCTTTAGGATTGGGGGATAGCTGTAAAGGTTGGACTGCTGCTGAAACCGTATCGCAACCGCTGTAGGTTTTAATGTCTATTTTGTGTGCCATTTAAGGGCAGCACACACGCGACCATCGCATCCAGATCGCTCTCTGGGGCTATCCAGGGTATATATCTGTGGAAGCTGGCAAAGTGAGACTCAGACTAAATGACGTCGTCTTTTAATTTTTATCTCAAACATTGCAAACGGTTTTTATTGTTGCTTTTAACTGCGCTGGCGTCTGTTTTTCGCTCCGTGCGTCTGCAACTTTTGCAATTTCCCGAACGCCCAGGAACGGCATCTGGTTAGATACCTCATTTGGAGGAGATGGAGGAATGTATCTCTGGATCTTTTATTTAGATGAAGGTTTTCTTTAATTTGAATGTCCATTTATTTATTGTATTTATTATGAGAAACCAATTATTATGTAAAAACAGCTTAAGCTGAAGATTTCTCTACCAAATAAATATAAACTCCTCGAAATTAAGTATTTTCAGGCATAAAGAGAAGCTTATAAATAAATATTTAATCAAATTAATTCAATTAATATCCATAATCAATTAAATTACAAGAAACTGCAGGGCATTCACCCTTAGATAATCATATAACCTTAAAGACAATTACGCTTCAGTACGATTTCATGACAAATTCCCATATATCCACCGATGCCACTTTATCCCATTATGCAGTCGGACGACCCTCCGCCAATTGTCCAATGCCTTAATCACAGGGACTTCACAGGGACGAAGTGAAAATCCCCCGCAAAGAGGAGGGCCGTAAAGGACAACCAACTGAGCGACAAAGACGCTGACTGCAGACCACAAACAGTGAATGAAAATGCCAAAGACGGCTAATAAATCAATGGCCAACTGTCAGCATTGTGTGAGTGTAATAATAATCCAAGCCAAACTGGTCAATAATAAACCGAAACAAGGCCAAGGAGGTAAGGCAAGGCGGGGACGAAGCGGCAACAAATGTCGCAGGACAGGAACCCCAAGCGAAGTGAACCGAGTTGAGCTCTGGTCAAGCGAAAGGACATTTGAATTGGTGATGACGCTCACACAAGATTTATTTCCACAGTCCAGTCCTGTCTGCAATGAAATAAAACGTATTAAGTCATAAAAATATCCAAGGCAAAAGCGGATTACCAAAGTGTGAATGAAACCAAAGCCATCTGAGCCAAATGGCAGTGAGAAGAAGGAGTCCCAGGACCAAATGAACCGCGGGACATCAAATCTAATTATGCCATATAAAAGAGCATATAAGATACTGAAAAAGAATGCTTTTACACTTGGGATTTTCTTGAAACTACGATTTAAAACAAAATATTAAATACAATTAGACCAAGTCTTAAATATTTTTTTTTGAGTAAAATTTAATCTCTGTAAATTATTATTCTTTTCTTTTATAACTATTTTACTCTTTTATATATTAATATATAAAATATAGCAGTGTACAATGCACAGCGGGCAGCTGAGAAAATAATATTTTGCGAGAAGATATTTATGCAGCTTTTGTTTTAATAAAATTTTTATCATTTCACCAAAGAGAGACGTGGACCAAAGGATGTGCGCATAAATCTACGAGGAAGCAAAGCAATTATATGCAATTTATGCAGCAGTCGTAGGAGCAGAGGGACTCTGATATTCCAGGAAAAGTTTGCCTCGGAATTTGCTCAATTGAATGTCTTAAAAGGAGGCATCCTTCGTTGCCTTTTTATCAAGTCCGGCAAGACGGCAAGCAAGAATTTATCAGCTCAGCCAACATAAAGTTTTCTTTTCCTCCTTTCCTTTCGTTTCCATTCCTCCAAAAAATCCTGTGGCATACCACAAATTTATATACGAATATATACAAAAGATAAGTTTTCTTTTATTGCAATTGGTTGCAGCTTGGGAAAAGCGCAAGAGAGAGAGAAAGAAAAGTTTTATTGTCCCGAGTAGGAAATTTCCTCTTCGCTTAAGGAGGAAAATTAGAAAAGTGCAGAGACGCAGCCGCCTGCTTGGTCATTCAATTGTGGATGTCCGGTATCTAATTTAAGATCCGTCTGCATCCTCTTGGGCGGTCCAAAAGTTTTCTAACCAAATTAAAATAAGAAACTCGCCTGTTTTGTATGCAGCTGCTTCCCGATGGCAAAGACGGAGACAAATCAATCCGAGTATTTGGTTTGAGGTGGAAATTAAATGTTCAACCAGTTAGTGAATGGGTTTAGCTGATTAAATTGGGGTTTATCTGAATTTTAAAATGCGGTTTCTGTCAAGCTCTTTTTGAAATTAAAATAATTTGTCTTAAACTTTGTTTAGTGGTTTATTTAAATGGAAATTCTTTCGTACACAATTACCAAATGAACTTGGGTAATTCAAGATTTATTTATTTTTATAGTTATAACAATTTAATACATTTAAATGTTTGCTTATTCTTTAAATCTTGCACCCAAACATTTGATTTAATTATCCATGACACATGGTCTTTTCCATTACATTTTCCCCCACTCATAGCCAATCAGCTACTATTTCAATTTAAACACTTTGCCAACGCTAATTAAATATCAGAAAAAGCTAACACCCACAGAAAAAAAGCGAGAGAAAATCGCAAAAACTAAATCAATATTCGCTGTGCTAAGCCAAGTGTCAGCAGGAGTCCTTGAGGTCCTTACACGCGCTCTTTTCGCCTTGACTTTGACATCCAGCGAATCCCCCACCCAACAAGGCGTGAAGGGGAGCAAAAAAGAGAGCATTATCGGTCTGTCCTTGGTGGCTGCACGCAAAATGCCAAGGACGAGGCAGGATTACACGTCAATTGAGACTGAAGCGATGAGCAAGACCAAGGACAGACCAAACTGGGTGTGTATGACCAGCTTTGATTTGGATTTAAAAAAATAAGAATTGAGGGTGGAGGGGAATATCTTTCTATTTTTTTCCAACTACTTAAAATTTTTTGTATGCAAATTTCAAGCACAATTCTTGCTGACGCTGGCTAGAGCCCAGCCCATAATTGCAGCCATAAATTTGAGCCTTGGTCTGAGCCCAGGCAACTTGAACTGGTCTGCGGTCGTGTCATTAGAACTGAAGTTGCCGCCTATTCGAGATTTCCTTATTACTTGTGCCCTAGAAAAAAAGGTTGCTGGATTTTAATATTTAATTTGAAATTATTTAGATACATTTCTTCAGCTTTTTATATTCAATATTTTATATAAAAGTCAAGGGATTGCATTTTAATTGCTCTCTAAGTAGAATCTTTAGATGAAGTTTAAAAATTATATTTACTATAATAAAAGAAAATATTGTTCTATAAAATATTTATTTAAAAAAATGTCTCTCTAAATAATGAAGAGTATTTCAATCTTCGTTCTTTTGTAACTGGTAAACTTCCTCCCTGTTAACGCATAACCAACATCCCCCCACTCTTTGGCTTTAATGTTTTTAATTTTTCCGTATCATTGCATTATTTTTTATTCAGATACTTCTCTGGCATCATTGCCGCCGCCGCACTTGACACGAAGCCAAGGTGCAGGAAACAGGGATCCCTGGGTGTAGTGGCAGGGGGGGTCCTTCAATTTCCATTACATTTGCAGCTGTGTTAGCCATCGATGTCCTTTTGTGTGCGGCTGTCATCTGCTTCTGATATTTCCCTGGATCCTTTTCCTCGGCTCAACTTTTCAGTCTCCAACTCCTGCTCCTGCTCCTGGGTCTCCTTTTACCCGGCAAGATTTGAAATTTATGCAAAGTACTCGATGTCGTCGTCGTCGCCGCCGCACTCAGCGCAAATAATGAGCAAGCCCGCATTTCCTGCCACGTTTTTTGCTCCTTCTCGATTATTTGTATCTGTATCTGCAACTGTATCTGTATCTGTAGCTGTGGCTGTGGCTGTCTATCTGGGGTTGTAGCCACTGTTGTTGCCCCCTTGATGTATATACATATCTCCTTGCACTTTGGTAAATGGCAAACAGTCTGATTTGGGGTGAGGTCAGAGATGGAAATGGATGGGAAATGAGGAAAGGTGAAGCCATTCTTGTTGCTTTTTAGTTTCTCTTGGTACTGATATCTTTTATAAAGTATTTTCGATTTATCAAGAGGATATGAAAAATGTTTTGTTTATTAAATTTTAAAAAGTAAAAGTCTTCTAAAAATAACCTTTAAATATATTTATTTATATTGAGCAGAAAGATGCTGTGTCATTTTCTTTTCATAAGCTATTCGAAATGTTTTCCTCATATTTCCTAAACCATTAATTATCTCCTCACAACCCTTTAAATCTGCCCCAAAATTGGCCATTTTAAAGATGCCATTTAACCCCCGGGGCCAAGGCAACAAAGTTCAAAAGAGAAGACAAAGGCATTTAGTCTTAACCGACGTTCAATCTGGTGCAAGTGTTATGTCTTAAGGACGACGGCAAATCGCGTACAATTTGTAACAATATAAATGACTTATGTCCGCGATGGCTAACGAACAGCATCTGCTGTGGCAATAGCAACAAAGTTGTGTCTAAGTCAAGTCCCCGCCCAATTTAACCCTCATACTTTCCGATCATCTCAACCATAAGCATAATAAATTTTTACGCTTGAGTGCCAGAAACTCACACCCGGCCCCAAAAAACCAAAGTAAACTATAAATTTATAATGCGCGAAAGTAATTTTATGACTTTGTGGTTTTAGCTTTGGTTTTTGGCATGCGAAACACATATCTATATCTCCAGAGAGAGAGAGTGTTAAAATAGAAGTTTTAGAGTAAAGACAGTGCGAGGCATAATATAGAATATAGGTTTAGTGATTTTATTAAAATTTTTAATAAGAAATTTAATAAGGTTATACCTTAAACTAGCATTATTTGTGGTTTAACATTTTTCCTAAATATTACGTAAATTAAAAAAGTCAGTTTGATGCCTACATTAGTGATAAAAACTATGTTTTTGGCTTTCGAATATATTTTTTCAACTATATATTTATTTTATGTTTTGTTTACTATACTTTTGTAACGCACTGTCCTACTAAATCATTGTGCAAGTTGCTTGGAAGCCATGTTATCGCAGCCGAGGCAAAAATAATAAGCGCCAAACGACGCCCAACGTCGCCATATTTATATGATTAACTGCTTAACCCCCCCTCAACACACCCACCGCCAGACACAATTATAGATACACATGATTACAAACAATAAATTGCCGCTTTGACACTTGTAATGGCCTGTTCCCACTGCTGTTGCAACATTTTAACCACAATGTTATTATAGCCTCTCTGCTGCTGCTGCTGCTGGCCAGGAAATTCCCTTTAAACTTCAAATCAGGGAAGCCGGACAATTGCCTAGGCTTTTGCCATACAAAATTGTTTTATTGTCGGCACAATTCCAGCTCGAAAATAGAATACACTGTTTTTTTTTTTATTGCAAATTTATTCAAATCATTTGTAATCTCCTCGCGCTGCTCTCCGTAGGCTGTGGGCCATAAAAGTGTGTGTTCCTGTGTTGTTTGCCACAGTTATTATGATTGCGATTGTTGCTGGACTGCCAACACTTGGTAAGTGGTCCACTGTGGGTGTTATATGGATATGGTGAGGTGGCTGGGGGAACGATTATTGTGTGGGCGTCGCAGGAACTCCAATTGTCCTTTGGCAACGATAATGGTTTTATGTAGGAAACTGGCCTAAACAGGGATGGGAAGTAGTTGGGCTTTGCTTAATGGTAATACTCTTCACATTTCCCTAGAATTTATTCATTAAATTATTAAGCTTGTATATCCATTTTATTAATTTAAATCAAAGATTTAAAACTAGGGTCTTGCAGAAGTCTTTCCTTAAATCATTCTCTAACAAAAGTTATAGAAAAAATACCCGACCCTAGCTGCAGCAAAAGCAGGAACAATAAATGGGTAAAGATTTTTATATTTATTGCCAGGGACTCTTCCTTTTTTTTCTGCATTGAACGCAGTGCATTAACCCCTTTGTGCCCCCACGCTAGCTGCAGCGGAATGACTCATCACGGGGAAAGAGACGAAGTCCGAGTGAAGAGAGTTGGAAGAGTGCTAGAACTCTGGTAACAGCAAAATGTACAACTTGGCATTTTATTATTATGATTATTTGTAGTATTTGCTGTTGTTCCGGCTGCTGTTTCTTCTTGAAAAGCAAACTGAAAACTCCATAAAAAATGCGAGAGAAAGAGTGTAGGATAGCTCCTGGCAGGATGAGGTAAGTGCCAGCTAAAGGCACCGACAAAAGGTTCCCCTAATCAGTGCTGACAGGGTTTCAGTAAAGCTTATATTATTTTATAAAAGAAATAATGGAATATATTGGGAAATATATTATTATAAAGAGAGAGATTAGAGCTTGATTTTTTGTGTATATATTTTAAAGGATTTTAGTTTACGTTATTTACGACTGTATATAAAATAATTACCTTTGAATTGCAGCTAAAATCAGTTAGGAATTTTGGTTAATTCATTGAAATTATAATATATTTAATGACACCTGTATAAACAAATCAATAACCTATATAAACTTTGACATAGTATTATAGGTTTTGGCATTCTTAGAATATTAAAGCAAATATCAACTTAAAAATTTATCCTTTCGCTTTTTATAGCCATTTGTGCATTCCTGTTTCCTAATGCTCAAATCGTATGCATGGACCTTCAGCTGGACTTTTATTTCACTTCACTCCCCCTCTGGGCTACTCCTTCTTAACCCTTACCATTTTTTTTTTGTTGTTGTATTAACGCTCTCTGTTTACCAACTGCCGCGAGCAGAAAATGCACTTTGTGATTAGTTGGAGGGTGCCCTTTCGCTTGGGGTCCGGGTCCCGTTACGGGAAAGATTTCCATTGTTTGCATTTAGCATCATCTTGTGCAGAGGGAGGGGCAAGGAGCATGATGCAGCTTCAGCTTTAGCTTTAGCTTATAAGCAAATCGAGCCAGGGAGCACTTCATCATGTTTTGAAAAGTTCAATAGTCATCATCAAGGACATCAACTTGCCGATCCTCATTGTCCGCAAAACTCAACTCGAACCCCTAAATGCAGTGAACTCCTTTTTCTTAATGTTTAATAAATGTGTAATGCATAGGGAAAGTTTTTATCCTTGATATCGGAGATGTGGATGTTGATGTTGATGTTGAGGTTGCTGTAGCTCCTTCACCCTGAAATAATATATATATTTTCAAAACGTGACTCATAAACTTGTTCAGCAAAAGAACAGTGAAGTTATATAAACAAATTTTATTTAAAAGAAATGTATTAATATATTTCTTTGAATGAATTTCTTTATTTTCCTTTAATAAACATTTAAAAAATAAATAAAAAATGTTTTTAGAAGCAGAAATCAGTTGTGAAAAATATATATTCTTGTGTGATTGTATTCACTTATTTTTTGTTACTCCTTAATCCTTAAACCACTGTAACTAGGAGTTCTCTGTTCGATGGCATTCCCTCTTCCACTCCCTGTTTACTCTGCTTATATCCCTGCTGGCAGCGACTTGAAGGAATATTTGCATGGCCCGCTTCTCATCGTTGTTGATAAGTGTATTGGCATTTCAAGGAACCCGTGTTTTGGTTCAAGTACACACGAACAACAAAAAGCCGAATACGAAAATGTATATAAGTATCGAGCAGGGAACACCTGCAAACTTTTTTGAATGAGCTGCGGAACTCACAAAAAAACACTTGAGGGCTTTACACATTTTATAGGGTGGCCTCTCTACCCTCACAAAATGCTCAAGTGTGTTTAACGAAAATTTTCAAGTGCTACGCAGTAGCAGCGCAAGGATTCCGAGAGGACTCACCATATATATGTGAAGTGTCCCACAACTTTCCCATGACACACATGCAATTTGAAATTGTTTCCCTTTGTCAGAGCATTTTGTGTCACTTTTAATTGAAATCGCTACCCCTCAATCTCAACCTGAATCTCACCTGTTGGCAATGCATCAACGTAAATCCTGGTTTCCTATTGTTGCTTTGTTATTGTAAATCATTAAAACTGCATTGGCATCTCCACTGTGGGAACTTTTCAGCGCTTTCCCCAATTCTATTTTTGGGTTATGTAAACTTGTTAGGAGGATGGAGGAAATTCTGCCCCCAAACTATGTAAGTACTGTGAGAAAACTGAAACTAAATTGCGTCGCAATCGCTTCTGGAGTGACTCATTTGTATACGGTGGTTGGATGGCATGGATGGCATGGCTTATTGATGACTTAACCCCGTTTCAATCGCCCGGAAAACACCTGGCCAACCTGCTCTCTATGCGAGCTCAAAAATTTAGGTGTGAAACTAGGGGAAAGAGCCTCATCGAGATGATCGATCGATCGTCAGCAAATGTTTATCTTTTGGATAATGTAAATATTTGTTGATTCATTCACAGGGCATAATGTATACGAGATCTAATTGAAAAATAATGCTCTGTGACAGATCAATGCGAGTTTTTTTCTTCTTGCCTCTGTGTTTAGTTAACATTTTTAATCCCGAAATGGGATGCAGTTTTGGGAGGGTTTGGGTTTAAGGAGGGTAATTTTTGGGAATTAGCTTAAACGGAAATTAGATTTTTTTGTTGTTAATATTAAACAATTCATAAAATATACTAATAGAAAGATTCCAAAATAGTCTAAGAGTTAGAATCTCCCCTAAATAAATATGAAACTTTCTCCAAATCATAAATTCTAAAGTGAATTCATTAATTTAAACAACACGGGCGCGAACTCGGGTGCGAGGGACACGCGACAATTATTAATTATTTAAAGCAAGGGAATTTTATCAGTCAGATAGGCACACAACGAGAAAATTATATGAAAATTTCATGCGATTAATTAGAAAAATATGCAAATTTCGGCAAGACACGACCCGGACACGGGGGACACGTGTAATTGTTGATAGCCGCCGTGGGTTGACAATATGTCAAACGACAACAGCGAACTATGACACCCAGGAGGGGTGAGAGAAGGGATCGGAAGTACAGTCGTCACGTGTTGCACGGACCGGACAAAACCTTCGGACGCGATAAGCCGAACACGAGAATCCACTTGGGAAAGTGGCGTAAAATAGTTTCGCCAGCGATAAGTTCATTTGATGGTAATTTCGTGCCGGTGGTTGGCGGTGGTGGTGGTGGTCTCCGGTGGGTGTGAGTAGTCCTGATCCTCAAAACTCAAAACCCACACCCGGAAAAGGGATTCACACGCCTTTTCCCACAGAAAGGAAACTGACAAAAAGCCAAACCAAAACAACAACAAACAGAGAGACAGTCAGAGATGGATTCACTGGGTCCGTCGTCTTCCAGGGGGAATTTCGGGTGTGCGTGTTGAAACAATTAAATAAATTTTATTCACTCTAAAATAAACAGTGGTGCGAGTTAAGGATAAAAACTGAGACTTGAAATATACTAGGAAAAAATATAAATAAGCATTTTAATATAATAATCATGCTCAATATATTAAAATCCCTTTAATATTTCCTCTTTAGGGTTAGGCTTATTTTAAAGTCATATTAGGTTGGCAAATATCTCCCTTCCGCCTTTTTGTCTTTTGAACTTCGCGGCTATGTACAAAGCGCTACAGAGCTCGTATCTGGCCATAGTATACATCATTTGAAAGGTCTTGACATACCCTACAAAACGACGCTATGCATGATTAGTTTGGATATTTCGTTCAGCAGTTATAGACGCGTAAACATGGAGTTCACTAACGCCGAAATTCGCGCCATTTTAAAGTTTTCCTTCGTTAAAGGCAAATCCGCTAGATAAACGTTCCGTGAGATAAATGG
>VNJN01008024.1:0-213115 GCA_008042485.1 Drosophila mayri
AGCAGGGTCCGACCACGTCGCTTCCAATAAATAACTTTGCCAAGTAAGTAATTATTATTATCTGCGTGTTGAGTGAAGTTCGCTGATATTTGATATATGAACCGCCAGCGAGAAGCGGTGGGAGTTGAATGCATATCCAGTGGAAAATGTCAAAGGTTTTTTTGAGTATTCCAATAGAAGAATATGTTAGTTACAAGTTTAAACTAACGGCTTTTCTGGAGTTACTAAAGAATTATTATATTTCATAAGAAATATAAAATATTTGGAAAGATTTTTGAAAAAAGCTCTTATTAACTAAGTGCTTTTTTCATCCACATTAAAAATATTTAAATTAATTATTTAAAGTATGCATTTTCCTAAGCTTACTTACTGCTTTTCACTGGATATCCAGTCTAGAAAATTCTATAAAGAAAACATAATTTTCCCTGTTAACCAGAATCCAGAAAATCCTTCGCCTTATCGAAACAATAGCGATACATAAACACTTGTTTGCCATTCATGTGACTTGGACCAATTGACCCTACAGAGAGGAAGGCAATCTTAAAGGGCGTCGCAAGTTCTAGCCAATTTTGCAGCATATTTGCTTATCACATTCAGATTGCATGGAAAATCAAAGAAGAGCCAACAACGAAATTGTATGGCATCTGGCGGAAACGGAGTAAATGGAAGGAAAGACCAAGAAGGGAATCAAATTACTTGGCTTGCTCGCAAAGTGGTTAATTTCAGACTGGCTGTGGTGGGCGTGACCTGTGTGTGGGGCGGTCTAAGCCAATTTGCGCTCTATTGTCCAGTTAATAAATAGTTGGGATGTTTGTTGCGGTTCTTTCGAGTTTTTGAAATTGGTTTTATTTTGGGATTTGCTTCTTGATGAAGTGCATTAATAGGAGAAAAAAAAAACAACCCGGAGAAAGTTTTGAGGGACTTAAGGTACTTCGATTGATAATTTTAGGGAACATATTTTAATTCTAATAAAACTAGAAGCAACCTTTCAAGCTCTGGTACACATTTGAAACAAAAGCTACAAAAAGAAATAAAGAACTTCTAAATTTAAATAAACCCAAGGGGACTTTCTAGTCATGGCTCGTCTTGGCCATCCATTACGAATGTTGGCACACTATCTAGGTAAATAATTCACGCCCAAGTTACCCCTTTTTTTGTGTTAGCCGTTTGCTTCGTTACCCGTTACCCTTTTCTCTGCTGCCGGAGCATGACAGACAGGAGCTGGTTCAGAATGTAATAAAGAGCTTACAATTTATGACACCTCAGCAGGAGTGGAGGCGTTAGGACGAAGGATTCCTTGGCAGTGCTGGAGCTGTTGTCACCTGCGAAAGCTCAGAGGTAAACTGCTGGCACCTGTTGATAGCTTGCCTGTCATCTATACATATTTTATCATATTCGGTTGGTTTGGAAACGGCATCTGGATTTTGTTGCGGCACAATTGGGCCTAACGGGGCACCTCGATCCCTGGCTTAATTACACAATATAGTATGGCGGGGGATATAAAAGGTGCAACTAGTTCTGCCTTTGGTTTTAATTTCATTATGTCCTCTGGTCCTTTTTCTGTCAGTTTAATTTGGTGGAAAATTGCACAAGGCGGCTAATTAAGTTTCACAAGACAAGATAAATTATTTGACCGCCAGGTGCTGTCCCCCGATTGACCTAGCCACCCCACATCGGTGGGAATAATGCCTCCCGGCAATATTCTGCGGCCATGTTATTGTAACAACTTCTTCATTTGATTGTTTTCGTTTGTTTGTTGTGGCTGAATGCCACAGTGTGAGACTGTGTGCGTGCCCCAAATTGTGGCATTGACATTCGCCGGAAGCCAAGGAAAAACATTTTCCGACGGCTTCTGCTGTGCCCGACACTTCTGTCTGGCATTTGTTAATCAGTTTGCACCCCGAGCCTGGGGTCCGAGCCTCCATATTATTGTTGACTTGCCAACTCAAATCAATATCGGCACAACGCACCCACATGCGGCTGCAATTGAATTTGAATAATTTGGATCTCTTTCGATTTAAACTTTCTGGCAGGTCACATACATTATCACCAGAGGAGCAGTTGGGTTTTTGGCTTTTTCAGTCTACTCTCTAAATTATTAATCTAAAATTATTCAGCCTTTAAATATTTAATTGCCACAATCAAATTTTAATCCAGGTAAATTGCCTTAGCCGGGCAAATGTGTCAAAATTAATTACAAAATACACATACATACACATCGGTTTAATTAATGCAATTCCCGACATTATATTGTGGCCTCACCTGTTGCAATTATTTATGCAAAGTGACTTGGCCAACAAATTTTGGCAACGGATGTGTATGATGGGCGGAAACTGATGACAAATAACTTGATGTACTCTGCATTGGGCTTTCGTCCTATTTTTGGGCCCAGCAAAAGTGCAGGGCCAGAAATAACTGACCAGTGAATGAAAAATTAAAAAGTTTAACCAACAAGCCTGGCTAACTGGCTGCGAACGGGTTTTACGTTGCCACTGGAACACGGAAAAACACTCGAGACCCATTCTGCATTATAAATGACAAATGAACTTTGAGAGAATTCCTGTTTTAAGTTCGGGAATGGGGAATGTCCTGAATGGCGTCAAAGCGAAATATTGGTATACTGCTTTAACAAAACTGAATGGGGCCCTGGATCCATATAAAAGTTAAGTATTTTTTTAACGATAATTACCAAATCTAAAGAATTTTAGGGTCAATAAGATTTTGTTAGGTTTGTTAGTTTATGCCACCCTTGGGATTTAAGGATAAGAGATCTGATATATAAAATAAATACAACAAATAAATTCTACAATCACTCTTATTTTGTTATGTTGAATTCAGAAAACTTAAAATTTCAAAATTGGTGGAACAATTGAAACCTAAAGAAATTAAAGGAGTTCTGAATTGAATTAATTCTTCAATTAAATAGACAATCTAAAATATGTTTTGAGAGATTTAAAACCGCAACTGATTTTGATTTTATAATTATGTAAAATTTCGACAAGCTTAAAAAAAGTAAAATCTACAAGGAACAATAAAAATAATATTATAATTTTAGCTAAGATATATATGTTTACATTCATTTCATTGTATATGAAATTATAATGCTTCTTCTGTTTATACATTTAATATTGGTTTTGGATTTCCCTGTATTCAAATTGTGTAAACCCCCTGATCCGATAGTCATCTACAAGAGGCGTGCCCAATCTGCCACAGCATTATGTTGTTTAAATTACTTGAGTTCCTGTCTTGTGTTTTCTGATCTGATTGTGCCACTTCTGTTTCCGCATTTTATTAGCCATGTGTCATTAAAGTTAACGCCTCCTCCTTTTTAAGAAGCCCCAAGCTGAGGCACGCCCCAAAATTCTATAATTCGGTTCTACTCGTATCATTGGACAACAATCTTAATTCGAGACCTTGTGTGTGTTTGGCTGCCTTTTGCAACGTAGTGATAATCTTTTGCCATCGTGAAAACTTGAAAATAGTGTTTACTTGAGGAAAATCTCTTGTACACATGTAAACCTCTGAATATTTTTTATAAATATGAAGGGAAACAAATAAAAATGCAAATTGTAGAGATATATGTAAAAAAAAAATAATAATAACATATACAAATATATATATATTAAAATTGTAGATGTACTAACAAAAATCGATTTGTATAAAACCCATTTTAATTAGAAAACTCTTCAATAAATAAGAAATAAATTAGTAACATAGCCACAAAACTTTAAAGCAAATCTGTTTATTTATAAATAATTGAATTAAAAACTAATGTTTTATTTTATAAATAAAAATAATGAAAAATTACTTTTTTTGAGAGTGTTAAATAAGTAAATTATAAATTAAAGCCTAGCCTCTCTTAAGCAGACTTTAAAAACAAAGAAGACGTACACTGCCTTCTTATTGTTATTCATTTGTTTTATTTTTTAATAATAAAATTTAGCTACGTATATTTTATTATAAAATAATTGTTTTATGTATTAAAATGAAATATTCTTAGTCCTCTGACAGTTTCTATATAAATTGATTGACAATTATTGGTATTTTATGAGTTTTGTTTGGCAAAGTAGCTGATGTCTTCTTGATATGGGTAACAGCGGCTTTAACTTTACAAGCACCCTGACTGTAAGCAAAATGAAAATACTTTAAAGACTTTATGATTGCCTTTGGCAATATAATGATGTTTCTAAATATTTTTTTAAGTGTGTATAACCCATAAAGGTAATATTTAAGGTTTTAATATTATTTCGCCAAATCCTAAACATGGAAATACATAATTACCAAGACCAATTAAGCGCTTAAAAATCTTTATTTTATATGATTTAGAATGTGGTATAAATTTATCTGCAGTTCACTTCCCAAAATATATTTTAGATATATTTTTTATAAATCTATCATTTTAACAATCGCGACGGTTAAGCTTTATAATATTTTAAAAGAAAACACAGTTGGATTTCTCGAATATACATTTATATATTGTTTTTTTTTAATAGCTCACCTGGTTTACTATTCAACACGGTTTAGCAATTAAATTCAAATAAAGCAATCACTGATTTAACTTTAAAATTCAAGCAAATTTTGCCTTCAAAAGTCGTTCAATTAGGCAAGGATTCTGTTCAAATTGGAACGCACAAATGTATGCTACACTTTTTCCCCACAAAACTGTCAAGGGGAAGTTGAAAACTATTTTTTTGAATTTTCCTTAGGTTCTGAGTGTTTTCTCAGCTGCCAGTTGAGGTTCTTTCGAAGCGCGCCGAACGAATGCAACGTTCCCGAGGCCAACGACTCGCTTTATAGCCATCCACCAAAGCCGAAACGCTCCCGAATCCGAAACCGAAATCGAGCCGGAATCGGAGTCCCCCCCGAAGTCAACCAAGTCGGCATTTCCCATTCAACCTCAACTGGTTGCTCCTGTTGCTTCTTCAACCGGGAAGCTTTTCCTGCCTGCCGGCTGGCCAGCAGGTTCACGTCTAGGCTTTAGCTTTGGCGCCAACGCAATTTTCCTTGCCACCTGTGACGTCAACGGGTCGGGGTCGCGGTGATTTAAAGCTGTGCTAGCTGGCTGCCATTCGCTGGCATCGGAATTGGGAGAGTTGTTGTTGGTTAGCCGGTCACCTACGCAGTCCGCACAAACACATCAGTAGGCGGCGCCTACGTAGTTGGCCCCCAAAATCAACCCAAAGTCACATTTGGAGCCACCCAGAGGATTGCAGGATGTGAAAAGTCGGACATGGCGTTCATTTTAGTTGTCTAAATTATTTGCAGGCATAAGATAGAGGTCAGTTAGTGGGAAATCTATGCATTTCGAAGGTCATAATATTACAAAAATATCTACATAAAAATGGCATCTTTCAAGAGATTTTAATGTTCAGTAATTTCCTGAATTGAAGTAAGCACAGGATATCCATATGTACAATTATTGACTCAGAGTTTCTGATGGATTTTCCCCTCTGAATATTTTAAATTCCATTTGTTCAGCTGTATTTGCTTTTCACATTTGACATTTGGCCGCCTAATGAGCGAGGACATCGCTTAAAATGAAAGACAATCTGGTGTTCAATGGCGGGCGATGGCTATGGAGAAGATAATATTACGCAGGCGCCATGTTGCCCAATTGCATTATAGTCATGGCAAGTAAAATGTTTAAATGTAGCTCAACGTGGAAATAAGTCTCAATAAATGTTTATAACTAATAAATACAATTTATTTGTGTTTCACTTATAGTTAAAAAACAGACAGACTACTACTCAAATAAATATAAATTTAGAACAAAGAGAAAACACATTTTATTAAGGAATAAATGTATATTTTTTCGTTTCAATAGGAGCTGCAATAGTAGGAGCAATTAGGCATAAATTATGTAGTTTTCTAACTACTTAATTATTACAGAACCCACATTTATATTAATTCTATGTTAATAAAATCAACAAAAAGATAGTTTAAGAAACAAGTTAAATATGAAAACTAGCAACTTCACTTGATGTAGAAATATTTTTAGTCTTTGGTATCAAAACCCAAACTTTTTCGTAATTTTTAAAGGTTTTTGTTTTATATTCTTATTGGTTAATAGTTACGGCAGCAGGGGAAAATAATAATATTAGGCTTCTGGCTGCTCTATTGGAAATGTCTTTCAATTGACAACATCAAAAGTCGTTAAATAGTTATTTATTATCAAAAAAATCGCATCAAGATTTTGAAAAATATAAACGTTAAAGGAATACAAGTATTTTGCAATGAGCCACTCTGGGTTAGATGCTGTCCGAGCCGTGGGATGAAGGGATACCAAGGCTGGAATTGTTGCGGCCATAGTCCTTGGTCGTATTTTCCTGGGGTAATTTTCCCATTTGCATTAGGAGCTCATCGATGCGCTCCGTCTTCAGCTTGAGAATGTTATCCATATGGGTTAGCCGCTGCTGATACGTGTCAATAATGTCGTCCTTGGCCTTGCTTTCGCGGCTCACTTCCTCGTATAGGGAATATAAAATCATCTTCTGGGGCACCTGAACGATGGCGTCGCCAATCTGCTTGTTCACCAACACGGTCTTGACCTCATCGTTCTCCTCCCAGACCCGCTCCTGCCGCAACACCGCATTGCGTTCCTCTTCCAAGCGCTGCCGCTTCTCCAGGCGAATCACTTCATAGAGCAGGACTTCGGCAGCGCCTTCGGTGCCGTTGGACAGGCGCTCCATAAGGTCCTTGCTGAGCGACAGGTTAAACTTGGACATAACCTTGTGGTTAAACGTCTCCCAGTTGACCAGCTTCAGAAGGACACTAGACTTCTTCGGGTAGTTGTACAGGTCGATCAGACGGGGATGGTTGCGCTTCAGGAGCTCGGCGAGGGGCAGGACATCGGAGAATTCTCGCCGCAGCTTCTTGCTGTTGATTTTGTTCTTCCGCAGCCACACACCCAACTCCTCCAGCTCCCCGTCGTTCAGGCGTTTGTTACCGATGGTGTGCATAATGGAGGGATATGTAGTTGCTTTTCTTTAATAACGAATACAATTTTTATATTATTTTAGATTATATTGTTGTGTATTATACACACGATGAGAGAGGCCAGGAAAGAATACTGTTTTGCTACGAAAGCAAAGGCAAAGGCAAAGTTTCCTTTCCTGAGTCAAGTTAGGGTTTAGATTTTGGTGGGTTTTAGTAGGCGTAGCCAAAGTTAGTAGATTGTAGCATTATATAATTATATAATTATTATATAATTATTAAAATTATATCATGGATTAAAGTTCCCAAGATATTAAGCATACTTCTAGTACTGCTTCTCCCTTTCACTCCCTTTCTTCACTGTGTTTAAACAAAAAAAAAAAGAAAGCATTGACGAAATAAAGATTTTTTCATTAACTCTAAATAAAAGGATAAGTTTAATTTTCAAATTTCTGTTATTTACAAATTTATGTCTAGATTAGTAGCGTGTTTTTTACAGGCGGTTTTTCCCAATACATAACTTTACATTCCAATACATAAATTGTACATCAAGTTTACACATTCTTTCCCATCGCGAAAACCTTGACAAGCTTTCCGTGCTATGGTTAAAGCTAGTGATTCCCGATTCTTAAACTACATGAGCTTAGATGTAAAATTATTTTTTTAAATGATGGCAACTGAAGTCTGTCTTGGACGATATTTTATGAGGGTATACGGAATTATGATCAGGCTACATAAGACAACAGAAAGATTTAAAAATTAATTTTAAAAATACTATTTAAGTAGATTCATTCAACTTATAAAATATATATAATATATTTATATTTTTCTATACTAATAGGATCAATAAGCGGCGGATTCGATATTAAAACTGGCCTACTATACATTCACTCTTACAAAATCAAATTTCGGATTGACTGAAACTATAAGTATAGTTAGTACCGACCTTGACATCTAGTTATCTATGGCTATATTCCAAAAGCGATACGGAAAGTCAAGTAGTGAAGTCAAGTTCTAATTCCTAGAGCAGAATAAATATTGTGAAAATATTTTCTATTCTCAAATCCGATAAAACTAAAACAACAAACATTATCGGTAGAAATTCTTGAAGATATCAGGTAAAATAAATAAAAAGCAGTATAGGTTTTTTGTCTTTTGTTTTTTAACAAAAATATTATATTTCTTAACTAGAAACTAACTGCGACGGCGGAACGAACGGAAAAGCGGGAAAATATTTTATTCAAATCGGACGCTATAAAAAGAGCCTTGGTGTTAATTTCACAGGAAAAGATTTAAAGATTTCAGGTAAAATTAAAAATTATACATTAAGGCAGCTACGGCATTTCGTCCTCCCTTCTTCACTAGACTAAAAAAAACTGCGATCACAAGAAGGAAAGAGCAAAAGAGAATTCATTTAATTTTCCAGGAAAAATTTTGTAACAATGTCGCAAAATCGTGATATTTTAGGGCCAAAGCCCAAAGATTACGAGTATGTGGCAGCCATTGCATGCTTCCGAACCGCCTGGCCGTGCACCTTATAAACTGCTCACGCAATTATCCTTCTGCTCAGATGGTCCGTTGTGAGTTCAACAGCACCCATATCCACTCCGTGGAGGAGATGAAGACTCATATTGGAAAATGTCCAAATCGGAAGGCATTGGATGACTTTAAGAATCCGCCATTGGAGCCACAGCCCTCCCATTTCTCTTAATTATCATCTTCTTTGAGCTCGAAAAATATAAACTATTCATTGAAAAACAGTTGTATGGATTATAATTTATAATCTTTTCGTTTGGTATCTATAAATTAAGCAAGGTTTTCTTGAGATAAGAAAGGGTTTAATAAATTGGACCTTCAACATAAGTATAAATTCTAATTCAACGATCTGCATATCCTTACTGTGGCCGACTTATCTATATAAAGATATCTCTAGGTACAAACAAAAAATCTGTTATGCTTCATCTAGACAAAAAATTAAGTGTTTCAACCCTACGGACACAACTTGACTGCTCAATTAGCCTAAACAACCGGCCACCGACCAATCACCGAAAGGTGTGAAAAATCACATCGTTGCGAGATTAATTGAAAACGTATTTGGGATCCCTCAAAGGCACCCCTTCTCCCATGGCCTTTGAGGCATCGGAAATCCAAGTTTTGTGGCTAGGATGGGGGCAGTCGTTAACTATGATTTGCGGGCCGTGCTGGAAGGCAGAAGAGCCTCGTTACTCCTCTGTTCCTGCTGCGTGAAGACCCCATGGATAATGATTATTTCGCATGACGCTTTCCGCTCCAGTGCAGTGAAGAAAAACTAGGGATTTCTTTATATAATTTAATATAGGAAGACAATAAGAATAAGTTGTAATAAAATGGTAAAAAAAAGTGTTATTAATTTGACTGAAATTGAGCTAAAGAAAGCAATTGCTAAATTCTTTGTTTTAGAAATTAACAAAAAATCTGCATAAATGTATAAACATTTTCTCCAAGTGCACACTCCTTGTCCGGGCTTGTTGTTGTTAAATTTTATCGCCAAAACATGACGCGCAAATCAATTTTTATTATTTTATCGTCATCGACGCATGCACAGAATGAATCTTGGCCAGAATCATGCGTTGCCGCAGATCCCGCGAATCTATCTCATAACTAAGCCCGATCAGGAGGCAATCATCCGGCCCAAGCATCCGAGGACCTAGCATCCAGAACAATAGACCCAACGACTCCGACCTCAACAATGCGCCAAATCATTATCAGTAATTATGCATTGTTCGCGCTCTGACAATGCATCTCGCTTGGGAAGGAAACAAGGGTCTGGTGGCGTCCTTGCCAGCCTGTTTGTTGCGCTTTTTCATTTACGAGTGCAGCAGGCAGCTTGCTTTTATTTTTTGACTGCTCTTTTGATTGATTTCGCTGATTGCTCTTGGCCTTGAGCTTGGCCCTGTTCTATTAATAGGCAGGCCAATCTTCCACCTCCTCCTCAAACACCTGAGATGCGCTGGAAGACGCATAATTTATGTGCTTTGAGCACACATTTTATGCAATTAAACACGCTGCTAATGCGATTTACAGATACGTCAATAAAACCACAGCTCGAGGGGGGAAAATGGGGGCCAAAATGTTGTCTTGTTTATCGAGTAATTTCCAAATTAACTGATAACGCAAGCGAGTAGCTCCTTGTTTGGCTCATAAATCACTCAACTGTTGCTTTAGGGAGCCCCGAGCAGGAGGAGGTTGGAGGCCAGAAAAAAGAGGCTGGAATAAGTGGCAAATAGGTAAATAGAAAGCAGATGCACGGGTGGATGCTATACTTCCACCGGTTGACTTTATTAAGAAACACTGGAATTATTAAACTAATCAATGAATGTTTTAAAATTACAATTAATAAACAACACATTTTATAAGAACCAAAAGCTGAACTATGTTAACTTTAAGTAATATCTCCATTTATTCGTTTTTATTATATAATTATTTAAGAATTATTTTTATTTCAGTGTCATATTGACGTTGTGGGCCAATAAATTAAACTGCTATTTTTGTGGTCATTAGGCTCGACTGCAGTTTGCACATTTGTAGACTTGGGGCCATAAGCAATGCCCGTCGGCTGCCTCCTCCGCCTTTCTCCCAGCTGGCAAGAACCCTGCATCCATGTTGGCCACTATCTGCTGCAGGTTTTAATGAAGTCTAGCCCGAGGCTATATTTGTCTGGAGGAGACGCTGCTAAGTGAAGTCTTCATGTGGAAATGGCATTATGAGTTATGTGTCTGTGGTTCCACGGAGGATGGCTTAATATTCCCCTCGGCTTCCCATGTCATTTCTCCCACAGTGCTACAGTTCAATTAACATAATTAATGTGCTCACTGTCTTGCCTCAGAAACTCGGCTTGGAACTCTAAATATTTTTGATTTGGCCAACACTTTGTTACAACTAAAATTAAGTTTCAGACACCTTTGACACCTCTTTAATTGGGCTTTGAGAGAACCTTTTAAGCCATTCTGTAATTGTTTTGTTAAAGTAAAATTAACTTCATCTAAAAGTTCTCAACTTGCAGTCACGTTTGGAAACACAATTTGCTACTGATAAACTTCCAACAATTTTACTCAGGACCACAGCTAATGCATATTATAAAGTTTAACACTCGACGTACTTTGGAAGATTAAGTATGCTTTTCCAGGGCTGTGCCTGGCTTGTGGTGTCACTTGAGCATTTTAGTTTTGGGCATATCAAATGGCTCCCGGAACCTGGCCGGGTAATAAACTGCTTTGCTTGGGCCATTTGTCAGTTTAGGGTTTCATCTTTTTGTGGGGCCCATTGAGTGCACTCGAAAAACAATTTCAAATTGCACTCAAAGCTAAACGGGCGCTCAAAGAGGTGACGACGGGCCAGCGGACATGTGTGAAATATGATATGCTCATTAAGGCTGTGCTCTGCCTTTGCCACGCCCCCCTCCCAGCTAGCCCGCCCAAGGCGCCACGCAAGTCAAGTGCATAAATAAACGACTGGCTGCCTTGCCTCTACCCGTCGACACCCGGGTCTTAATGAGAAAGATGATGGTGAGTATGATGTGGCATACACCTGCAGCCCGTCTGCCTCTGTGATATATCATCCGGCTGCTGCTGCAAGGATACTTGACTGCTCTGTGTCGTCCTGTATAGTGGCCACCCAACCTTCACCCACTCATCCAATCTGAACGAGCAGCTGACATGAGGGAGACCTGAAAAAGCGGTAGGCTGAATACCCTGATGGTAATGTGAATATTATAAATATTTTAAATATTTTAGCATAAATAAAGAAATTTGGTATGCAGGCTTTTATATTTATTATTTGTTGAAAGGTAATTAACCTTTAAAAAAAAAACTCTAAGCTTCTTACCAAATTGATGCTTTTAATAAAGTAGACAAGCCCAAGATAATTTATTTAATAGTCAAGATATCAATAATAATAATAACAAACGGTATTACTTTATTTGGAACTGATTTGTATATTCTTCTTTTAATCTTTTTCAATATTCAATAACTATTTATTTATAAACATTATGCCTCAAGAAGTTATCTATCCACCATTAAGTCTACAAACCCAATAGGCTCTACTGGTTTAGTCTGGCTTTGTTTAAGTAAGTTCGCCTTTACAGTGCGTGGTCAATCGGCGTAATAAATCATTATAACGCCCACAAAACCCCAAACTCCGATCACCGATTAAGTCATCATCAGCCGTGGCAGCAGCAGCTCAAGAGGAGAGGGGCATCTTTGGTGGAAACAATGCGTCGTCGATGAAGTCGTCGTCATAATTGGCGTGCCCAAAAGTTGCCTTGGGGTCAGGGTCGGGCTTGGACGTGGACGTGGATGTGGATGTCGAAGCGACTTGGGATCGGGACCCCGGGTTCGGGTTCATTGGGGTCTGTTGACGCCATCGAAGCGCCGTTGGGGAGCTTACTTAAAAACCAATAGAGATTTAATCTGTTTGACTCTGGCAATGAAGTCATTTAGAATGGAAATGTATTAAATGAAGTGAAGATCTAGGTGACAGCCTTCTGGATGATTTTTAATAAGAACAGAGTTACTTGGAAAATAATCAAAACGAAATTTAAACAAATTGAAACATAGAAGATTTCTTTAAATTAAATATTATTGTTTTTCTAGTTGAAGCTTCTTGTAAATATTTTGAATTTACTGAAGAAATATTCTATAATTATTATGCAAAATATTCGCCCTAATTATATTGAAATTATTTACAAACATTTGATATATTTGAAAATATATTTTTATTTTAGAAATAAAATACTTTTTGTAATATTTTCCTTAACTGCAGTTACGTATTATTTGGTTATTGATGTTATCTCTTCTTGCCCAACATCGGTTCTTATTTAACTACAATGGCATCCACTCCTTCCTCCCATCCCGGTATTAGATTTCCTATTTCACTTACTAATCATTATCATCGAAGACCCGGCCCGAAGACACCTGTTGGACCCACACAGTCGAGACCGTATTATTTACCTTCTCTGCAATTCCCCGTAATCATAATACTTGCACCTTTCTCCCGCACTCCTTTCCGACGATGGCTTCCGCTCTCCGGTGGAGGAAACAGAAATACTCGAATGCAAATCAATTGTGAATACAAATAGAAAATCTGCATGAAAACGGGGGAGGTAACAGTGGATGGAAATGTAAACTCAATAATAAATAAAAAAGGCACCGTTAACAACAGCAACAATATACCCAAGGGGGAGAGTTTGCTCCAAAATTGCAATTACGTATACGCAGAAAAAATGTATGTACAAATAATTATCATAATATAATACAATTTAAAAATAGAGAGCAAAAGAGATGCATTTGTAAAAATTAAAATTAAAGCAAAATCTTTAATATTCTAGAATGAAAGAAATTTAAAAATATTTTAGAAAATAACCACACATTAAACTTGAATTGGAATCAAAAGCCAAAACTCGCTAGCCGATTTCAAGCAAGCAAATTTATTTGTCCAGCTTTTGACAGCACACATCGGACTAAACTTTAATGGTTAACTTTTTTAGTCATACCTATTTTTAATGTCATATTCCAATTGCAAATTGGTATGTTTCTTAACTTATTAAGCCACTTTTTTCTACTTTTTAAACAACAAATCATATCAGAGATAAGATAGAAAGCACTGGTCGATATTATTCTCTCTGTAATATCAGTAGTTGACCTTCCAACTAGGAGCCCAGCGTTTGTCTTGGCCTGGCGTGAATTTATTGCTTAATCATGCGCCTTTTTAGCCGCACAGCTGAAATGTAAATAAAATGCAAATGCGGAGCGAGGCGGAGTGGAGTGGAGTGGCCGAGGTCCAGGCCCATCCGGAGGCTTTGGGTCTCAACAAGGTGAGTGTTGTCCAGCTGGACGCGCTCCCATATTCTGCAGATACTTTCTGGGTAGGCGTAGCATCGGTAGCGGCATAAAAAAAACCTAAGAAAAGAAAGAAATTTGCGGCTGCAATGCTGTGCCGTTTGTTTTATTCGCGAGGCGCGTGTGGGCGACGGGTTCAACTAGTAAACGCTGCAATTAATATGAGGCACATGGAAAAGCACGGCACACTAGCCTCCAAAGCAGCAGCAGCAGCAGCAGCAGCAGCAACAGCTTGCCCACCCACACGGCGGCAACGAGCAACTTGCAACATGCTCGATTCGAACCCAGGCGCGGGCTACACTGGACTCAAAGCTTGGAATCAGTCAGAAAACGAGTTTCCTCGCGCACGGTAGTAGCCACGCTCGCCGATAGCCAGCTATCCAGTCCAGTCCAGTCCAAACCCACTAAGTTTATGCTTTTGTATTAGTTGGCCTGCCCCACTAAAGCATAAAGAGGAAAAACAAAAGCCAGTCTCATTGCGCTCCATTAAACAGATGCCAAATACGTGTTGTGCAAATGGTGTAAAGGCATTATTTTGTTGAAATTTGTTGGACTTTTGGCTAACGCAACACTATATATTTGTATTGTTTTAAATCACGTGATTTATGCAAATTATCGAGCCAATTTGTAGCAACAAAAAATATATTTTGGAAGTGAAGTGATTGTGTTTTTGTGCGCTCGCAGTCGTTTTTAGAACGCTAGAAAGGTAAAAAACATCGGCCGACTAACAACCAGCAAACAACAAATGATGTCGATGAATATAACTATTAAAACGAAGTTAAAGTTGCTCCCGGGCCGCATACAAATAGAGCTGTAAATAAATAAATAAACAAACAAGCGCGCTCAGTTGGTAAGTTTCGATTGCCTGTTTTGGGCTTTTGGGTTTCTTGTAAGGTCGGCCCGTTGACCAGATGTGGAATAAATCATAATTAGACGGGCTTACATTTCAAATTGGGTTAGCACTGCAGTGTGGGAAACTCTGGGGAATTTTCTTGTGTGTTTTGTTTGTGCAACCATTTAGAGCTGCGAGAGAGTTCTGGGGCAGCGCCTTAAGTGTTTGTTTAAGGCATTACGAAGTTTAAAGCGCCTCGGATATTATCTTTGTGCATTATTTAAACAAATTACCACGGTCTTATTTTCTCTTTCTCAGCCCTTTTATATTTGATCTAAGATATTACCAAGCATATCAGATGGCCTAATAAGCTTTTGATAGAACCAAAACTTAAGCCAGGTAAAAAGTGTAACAAATTTCTGATACTCAACTCTAAGCTGGAATGAAAACAAATTCGCTAAGGTAAAGATAATGCCAAAAAATATTTCTTGTTTGTTCCCTCCCGTTAGATTCTTAGTTCAGAGTTCTTTGACTTCCAGTACTGTTCCTCATTGGCTTGCGCAATCTCTGACTTTTGAAAGACTTATTTCTTGACAGTGGCCAATAAACCTGCCTACTTCATGGGCAGAGCTCTCAACGCCCATTACTCATGCCAAATCGTCTGTCACTTCGCACCTTCTCTAAGCCGAATCTACGGCCAGGTTATCAACGCAGCTCCAAGTGTGCGCTGTAAGCTGTGTGTTTGTAAAGCCTTATGCAACAGCTCAAATTAGCCATGCAATTTGTACTTAACTATTTACAGCGCACTCAGTCCGAGGACTGGGCCCGCGAGTGTGGGGATAATAGCTTCTCGAGCACTCTACAGAGGCGTTGCGTGCCTGTGAGGGCAGCGAAATAATAAAATGGCCCAGGATTTGACGTGGACAAGCAACAAGTTTATCACTAACCAAGCCGTGCACTGCCCAGATGCAATGCCCTAGCGTTGGGACAAAAGTCCCCATTAAAAGTATCGAAACTATCGGTTAATGTTTAGCTCCTTTAATATAATTTAGAAAAATCGACCAATAAAATATAATTATTAACTTAGAGCTTGATATGCAACCTATACAATCAAATCCCAGCTTTTGTTTCATCCCAAAAGTCTAAAACTTTGGTCCTGTTCCTACAAATAGATCCAGTTCAAGCCTCAGCTCCTACACCACCTTCATCTCCATCTCCATCTTCAGCTCCTACTCCCAGCTCCATCTCCAGCTCCTATTTCCAGCTCATCTCGAGATGCAGCTTTGGAAATCGGACGCCAGACGACGCGTCGTCGGCTCGAGTGGCAGGCGCAGATGGGCGCGGCAGATAAGGAACTGGGCTCCGGACAAAGAGCAGTGCAGCGGATATGCCGGCAACGGGTCCGATCCAATTTGCATGACAGTCACTTGAAGTGGGCTACTCTTGGCCCAAAACACGCTAATGAAAACAGATGTACAGGGACGGGAAAAGCAACGATTTGTAGTATATGAAACCATTCCTTTTGGCAAAGACTAAAGTTTATAAACAGAATAAATGTTAAATATATTTTTTTATAAGAAAAAAGCGTGTAAATAAAACATTTTTATTTTTACAAATAATAATTAATAATTTTGTAATTTTGTTTACACCTTAGTTAGATCTAAACGTTACTGGAACATCTCTGATTAATGGGAGTGCATTTTTTAAATATTCCTTAAACTGGTAGCGCATAATTTTAAGCCAAAACAAAACTTAGTTTTTGTTTCTCCCATATTTTCTCTGTCAGTAATGTCAGTCATAATATCCATATTTGCAATCTTAGGCCTTCGCAGGATTTTCCGCGTACACCACTGATCACAATCTTAAGCCAATTGTCGCCCATTTTAGGTAACTTTATGCAGCTGGGACTTTTTTTTTTGGGGAAACTTTAATCCCACGAGCTGGTCCACGCTTTATGACTGTCTCACGGAGTGGAATATTGTCCGGAACGACTCACCCACACAGTGGTGGCCACAGACGCAGCTGCTCCTCTTCCGTCCGGGCCTTTTAAATAATGGCTTAAAATTGTTGAGCGGCATTAAAGAAGATGTCGGCTATAAATAGTCGTCGGCAGACAGGCATAAAGTCAGGAAACAAATATCAGACGATTGTCAACTATTGTCTCTCAGTTTATTGATTGTTTGGCTTAAATGTGCTACCTTGCTGTTTGCAATTAATTGGTTTGCGTTTAGCATTAAATTTGTTAGGTTTCATGTGACCTGTGAATTAAGATGGCCATGGAAGATTCGATTTTAAAATTAACTACATCTTTGTATTTATAAAGAACAAATCATTGAATCAACACATTGATATCAGTTATTGTGTAAATAACCGAATCAGTTAAAGTGTAAACTTGATTTCATTTGCAACTAAATTAAATAAAGTTCATAAATCATTGGATTTAGTAAATGTCCAAGGAAGTGTTGCATCTTATCCTAAGACAAAACCAAAGGTCCTTGTAATGGCAACGTGCTTTATCAACAACAGCATTGTGTTGTTAGCTCTCACAAATCTCTTAGAAGAAAGCTCCCCAAGTAGCTCGACCAATTAGCATTATTAACGTATTTCACTAGCCAGACGATAAACTTCTGCCCCAAAACTTCTGTCCAACAGGTGTATAAACAATGCCAATCACCACCCGCCTTGTCCTGCCCCAAGGTCCTTGCTTTGATTTGCACAAAGTATTTGTAAGACACGGCAACAATGCCATTGCTTTTGCGCAAGTTTAATTAGCAATACAAACAGCCCGTCCTGTCACGGCAGGCGGCCGGGACTTTGATTACTCCGCTTCCCGCTGCCATTTCACAGGAATCTCTGTTTTTCCGCTTTGTCGAGCAGAGGAAAATGGACGACAGGGAAAATACACTGGCCAAGAATTGCAAAGGATTCTTCACCTTAATGATTAATTAAAATTATTTTCTTAATGCTTTATTAAAGATATTTTCTTTATTCAAGTTTATTTTCTTAGCTTGAGCTTGGAGCTGATGAAAAACATATTTATTTAGTAAAATATAAATATATTTATTTACTTTTTTACCCCAAGAGAGACAATTAATTTAACAACAAACCCAGAACCAATTGATTTCCACAGCTCCCCATTATATAAAATCACAAAAAAACAATCGAATTAATAAAAATTTCCTATTCATTTTAAACTTAATTCTTGATAATTTAATAATTAAATTAATTAGCTTTGGGGCAGTGTATGTGGATGCCACCGGCGGCGTTTATATTTAATTAAAATGTTGCTCGCCAAACCTTTCAACTGTCAATAAAAAATCTAAAAAGCAACATTTTCCTTTCGGCCGACGCTGCGTATGCGTAATTTTGTTTTTTACCTTCTGTCAGCAGTAAAGGCGAATATCTTATTAGACAGCAGCTAATTGATTTTTCTCCTATCCTCGGGCCAGCTGTCCTCTTTGGTTATTTGAGACTTTAGATGTTGGCCTCTGCTGACCTTTTCGTATCTGTGTTCGCACGTGTTTGCAAAATTGATAAGCCATAAATATTCGTTATGTTCCAAAAGCAACAGTTTGGCCTCCGTAACGTAAACATAAAAGGGATGCCAGGGCCACTGTTCGACGTAATTGAAACTCAAACAGAAAAGCCAACAATGAGATCCAAAACTTTTGTTCCTTGAGGGACTGCTCGTTACGCTTTATTAATTTAGTTTTGTTTTCACAATAAATGTTCCTTGGTATTCCCATTTGGCTGTCAGCAAAAGAAAATTCAGAAAGGCTTATGCTAATGCTATAAAGGATGTGCACGTAAATTTTAATTTTCATAACTTGCTTTTATGAAATAAATTTTTTTTAATGATATTTATGTTTAGACAAGATAACTACTTACAAGAAATTATCTAAATCAAACTATTTTTATAGTTACTACAAAAGTAAGGAGAATCTAAGTTACATACAAATGTTATATCTTTTAAATCCATTTTAAACCAATATCTGCTGATTATAATACAAGTTTATATGCTATAAATATAAGTTTAATATGTTTCACAGAAATATTTCAATGTGTTCCTAGAAACTTAACTTTTCAAATCCTCCCAGAGACAACAACTTTAATCTCTTTCACCTGATTGTGGTTTTAGTAAAGAAAAAAGGCTTCTCGCAAACCGATTTTCTTGACCAAATCGGGTCAGCATAAACTGTATATTCTTGTTGGGGTTTTATTTTCTTTGCATGACCCCAGCATGCCCCTGTTAACCCTTTTAAGCACACAAATGCTTCCGGGGGGATCGAGAGCCCCCATTAAACACTTCTCGTACTCCGCTTGACTGACTGGCTGTCACGTTTTCTCTCCAGAACTTATGGCTCTGTCAGGCGAATGAAATGTATAGTCAAACGACATTGCTTAAACATGAACTGGGCAACCGTAAATGCAGAAGGGTGATGGGGCAGGCAAAAATAGAGTGCTTAATAATCTATTAATTCTAAGATGTTTGATGTATTAAGTTACGCTGTAAAAATCGTTTTAGAAGGGTTAAATTAATAACAAAATTAAGATGACAAACTACGCTAAGATTTAAGTTTTCTTTACAAGTTAAGAATGTTATTTAAAGAATTTTTCAAGGTGTCTTAATGTTCAAAAATATCTTGAAGCAACTTACTTAACAAATCTTCGTATGCTCTAAAAAAAACTTATTTTTTTAGCATTTTATAATGTCGAAAATCTTAACATTTATATAAACTGAAGCTCTCAGCTCTCCTGTTGTTCCTTTATATCATATAATATATCATTTTATAAATACCAGATCCCTTATTTATCCCCAAATAAAACAAAATACCCTTTATCCTATAGAAGTGCCGGGCATAAAAAAGGGAAAGGTAAAAAAGAATGCTTGGACTTAAAATTGGCCAAGAGAGACCCCTTCAATATCCGCGTTCATAGAGTTGATTTATTTTTGTAGTTGTTTCTATTAACTGCTGTACGAGTTAGTTAGACTCCCTCCCAATGGCAGTGCCGACTTGTAGATTTTGGCCAAACTCGTGAGCCAAGTTCCCGTCCGGGCTGAGTGCCAGGCACTTGCAGTTCATTTGCTTAAAAGTTGGCAGTCCCGATGCCAGCCGTCCGTTGAATGTTTGGCAACAGCCAAACAATTACCCAACAACGGGCTGGAGAACCATTCTCCTCTCCTCCCCCCCATGCTGGCTGGAGAAGTGCAGCCAACGGTCGTGAACTGGGATCGGGAGGAAGGGTGGACAAGGGCAGGGTCTGGCACAGGGGCAGGTGCAGGGCAGGGCAGGGCTGGAGCAGGAGCAGGGGCAGGGGCATGGGAATGGGCCATGGGCCTGGGCATTCTAGCGGAACTTTGTGTCGCATTATGCCGTGTTTTGGGTTGTCGGTGGATGTTGCCGCCGCTGCTGTTGTCGTCGTGGCTACATGTTGGCTACAATGTTTGGTTACAATTGTTTTTCAGCATTTTTTGTGTGCTGCCTGCCAGCGGCATGCACATGCATAGATAGATAGATACAATTGTATCTGCAGGCAGAGCCTCTATATGGTGCGGTGTTCTCTCTACTCTCTACTCTACACACACACACTAATTATGTTTTATTTGCGCTTGGCTGACGTTCCACCCCCTTTCACCCAGCCACCTCTCCCCCATTCCAACAGCTTTTAATTATTCGTATGTCACATTCTAGTTTTGTTTTATCAATAAATACGCAAAATGGGAACATTTCAAGTGCACAGGTTTTAGTTTGAAATGAAAGTCCACCGGGGGAGATGGGTACAGCTGTGGTTAAAATAGTGGCATTAAATCTGGGCTTAAAATAAAATAAAGTAGGATTATTAAAATACAATAATAATTTGTAACATTTAATACCAGTCTGCATAGGTAAAAAAATTTTAATTAATATATTGCTTTGTATTTTAAAGTTGTATTTTTGTTCAATATTCAAAACTGAAATACAACAAAGCTATATTTTGTAAGTACATTTATATAATATAATAAATGATTTTAAGACAAACATATTAATAAATTGAAAACAATATTTTGAACTCAAATTAAAGATTATTAATAACAATTTTAAGAAAACATTTTAATCTTATATTATGGAAGTTGTAATAAAGGCTTTTAAATCCCTTAGAAAGGTTTAAATAATTATGCTACCAATTTGTAGATCGTAAAAAAACAATTTACACGAAATTGGGTACTTAAAAAATTATATGGCTTAATTTTTGTTACTTTATATAGAGTTTTAAAAACCCTATATATTTTTTTGTAGTGCCTTGGTATATATTGTAATAAAAATTAAATCTTTTTTAAAAAACAACAAATATTCATTTAGTGCTATTCATTTGAACGCAATTGTATTTGCTTTTATGTTGCTGCTGGAAATCGAATTATGGCTGACCAATAACTGAGCTGAGATTTGATGAATGAAAAGTTAATTAGAATCCTCTCACAAAGCAGTTCGGCTTGATTTTGTTTAGCCTATAAAATAATTGAATTAATTTCCAGGCAAATATTTCTGGGAGTAAGGAAGCAAGTGCTTGGTAAAGTATTTTGTTTACTCAATTAGTTTTATGCCCCAGAAGCTGGAAATAGTTTGGTTTAGTTTTAGTTGAGCTTTGCGATAGTTTCAGTGAATGAGCCTCGCCTCTCATATTAAATTTGAAGTAAATACCTTTCGAGGCCACGTAAAAACCCACAAGTACATGGTCATTTTTGGATGATAATCGGATTAATTACGTGCTATAACTAAAGTTGGCCGACCATCTTAAGCGGCAATAGCCCATGAAATTCACGGTTAGATCATACCGTAAATCCGTCAAGGCGTACTTCGCCTGGGAAGTGACAGCAGCCGACGACGGGTTGCACTCAATGCCAGGGCCAACATAAAACTGAATCGCTGCCTGGTTTGATGGCCCAAGTCGATCCAAAGGCTTTAGCCATAACTTTATGGATCACTCAAGCGGCCGAGGCGTTCAATTAAATGGAGAAGAAGATGGTCCATAAAATGATGAATGAAAATGACATCAGCGGGGAAAACAGGGAAGACGAGAAAAAGGAGGGCAAGAGATATGACGAGCTGTTTTCCAGTGGCCGCTGGCTCTTTTTTTTTTTTTTTTGGGTTAATCAAATTTAGCCGCAGCGAGTGCTGGGCTGGAGGGGAAGACAAATAACGGTGGTCCATTAAGCACCTGTGTACTCATATGCTGTACACACACACCTTTCAGATACATTTCGTGAGTGTAGCAGATAGCAGATACCGGATACCACGGCAAAGAAGGCACGGCAGCCGACGATTTGGGCACGCATTTTACGTTAATTACATGTCGCTACAATGTCGGTCTTTGTAATTATTTTGACAGCCAAAACGTCGCCGTTGCTTTTGTTATTCCAGCTGTATCTTTTGCATTCGGAAATCCGTGAGTTACAGTTACATTCGTCAGCATTCGGTCGAGCTGCCTTTTTTTTTTTTTTTTGGTTTTGTGCTGCCTTTATAATGACGAGAATTTCTAAAATCCCCCAAACCCCGGCTTCAATCCTGGCAGCCAGTCAGTCATTCAGTCTGTCAGCAGCATTTTGTTTAATGAGCTTTTTACGAGCCGTGCAATGAGTAGGATATCCAGCAAAAGCATGTAAGATACAGATACACAGATATAGCTGCGTTGGGTACTCACATCACACATGACATCAACAGTTAGGGCAGAACGTGGATACCCCAGGCGATTGGAGGACTCGAAAACTGCTTACGAGGGTTGGCACTATCTATTTGATAATTCTTAAGCCTAGCTTCTACCTGGCTTTCATTTTAAAGATAGTTTTATTATGTTTCTTATTCAAGTTCATAGAATACATTTATTGTTAGTGACTAAAAGGTGTTTAACATTTCCAAATCAATTACTTTGCCTTGGTAGTTAACACATCCTTTGGCAAAACCCTCGCTAAGCATCGTCTCGGATTACGTGATAATCAAACAATTGAATTGCTTTTTGAGGTTTGCTGAGAACTCAGTTGGCAGACAGTTAGTTAGTTGTTGGCTTGTTGACTGCGGTCTGATGGGAGCTGGAAGCCGTTTGAAGCGACAGCCAAACATCAAAGTCGTTGCCTTCCATCAAGTGCGAATGCAGCTCGGATGATGATGGTGTCTGCGGCTTTGGCGGCTTCAGAGGTTGTCCATGTTTGAGTGACTGCTTGGGTAACTCGCTGAGCATTGCACTCATATATATATATAACATATATATAGTTTCGCTCCAGTTTGAAGACGAACGCGTGCGCGTTACGCTGTAAGTCAAGCATATCGCCAGAGTTATAGTCACAGTCACAGTCACACACAGCGTAATCACCGCAGAGTCATATTCAGAGTCATGACTATAGCCAGCGCATAAATGCATAAAGAGTGCGACGAGTTACTATAGTTGTTTACTTGCAACCGATTTGCATACTGACAAAAAACTACTTCAATATCCGTTGATCGCAGCATTGCCGAGGGAGCAATTGTATCTGTCAGATATTTGTATGCTTTGTCTTTATGCACGCGACATTAATACATACATATGTATCTATGGATGCATTTCAGATACTGGTAGGTATATTTTCGATGATATTATGGCGCTCAGTACAATCTTTTGCCCTTTTAGAGTGACAACTGGTAGGTTCCAAAGGACGTTCTGTGGTTTAGTTTGTTCTACAGAGATCAATATTGAGGATTCTAAAAATTATGACAGAGTAAAATTTATGAAATATCGCCAGATCATCATTTGGTCCTAATAAAAAAATAAAGCTTGGCTTTAAGTTACCTAAACGAAGACAGCAATGTGAGCGGACTTTTGTCTAAAACAATAAAATACCATTGATAAACCTTTGCATTTTTCTCAGATCTACATATATACTTATGTTTAATAATATTTAGTTAGTTAAATAGTTAATTTTCTGTTCTTTATGACTAAACTATATTTCTTTCAATCACAAATTGTTTGCTGTGCAAGTGAACTAAGTTGCAACGACCTTAAATTCCTTTCCCATCATTCCTGCTCTATCATTCCCCTTCCTATAGTACGTGAAATATGAAAAATCAATTTGAAATGCTTTGTAATAACTGCAGATGCAAAACCAAACACATTCAAAGAAATAATGAAAGTTTAGAAATGCCTGCCTCACTCCCCCACAGAGTTCATAACCGCTGCATTGTGTATTTAGACACTTGAAAAAATAGTATTTATAAAGAGTTGAGGCTTTGCATAATAAGTCTTTCATAGTAATTCCAAAAACCGAGTGTAAAAGTTTGTGAAATGGTATTACATTTATTAGCAATAAAGTTTTTAAAACGTAATCTATGAAATATGTAGGAAATGTGTAATAAATATATTTAAATTTGAATATTTTTCCACTCTGCATACATGCATATAAGCATTGGTCAGCGGACAAGTCAAGGAGACCAGCAGCGTTGGAGGAGTCGACAGTTGGCGGACCAGCGGATGGTGCAATATGTGGTCGTGCACATCACGTTCTTTAACCCCTAAAGCCACCCTCGAGGCAACCCCCTCACACTTGCTGGCTGGCTTATATTTGCATGAAATGTGCAACGGCTCCTCGGGTTACTTTTCACATTTTTCTACTTTCTTGGTTTTTATGTAGTTTTCATTATTATTTATTTATGCGCCTGCCTTGTTCGGTTTCCAGCCCTTCCCCCCTCCGATTGCAGCCTGGTGAAATGCCACTTATTTGAAGCCAAAGTCAAGTGCTTCGCAAAAGTTGGTGGCAAATTAATGAGCTTTTACCGTCCTTACCCCGCATATGATTAAAACTTTTCTCTTAACCTTGCCATTCTGGATGCATGAAGCCGTTAGAAAAGTTCGCTTCCGACACATTTCCATTTCCACAACGGAGATTTTTCTCTCCAGCGCTTACAAAGCGATTACCATTCTCATCGAGGAGGGGCCCGCCCTCATCTCAGATTTGACCCAGTTATGGCCTGGCTGGGATCACGATTCACGGTTTTATTTTTTCCCATTTTAATTATGGCTGCATTGGCTCTCTGCTTTGCGGTCATCATTTTGCTTGGGACTTCAACCGGCCAAATAAATGGCCAGGGGGCTGGTTTATTCAAATTGCTATTGTTATGGATAAAATAAAATATTTGAGGATAACTTTTCTCTGTGGCTTTGTACCCGCTGTCTTTTCTGCTTGGCCGGCGGAAGCAGAGATTTATGGAGATATGTAAATAGTGGGTAAGAATATACATATTTATATATAGCGATTAAAGGATGTATTAAATGTTTTGGGTTGGGTTAAATAAATGAGTTTAATGGATTACAATCTAAACTTTTGAATAAAATAATAACTCGTTAGAGATAATATTTATTTATTAATTTTATGTGCCGGCTTGCCACTTAAAACGATTGTAGCTCTTTGAAATCTATGCATTACCAAGAGATACTATTATAGATCAGATAAATTCCATAAGTTTAGTTTGCTTTGTTAGCAATTTAATTTATTTTAAGGTTGAATTTGACCCATTTTTCCCCTAAAAATAATGCTAAAAATAGATAAATAATTAAAAGTTGCCCAATTTCTGTTGGTATTTAAATAACAATGGAATGACAATTCCACGGTAAGTGGAAAGTTCCAATCAAATGGCTTTTTAAACAGTTGGGTACAAAAAAAAAGGAGTAAAGAAAGTACTGACTGGCCTGGGTCTGGGTCTGCTACAACAATGCCGGCAATGGTAAAGCTGGCCCCAGTGTTTAATCAAGTGTGAAATCTTTAATCAAGGCGAGACCCCTCCCCCACCGGCAGCTATCGCATCTCCATCCATCCATTCACCATCCGATGTCCCGCTCACGACTGAGTGAATTCCCAGCTGCCGCCGGTTGAGCTGAGACCCCAAAATCGCAGCTCCAGTATCGAGATGCCAGAGCCAATGCAACGCAGCTGTCTCGTGGCTTTTCAGTTAGCCTACCTGGCTTGACCTTTTTTTCCACTGTTATTATTGGCGGGGATGTGTACCTTCTGGAGCCCTCCCACGCTTGCCGCCACCCCGTCCTGCCCCTGCAGGCCTGTCAATTAAAAAGCCATGGTCTGGCCCAGGCCCAGACCCTGAACTGCACGACTGTTGGCCAGTTGGCGATGAACGGAAAACGGAAAACGATTGCAAGTTGTTTAACTCGTATTTTCACTGGCCACTTTCGAGTGCGAAATTAAGTGAATTAGCTGTGAATGCAATGTTTAAATTATTGGCACAGATATTGGGCAATGGAAAAGTAGGGAGTTGGCTTATATAGTTTTCAGGGGGAGTCTTCAAATATTTACCTTTTCATGGAAGTAAAATAAGTAGACTAAAGATTGTATATTATTTAAATTAAAACTAAAGATGTCATTCTTTTCCCTGTGTAAAGTTATGTAAGATATCCCCATATTATAATCCCTTCTTTTGTCGTTTATTAATTTTCTGAAACATATAGCAGGTTAATCCTCAAATACAAGTCCAGTTAGTAAGCAAATTCTTCCCTTTATCTTTGCAGTTATGTTACCGCAGTAAGGGCTTCGCAGAAGTGGAGGTAAGTGGAAACTTGAATGGGTTTTTGTTTCAACCACACACACACCCCTTCGCACAACATAGGGTACCCCAGGGACGCATCGGTATCAATCTTAATTTATATCAAATTTAATATGGTTGTTCGGAATCGAACGGCAGCTGGAAATGGATGCCTTCGGGAGCAGCAAAACCGGGACCCTCAAAGCCGAGCTGCCTACACACATATGCTGGTGTGCTGAGGTTTCCCATTTCGATTTTCCCCCTCACCCAGACCCTGGCCCCTGAGATATGCAGTGCTGATGGGCCTTCGGCTGTGTTGCACACTTCTGGGGACCTTAAATCCTTGCGTCAACGCACGTAAACATGCCACAAAAAAATATTGAAATGGGCGCCAAGGAGGGTATACCGCAAAACACACTTAAGTGATTTTATGGTGCCATTCAAATGTTTTCCAAATCAGCCGAACGTGAACAGCCGATACTTGGGCTTCCATAAATTTTTCCTCAACGCCTCGAGGCATTCTTCGGGGCTCACGTAAGCAAGTGGAAAACGTTTACCGGCAACAAGTAGACACTAGAGTTTACCGCACAGAAGGTTTCCCGGGGCGGAAAAGTGCCTGATTTCCTTATCGTTGTTTAGTCCCGCCGCCTGTCGACGGCTCTCGATTTGGTGGAATCCTAAATGGCTGACTGCCTGGCTGCCTAAGTGAGCGATTGAGGGTTTCAGGACTTTGCATTCCTTACCAGTTCCTATTAAAGCACGTCCTGGCTCGATAAATTATGCGGAATTGCCAGAATTTGAGTGCTGTGGGTGGTGATTACAAGTTGAAAAACCAAATGCAAACCAAAATGGAGAGGAATTTAATAGCTTTCGGTTTGCAAGGATATCATAAAGACCTGCTTTCATTTATTATATACCTTCTTAATCCTAAATCAAAGGTGAGTCTATAATGCTTTAAGCCATCTATCTCCCACATTTGACAAGTACTTCCATTAGTTCGCATTTGTCAGAAGAAAACCCTTTCATTATCCGCCAGCAGATAATGTATTTCAAATTGTTTAGATTTCCTTGACTGCTGCGTATACGCAATCTACAGCCTGGGTTTCCCTCCTGCAAAATATTTACCGTCTCCCTTCAGCGTTAATGTGTAAATAATTGCATGTCACTTGCTGACTGAGCAAACACTTGGGCAAACGCCCAAATACCCACTTTATTGTTTGCCCTTGCGATTTGGGTTTTTTTTATTCAGTTTTGGCTTTGGATTTGGATACGGATTTGTATTTGGATTTCAGCTGCCCCTCTTGGAATGGGCGTTGACGGCTCAACACCTAAACATAATTGGCTGGGGAGGCAGCAGATGGCCTGTCATTAAGGTAATGCCAAGTACGCTTGTAATTACCCACCCAAAGGGGGAGGGGGTCTGCTCAAGACGAAAAAAAAACCCCAAGGGTCAAATTAAAACAAAAAGTAAATATACCAAACATGAAAGAATCCTGTCATTTTTTTTTTTGTTAATTATGTCACATCGAGTTATCAAAAAACGAAACAGAAAATCAATGCACAGCCCGAGGACAGCGAAGCAAAAAAGAAAATTGGAAAATTATTCGCTGACAGTTACTCTGCGAGGATTGGACTGGCGACAGATTGTTGACAATTGCGTCTTAAATTATGCAATCCATTAAAATGGAATAAACTGTGTGAATAAAATATGCCAGCGTCACCAACGTCCTTACCGTCCAGAGATTTTATTAATTAAAACCTGGTTACGAGTTAAGAGCAGCCAAAGAGGGGCGATGGGAGGTTGGCCAGAAAGTGGTTGTGTGGTTAAGTTGGATGGTGAAGCATTGCACTAAATTGGATGGCAAATTCTTAAATTATTTCTTAGCAATTAGGTAGAAAATTAAACAGAAATTAATTAATTTATATCAAAGTAGGTGATTTGTTAACTTTCCTAGGAAAATAAATAAAAGTACGAGTTAAAATATAACCGCTTTTGATCAGCTAAATCCGAATTATAATTAAAATAAAAATATAATAATTTCTCCAACCGTTAAGAGCATAAAAGAGTATTATAAATGCACATATATCACTCATCATAGAAGTCTTTTATTACATAATTTTATTCAAATATTTAAATATACAAATTCTTTAGTTCAACATCCAATGGGTAGCTTTCCCTTAGATTTTTACCATTTTCTTCAATTCACTTTGATTTGTTTGCTTGTTGTGTATGTTATTATATAAAGAACCGAAGTCAACAAATAAAACCCCCCAACTTCTGTCAAGTTCAAGGTTCTTCTGGAGTCTCCAAGCTGGGTTTTGGATGTGGGTTACATCTGTGGCCAGAAAGTCGCGCCGTGAAGTCTGTATTCGCGAGCTTTGTCGCCCTACGCTACGTGTCTGTTGTTGGTTTTGCGCCTCATAAATCACAAAATAAAATTTTGCGCGTGCAAAATGTATAAAACGGAAGCGGGACATTCGGTGGGCAGAGGTGCAATAAAAACTTTTTGATTTTTGGATCTTTTTATTTGCTTGCGGGCGGGTGAGCAAACTGAATCGCTACGAACGTAGGGGAAGAGAGAGAGGCACAGCGGAAACGGAAGTGCGTAATGCCATACGTGCTGGGCTGAAGCTGACCGAGCTGGTCTGCGGTTTGTCCACGGCAAGGTGCAAGCCATTTTTATGATTAATTGCAGGAATGAAACCCAACGTGAGTCAGGCAGAGAGGGGTCTGACCTGTGGTTCTTTTGTTGGCAAATGAAACAATAGCCACATTTACACTAAAAATAAAACCAAGCAGCCATAAAAATGTGATAAAGAAAAGGTTTTTTTGGGGTCATGTTGTGGAAAAGTCGTAAATACCGATTACGACGCTTAGGCGCCACTTCAGCAATCTGCTTTTTCTACTCTCATATGCAGAATTTGGTTTATGTTTTTATTTTGTTGCTTTATTACGAATTTAAGTATTAAATCTTCTATAAAAACCCTTTGTGCCTTAATATTTTACCTTTTTGTATTAAAACTATGTTCAGAATTTAGCAGAATTTATCTTCATTGCGATTTTTGTGACTTAATTGAAATAAATTAGAGCCCTGAAAACGCCCAGTTAATTGGGCATCTGGCCAAGGCTGATGTAAATGTTTCGGTGGAGGTCCCAGTCCCAGTCTTAAATCCCAATTGGGGCCGGGCAAATGTGAAAGCAGCTGTTGGCCAAATGTGCGAAAATGACTGGCCAATTGCTAGCGAAAATGACTTGGCCAAACCACGGCCATGGCTGGGTTGATTTGCATACGAAAGCTGGAGGCCTCTTGGCTGCAGTTCCTCAATCGTGCCAGTCTGGCTGCTAGTCTGTCAGTAAGTCAGCAAGTCAGCGAGCCAGCCAGTCAGCAAGTCAATCTAGCCCGTCACCCAAGACATCAGCCACTTGCCTCGGTTCTCTCTCAGGTTCTACTTCTGCCCTGCAGCCGCATCTGCATCTGCATCTGCATCCGCTGAGGGCAATTTGGCTGCGGAGTAACTGTACAAGATAATGCCGCCGTTTCATTATGCAAATCGACGACCCTTTCGGGTACCTCCTGGCCTGCATTTTGTCTGCTGGATTAACTGGACCAACTGCACGGCTTAAAGCCATCTCAATTGCCTGACACGACTATCTGGAGCTTAAGGAGAGTCAGAGATGACAGTCAGGCAGATGGGTTGATGTCAAAGGAAGGTAAATTTAATATTGGCAACAGCCTTAATGTCGCTCATTTTGAGGTAGCTTCAGCACCGAATCAGAGCCTTTTTTTGCAGGGGGAAAATAAACGGGAAACTTTAGCTGCCAGCAAAGGCAGCGGATGAAGTTTACTTTTCAAAGGACTTTCTGCCTCAGGACCCGTTAGAAAAAAAGTTTCCTTCATTACTTTCCCTGTGAGGCAAGCGACCCTAAATAAAGAAATTAAGGAAAGGAAATATAAGAAAACATCATCATAAGAAAACTTAATATTTATAAGGGGCAAACGAGATATTACTCAAAATTATAATTAAGCTGAAATAATAAACAGGCTGTGTGAGCTTAAAAAAATTTATTTTATGGATATTTTCAAAAGGAAAATACATTTTTAAGGGGTTATCCAAGCCTAAAGATTTATTATAAATTATTTAAATAGATTCTTATATTAAAGGCACAAATATTTGTTATATTATACTAGATTCTTTTTTAGTTTCTCAATAAATTGTACTATAACTTTTACTGGGTATTCAAGTGTTCCATTCATTTATCTGATCTTCCTCTTTGGGGTTTTTAATTATGCTCTGGCAGCGGCAAAAAGTTTCTCAAGTGTTTTCACTTCTCTCGCCCTCTGTTTTCCGGAGGGTTCCGGCAATTAACGCCACGTTTCGAGTGGCGGATGTTTTGTCCTGTTGCCGAGTTCTGGGTCGCGGCCTTGGCACCGCCATGCCCACTTATTAATTTCGCCAATTTTTGTGACGGAAGTGGCATAGGCGTCGGAAACAAATGAAATTTCATATTTCTTGGCCGCCGCCGATTTGCGAAGACAGTGTCTCTCCAGAGAAGCGGTGGTTTTAGCTTTTCCCACAGTCCCAGAGATACACACGCACCCACAGATGCCGAAACTGCCACCGCAGCATAGCAGCATTTTCCACAGCGGCAGCCACAGCGGCGACTTTTCTTCCCACAGTCCACACAGTCATCGCGGCCGCCAAAAAATATCTGCCACAGGAAGCCATCGGGACTGAGGACTGGGAACTGTGGCTGGAGCTGGAGCTGGAGCTGGAGCGGGCAGCTTTAACGAGTTGGGACAGCGCCAGTTGATGGTCGTTTTTACTGTTGCGAAGTCTGCGGTGGTGGCGGCGGCTACGGCGGATTGCGGCAAATGCAAATTGACAAAGCAAAATGCTTTCCATTTGTTATTTCAACATTTCACTTTGGGGATTGTCAATTAAATAATTGAAACAAGTTATTGGCCATTAAAACGGAATGGATTAAAATGGACTCAATGTGGCAAGAGCAAAAACATAATGCTGAATATTTTATTGGGTTTATATTTGGGGGAAATATTGACTACATAAAATCAAAGTTGAGCTGGAGAATGATTTTCCACCTGGCCAAATGCATCTCGCTCGGGGGTCGATGCTTGACCCAATAAGCCAAGAACATGGGCCTGGCCAGAAATCGTTCCTTTCTTTTGGGCGGAAATTGCCATGTTGCGGATAGACAGCTGGCAATTTATTGGATTGGATTTGGCCAAGTGCAAGTTGCAGGCATTAAATTAAAACGTGCTCAGGCCGCAACAGAGTCGTGATGTGGCAGCTCTTAACCCGCTGACGCCCAGCTAGTTAACCCAAAACCCAACCAGGCCCGACTCAACACTATCCGTGAGAGATAAGAAAAACGAGAAAGGAGGCGAGGTTCTTTCGCTGGCTTTCTTTGTCCACAAAATGGATTATTATGTTAATTACTGTCACGTCACTGCTCGTCATGCTGGGGCTTTTCCCCCACGAATGCTTTGGAGCTGCATTTAGGCGCCATTCAGCTGCAAATTAGCGTACATACAACATATGCGCCGGGAGCATTAAGAGCTCACATTCTGGGCATGCAGGAAGTTGGGATACCCACCCACAATATTCACCTTTATGAATAATATTTCCATTGAAACATGAATGGGGGGATTTCCAATGAAAATTTAAGATGAACTTAACAAGATTAAATTTTGAATTTGCGAACTTGGAAGATTCCAGCGATTTATATTGAGTTGAAAGGTGGGAATTGATGTATTGATACAAATATTGTGCTCCTTAAAATATGGAAAAATTAGTAAACTCTTGATTTTACGATTTTTATATTAAATTGTATATTATTAGTAAATAAAAAATGGATGGATGGATTTATTTTTACTAAAATAAAGTTATAGCTAACTGGCAATATATATTTGTATTTTTAAATATTTATTGTTGAAGAAAATTAATTCTATTAAGCAGCTAAACACCTCACAAATTAGTGAGCTAACAATTAAAATCCAAATAAGCTTATACCTAAGCCCAGCCACTACTCGTGTTGTTCTTATATTTTAATTAACTCAATTTCATGTTAACAGATTAAAGCCAAATGCCTTTGGGAATTTATAATTAGATTTGACTCGGAATGGTCTCAACACTCGACTGCCGACCATATCGCATAGCACGGCCTGACCACGCCGAGTATCTTGTATCTGGCCGTTAACACTCTGTTCGACATTATTAAATTAGAAGCATCCACAATGAACAAAAGCAGAATAAGAACAGCGGCTAGTCTTTTCATATATCTTTTTTTTTTTTGCGAACATTTCTAGCCCATGGCCAAGAGCCAAAAAGCCGGTTTGGGCCCGCCGTGCGCGAGGTCAAGTCTGACTGACGTGCGCACGTCTCGAGCTCCGAATAAGGCCCATCACAACAATAATAGACGTAATAATCATCATATGAAATAATATAGAAAAATTATGTTAATCGCTGGTCGACGTCCGCCGGTCTCTGACCATAAAAGGCAGCCTGTCCCAGAACGTAAAATTTAAAAGAACGAAAAATAAAGAACCTTCTTGCGTAATCGCAATGCACTCTGAGGTGCTGAGCGATCCGCCTGGGATTTAATTAGCTGCTCGACGGGATACAGATCCGGGACACCCAGATCCAGAAAAAAAGCGACATTTTCTGGCATTATGAAAAATTAAATAATATATTTTAATGTTGTCCTTAGGCCCGTCTGTTTGCCAGGCCACCGCGTACATAGTTCATTTAATTTTCATGGCAGTCCGGGCCAGTGCAAATGACACTTGCTTTTGATATATAATTAGAATTTATGAAAGTGTCAGGGAGGAAAAACTTTTCCGGACACCCGGCCAGAGCCGCCCACTGACCAGATCCGCCCGGGCACTGTCAGCTGACAGCTGGCAGCGGTCCTGGTTGTGCAGAGAAAGAAAAACCATTTAAAGATGGCAAGGAAATATTTATGATGAAGTTTGTTCTATTAAAATGGAGAGTGGATAATTTATTATCCATTTAATTTATTAAATATATAATTCTCTTTGTATTTTCAAACAGGAAATCTTTTATTATTTATGAAATATATTATTTATAAACATTTATGCTCTCTGTAACTTCCTGGGGAGAAATAATCATTATGCAGACAAGGCATCTGACAGCTGGCGGTCCAGCCAAGTGGCCAGAAGTGTCCCGAACTTTGGGGCACAGGGACAGATCTTGTGGGTGACAACGATGGCGGTTTTCGGTGACGCCTTCGCTGGAAACGTAACTGAGCTAGCTGACAAAAAAAAAACACAAAAACAAAAACATTAAAAGTCAAAGTAACAGCGGGTGAAGTGGGTCGTAGCAGCGGGGAACTTGGCCGTAACTGCTTATATAAACGGTTAACAAATTAAATTCGAATATAAAAAATATTGCAGAGGTCCGTGTTCAATATTTGCTAATTGAAATTGCCAACGAAGATGGCTCTTTGCCACGGGCTATTTGCCAATCCTAAGCGGCTTACAGCGGCCAGCTGACAAATTGCTGCAAAAATACCTGGGACCTTTCAGCCACCCACGGCTCTTTATATGTTTTAATGAAGCACACGTAGCGACAACTGCAATAAAAGTAATAAAAGTCGTAGTGCCCCGGCCGCATATGAAACTTTTATTTATTTATTTAGTAACTTTGTATATGCTATATATATTTTTTTGTATTTTTCGCCTTTTGCTGATGTGACTTGCGTGTTTTAATGACGTTGCTTGCGTGCCCAAGAAAGTGTTGAAAGTTTCCCTTCTGCCTTTGTTGCCACGATTTGTACTTGGTTTAATAAGCGGAAACATTGGGACAACGCATCCGCGCCCATCCCCAGCCCAGGCAGGTGGGGGAGGTTTGACAATGAACCAAAGGAAAGCTGTGGGGAACCCAATTATGACGCCACCATAAAAAGTTTTGTTTTTTATTATTGTTTACGAACATGCTTTACTTTTATTTTCATTGGTAATTATTGCACGAAGATGGCTTAGGTCTCCAGCTCTCGAAGAGGCCATCTGGCTTTGGGACTTCTCAGGCCAAATGAGGAATAAACTGCGAAAGCCTTTCTAATGCACTCTGGACTCTGCGATTGCAACAACATAGTAAAAATAATGGCTCTACTCAAAACATAATTAGTTTTTCCTCTTATTCTAATTGCCCAGCTGACCACGTTAAAGGTTTTTTTTTACTGTGCAAACTTAAGAGCACTTGGATTGACTGCTCCCAATGAGATTTGAAGAACTCGTTTTATATTTACGGGGTGATTAAAGTACTAAAATGGTTTTATACATTGCTGGCTATTAGTGATGCGCTGCACTAGGAGAACAATTAAGTTTATGTCTAAGAAAATTAGAAAAAAAATATATTTGTTGTTTAATAAAATAAGCTTTAAACTGTTCAGTTCTTGGTATTCTTAAAAATAAAATTTAAAAACAATTTTAGTGAATGAAAAAAAAAATATAAGAGGTCGATAAGGAATTCGATATTTAAAATATGCTTCATATTTGTGTTTTAGATTTTTTTAATAAAATTGGTACAAATATAATTTACTTCCTCCTTTAATATATAAATCGAACTACAATATCTTATAGGTTTAGGTTGCTTTAGGAACGATCTGGTGGGACGCTCATTAATTCTCTTCAAGTTTCTGGTGTTTTAGCATTTCCAATGCCTCCTAAAATTGTCAGCTGATGTACATTGAGACCAGTATCAGTCGCCCTAATTGAGAGTACTCCAAAGTGTTCAAGTACTTAGCTAGTAACAGGCCGCAGACAAGGCGAACTTTTATTTAGTCAGCCATAGAAGCTATGTGTTTTCCCTCCACTTCCCCAGTGCCCGCAAAATCACGGAACGTACTTAGCACAAATTGTGAAAGTTGGAAAAGTAGCTGGCAGCCCTGAAGAGCAAAGTCCCATCTTCCATCTCGCGTTTCCCATTTTCCAGCAATGGCAATGTCTGCGGCAAGAGGGAAGGGAAACCGCAGTGATGGGCCGAACTTGGCCCCTGGGTTCTTCTAACCCGGATTACCCCCTGATTGCCAGCGCACGCACTCGCCGATGATGCTGATGCTAAGGCTGCCACACGCAGAGGCAGATAGAAGGAAACTTTAGAGTATCGCAGCACTAAACGAGTTTGGCTTATAGGCAGAGACCTAGGTTGGCCACAAAGCAACGGCACAAGATATGTACATAAGTGAGAAACCAGTAACGGTAGTACGGGTGTCTATATCTTTCAAATATTAAGTTTCGGAGGGAATCATGAGAATATAACCACAATAAGGATTAAAAAGAAACAATGAATACGTTGAATATTTTTAATTAAACTTTATTATTTTATAAATTTGTATGTTCTTTATAGTATGGCTTAGTTTTAATAGTTACTATCTTTAAGTCATCTTGGGTAAAATTAGGTACTTGCATCTTTGACTAAAAAGGAAGAATTCTTAAACAGAGGCTTACACATTGATATCTTTAGATAAACATAAAATAAAATCCCAACAAATTATATATAGTATTAAAAAAAATCTATTAAATCAATATGAATACAGAACACCTTCCTCTAATTAACTTTCGCTTCAGCTTTCCATTCTTCATTACCAACTCTGTTCTAGTTTCTTTTACTTTTGCTTCCAAGTTTGTCGTTTTAACGTCTTAATCGCCAGCCTACGGGCTCTTTCTCTGCCTCCAAGTGTACGTAAGTAAGTGTATCAAAATGGCATAATTATTACAGTGGCCGCAGTGCCTGGGAAAGCGGCTGGAAAACATGAAAACCGAGGGCAGTGGGTTAAGTTAAGTTAAGCTCTGGGTTCGCACACTGCGTACGTGGTGGCCCCTGGCTGCTGCACGGTAACGGTCGCAATTGAGATTTTCGTTTTGCGTTTGCAGCCTCGATTTATATAGGTTGTGTACACTATATATATACGTATTTATCTCATTTGGCGAACCGAGAGCAGCAGCAGCAGCAGCAGCAGCAGTAGATCGCAAACCGGTTGCCACTTCGTGGGTGTATTATTGTTTTATTGTTACTGCCGCTCCGACTTTTGTCTCTGCAACAGTGGTCCCGATTATGCAACACTTCGTGTCGCCGCTCCAAACCCGAAAAGTTGTGCAAGGCAAGCCAAGGCGGCAGTTGGCTCTTGTGTTTGTTGACTTTCAGCCGTTTTCAGTGTTTTTCTCAGTACATTTGCGGCTTGTAATTGCGGGGCTGCCGGCTGTCAAGTCGAAAACCGCTCCAAAAAGCCTATCTTACAATCTCAGAAGCAAATGTGTGACTTGTCGAGCAAATCGCCGAAGAACTCTAATCAGATGAACACCAGCTTCCGGCGCAAATGTGACATATGGGGGAAGTAAGCTGATTCCTAAGAAGTCTTCTGAATGGGTCTGAAGAGTCTAAGATGGAACTCCCAACTGGGCTTAAACTTATAAGCTTTGTCCTCCAATTATACTAAAAAAAAATCGTCGAAAAAGAATATTTATTATTTATTATATATTTTCTTCAGACTTGTTCATTATTTTCCTTATTATTTCTTTACCTTAAATGCAAAATAAAATACTTATATTAAAATTTGGTTGAGCCTTATTAAAATTTATGTAAAATTATTATTTTATTATATTTAATATTTCCCTGTACATAATATATTCTCTATGAGATCTAAGGAAGATTTCAATGAAAAGGAATCTTGTTAAATTTTTAAATTTGTTTAGAATTTAATTTAAAAATATCTCCCTTATTTTAGAGGCACTTTAACTTCATTAAATAGAAACCCAAATCATCAAAAATTGATTTTATATAATATTTTCAGGTGAAGCTTGCTGATGCCTAGTTTTTGATGTAAGTCACCTGACAGCTGTATTTCATTTCTTGCGCCGTAAAAGGGAGCACAGCACTCAAATGCTCGCACTCAGAGATATACTCACGCATCCGTTATAGACTTAAGAAATCCCTTTGCTGTCAGCCATAAAATATAATCCCGGTGCCCTCTTGTCTTGGCCAATGCTCCACATAAGCAAAGTCCCACTTCCGCTTTCTTGGCTCTGCCGTTGGCAACCCTTTGCCTCCCCCCTCACCCGTCTGGAGCCACCCATTTGAGGCACCTGTTCCCAGCTGAGTGCCAGCCGGTTGCGACTAGTAGCCCCATTTCCTTTGGACTGCATTAGAAGTCAAGTGGTTGAGCAACAACAGGCAGCAGACGAAACCGTTGCTTCCATGGCTGCCAGTTTGGTCTTGGCCTTAAAAATATATACATCTGTGTGTGTATATAGCCAACTTGTTGCGCAACGACGGTAGCCACAAAAGTCGGAGGGAGTGCGTACATTCAGGGCATAAAGTGCTATGCGAAAAATGCTTTAAAAGAGTTGATATTTTTATTTGAAATAAAATGCCTTTAAAAAATATTGCTTTAATGTTGGACTTGCCTATAAATAATTCAACAATTATAGAAGGAGTTCATAAGAACAAATATAGATTTTTATGTGCATAAAACATTTGCAGCTTGGGTATTTTTTTTTTTTTTTTTTAGTGCAGGAAGACGGATGACGCACATGGCAAGCAACCGATTTTTGAAAGAGAAATTGTTATCTGAATGCAACGAGTTTTTGTTTGCTGTGCTGCCTGTTATTCTTACTGTTTTCGTTGTCAGTTTGCCAATAAAAAGCCAGAAAGACGGGAGGAGAGAGGACGGAGGAGCTGGAGCTTGCCAGGCAGCTGTTGGCCCGATTTGCCGGTTGTCTGTTGCACTTGTTTTTGGCCAGATTGTGCCCGTTCTGCATTTTGCATCTGCCTCGGATTTGGGTTTGGTCTGGGGTTCTGGTTGGATTCGTTCTACTGCTTTGGATTTATTATTATTTTGGTTATGGTTTTTATTTGTTATATTTAAGCATAAATATTTGGTTTAGTTTCGGTGAGCTGACTGCTTGACACATTTATCGAGGATGACAAACTTGAATTGTCACAAAAGCTTGATTTATGCAGCTGTTGATATACAATAAATGCATGCAGCTTTTGTAAATAAATAAATATTTGTATAAAAAAACAATACATATTTATTTTCGATTCTATGAAGCGGCTATTTATACCCTAAAGCCATCTTTTGTTGAGCGGTTTCAGTTTCGGCCTAAAAGAAACAATAAACAAGGTGAATGAACTGACCCGAGTGCTAAAAAAAAAACACATGTGTACAAATATGAGCCAAAGCGACAGCCTTTTTGGCAAGAGTGAAATTTTGGTAACAAGGTTCCCGGCGGCCACAGAAATGAAACAGAGCTCAAGCGAGAAAGGTAACTGAACATCTTAAGTCGAAGTATTGATACTCTTTTCTACATAACACTAAAATAATTATGTAGGTAAGGAAATTTTAAGCCCAATTTGTAGGCATTTCAAAATTGCATTAAAGTTAATAAAATAGGCAATAGAAATTATTAAGTAATTAAGTAATTATGTTATAGTTACATTTTGATTTGAATCTTTTATATTTTAGCTTAGGAAAAACCTAAATATATTTTTTATAAAAATACAGTTCTCTGATCTGTAACTTAATCTTCTATAAATAGTTTCTTCTCTAAATATTTGTACTTTTCTTCACGGAAATGTATGCTATTTTCTGCTTGATTTAATAGATTTTAATTAAGTTTCTCCTGCTGCTTTTTTGCCAACTATTCTATTAGCACAACCGCCAATAAACTGTTGGGAAAAATAAACCAAAAATTAACCAACAATAAATTGTTTTAATAATATTTGTTATAGCTTGCCAGCATGGTTGCTTTGCTTTTGCGGTTTGCTTTTAATTATTGTTTCTGGCTGACGCAGAAATATGCAAAAACCAAAATATTTCTATCCCCTTTTTTTGTTGCTCGGCAATCTCTTTGCAAAACTTTTTAATTACACAGTTTCGTTTGCGGGGGGTAACAGGGCGTTCCCGGGAGTTATAGCCGCAGTTTACATATTCATATTGCTGTTGCCAGAGAAAAAGCAAGGGAGTTGTGTTTGGGGATTTTCGCAGCTAAAAAAGTTTCAGAACATGTGGAAATATTTGCGGCTGCAGCTTTACACCGGCGAAATTCCTTTCTCTTCTCCTTTGTAATACGAATTTCTCCTTAATTAAAACAAAGCCAAAGAGAAACAATAGTATTCGCATAACATATATCATTTTCCAGCATCTCGCATTTCCCCGTAAAATGTCTAATAAGCTCAGCCTCAAAAAAAAACACAAAGCAACACTTGCTGCGATGTTTATTTTACCTCCAGAACGTGCCAAATGAAAATAAAACCCGAACGCAGCAAATTTAATAAATATGAAATGAGTTTGTCATACACACGCACACGCACTGGCAACACACACGCCCTGCAAACTCACTTTTGCCTTGCGGACGAAACCCTTGCCCCAATTACACGGATGCCGGGGATTCCACTTCGGGCCTGCATGCCTTCGATAACGTGCCGGAGCCGCAACGGCAAATACCTTTAAGCCAGCTCCAAAAACACTGCCAGCTGTGGGAGGGACGCGAGGGGCAGGACCTTAGCAAATAAACACGCACTTACGGGCTCAGAGGACTTTTATAGGGCCACCACTAGCCGCACACACAGACACGCCGGGCCTGGGCCATGAATAACGCGTGACAAAATAAATGACACTAACACCGGGCATGGGAGCTGGCCCTAAGAAGGCCCGCCGTATCCTCCGGGCATCCGGCGAATGCCAAACAAATCGATGCCTGGAGAGAGGGCAGAAATTCGTGATTATAAGCGCATAAAGCTACTGCCCAAGTCCTTGGCCTGTCGTGTCGAATTCCGTTCTCAGTTTTTGGCTCCTGCCAGCGGAACTTGTTGAATAAATAGGGAAATGAAGGGCAGACTGTCACACACAATCTGCTGATTGCTACACAGGAATTCCTTTTCCTTTTTCTCTACCTCCCAGGAGCAGTTATAAGTGGACCTTGTCAGAATGTCTTGTTAATAGGTTTCAGGCACACCGTAAAATGTCCTTCTAGTTTGGTAATGACGAGTCCGAGTGCCTTAATTGGCTGAAGATTAGGTTTCCTTTAGAGTTATGCCAGGTAAAAATAATGTCATGCCTTGAAAGGAAATTGAAAAGCGCAACTTTGAAGGTAGTTTTTGAAGCTGCAAAGAAGACAGATAGCTGGCTGAATATTTAATGTGTAATGCCTAAACTTTCGAAACAAATTTCCAGCAATGCAAATATGTACATCCTCCAAGTTAAATTACTTAAATATTCTATAGTTTGTGCCCAGTTCCCGTTCCCACAGCACAGTAATGGAAAATCTTGCCAAACACAAGACATAACACTGGGAATCTGTACCATGAGAATGGCTGGGGAACAAGTTATGTGAACAAAGGTAGCCACTGTTTGCCATCTAAATTCGCACGGCGGCCAACAAAATTATTGCAGATATTTACCACAGTGGTGGAGTACTTTTTCCCAACCTGTGTGTCTGTGCATAAACTAACGAGCAACATTCGTTTTATGTCTTTGCAACCGGAGAAAAAGAAACATAAATATTTGCTTATACTATTTGCCTTTTCCAGAAACTATTCCTGCCATAAAATACTTTTCTCTTGAATGTCTGGCAAAGTTTTTCTCCATAAAGTTGTCCTACTTAACTTCGTGTTGAACAGTTTATGCTCTTGTTTGCTTTAAATTTGTAGAACAGAGATCCCTTTCCAAATCATTCGTTCTGCTCTAGGGTCTCACTTTTCCCAGGAAATGACCTTGCCATTGAGGCGTGGCTAGCCGTATGCCTTCTTATACAGTGAAATGCATCAATGCAACAACCTTGCCTAGCTTCGTCTGTGTTTTAACCCTCAAAAGGCCGCAGGCTGGCATTGTCCTTGCTGACTTGTCTTTTGTTTCCATTCGTGGGGGAGTAGAGAAGGACTGAAGCTGCCGAATACATTGAAAATACTTTAAGCGGGGTAGGCCCTTATATGCACATTTTTGATAAACAATTTAAATAATTTTATTTCTTAAACTATGAAATATTACAAAAAAAAATATATATATATTTCCGTGTGCATAACAGTTAAGTATTTTAATTAATTTATTAATTTTTTGTAAGTTAAACTCTTAAATTAAATCATATGTTATATGTTATTTGAAAACAAGGATACTCCCCGTCGATATTCAACTTGATTTATGTTTCATCCCTTACAATGTTTTCAATACTTTTTTTCAAATGGTCCCTCATTCGATGGCACTGTTGCTGCCTCAGCATTGCTTTGTTCTCAATATTTATCACTGCCTCTTCTCTCGTTCCTCGCTTCGGGTTTTCAATTGCATTTGCATTTCAATTGCGTTCGCCAGGAGTGCAACAAAAAACTTGGCCCACAAGACGTATCAACAAAAAAAACACGGAACTTTGGCAAAGTCCTCGAGTCACTCGGAAGGGAAAACTTGAGAACGAAACTGTTCTGGCCATGTCCTGGGCAACGCCTCAACCCAACCAAGTACTAAAAGCATTCAAATGTTGTGCAATCTATCAGTTGCAAAGGGATTGGTTGATAGAAGAGCAAGGACTGCATCCAACTGGCTTGGGGCCTGCATAAGTCCATATATCCAATTTCAAATATGACATTATTGTCTGGCCTATGTTTGTTTTGGAAGATATGCCCCAAGGGTGTGGCAATGTAAATCAGATTAAGGTTTTCCCGCTTTACTCCTTTGAGCTTGTAATAGGGATTTTGACAATCCTTTGGAAGCCTGCCGACATTTGAGCTGAATTCGTGACTGACAATGTTTGGAGGTTCAGAAAAGGCTTGGTTGAAAAACATTATTATTGGTGAGAAAAAAAAAAAGAAAATAAATCAATACTTTTAATAATTCGAACCAATATTCAACCCTGAAGTCTTTAGTTTGCCATTGCAATTTGATACTCTGCCCATTATTAAGTTTATTTTTCCATATTTCCAATGTGAATATTCCCTAGACAATACACATATTTATATAAATTATAATAACAATTATGTTGACCCAAAGAAAAACAATGGAAAAATAAATACAATTTTAAGTATATGCTATTTAATAAAATAATAAATGAGAATAGCTAAAGGGAGACGGACAATCAAAAGTATTTAAATGTTTGTGTTGCAGACTTAACTGCATTTACACTCAGGGCTCAGCATAATTTGCCTGACTGGATTTTCGAACAAGGGAGGAAGAAGGACAAGAGTTGTTTGGACGTGATCCTGCGGCGCAACCACGCCAACTGTCACCACAATGTAAGGGGGGATACAAATAACAACAAAGCCTCGAACAGACTAACATCACTTTTATGATTTATGGCCAAAGTGTTTCTGTGTGGCTTTGGCTTGCTGGCATCTTGGCTGAAAGGGGGCTGCGTTTCCTGGCCAATCACAAACATAACTAATCCTCGTGCAAAGTCCCGGGTTGTGAGTCAAGAACCATCCGGTTAAGCTGTTGAGGTATAGAGAAGCTTGTCAGGAAATAAGCATTGGGAAAACATTTTTGATTAAACATTTTCAAACCATTCAAATGCAGCAGAACTTTACACATCAAGGTCGTTCAATTTCAGCAGTTTTTATTCAACATTTTCATTATATACTTTTGTTCAGCCCGCAGCGACTAGCTTGACACATTTGTGCCCATTCAATTTTATTAAATTTATGTAAATTCTCCTTCTTCTGCTTACAGCACTCTCTCCCTGGGCGAGGACTAAACGAAAGTAAATTGAAATTGTAAGTAGCCGAAAGCGTTTTGCACATTTTCCGATTAATGCGATGAAAACTGTAAATTATGCTGTCAGCGTCAGCGTCCGGAAATGGGTCTGGGAAGCCACGGGCGCTCAGGTCAGAGTTCAGCCACGTACAACGATTTTTGCACTTGGCCAGCGGGGCGTATGATTGATATTCGAATTGGTTGGCTCTGCGGTTTGGTTTTCCCTTAAATTAATGCGCAGCCAAGGTGTTAAATTGCCCGTAACCGCTCCCCAAGGCCTCGAGAGTCCCCCAGTCCAAGCAACTCAATATCCCTACAGTGATTTTACAAGGTCCTGGATCCAGCCCTGACATGGTCCAAGGAGATAATTAATTTACAGAGCCTTTGAACAGTCCTTCTCGCTGTCTTTTATTGTCTTTGATTAAGACTAAGCAATGTACTGGCTATAATAGGACAAATGGAAAGTAAACAATGGAAATCTGGGCAATCACAGTGCCTTTATGTGATTTCCATTTCGGATGGAAAATTTCTTTAGGGAAAGCTATACGCAGCTTGTGACGAACAATAGTTCAATGTGGAGATTTTAGAATATGAAGCTGGTGCCCAAGAAAAGCAATAGAAACTTGCCTAAGAATATATTTAAATATTTTAATTAATCTAAATCACTAGTACGAATTTTAAAAGAAGTTCTGAGACAAATTTTAATTTAAAAGAGTTTTTTATACACTTTTTTCTAATACATTCAATTAGATATCAATATTCCCATTGCTCTCTGCAATTATGTATCTTTGGATACATTTTACAAGCAACTCAAGAAACGCTTAATTAACTTTAGACAAGCAGCAAAGAGCTTTTCAATTTCCCCAAGCTATGCCATGCACTTGAAATTCAGAAAATGCAATTTACTGGCTCCGCTTTACCTTCTCTGCTGGAAAAGTTCTCACTCATACGCCCTGTGGTACGAATACGAGTGCGCAAAACGGATAATTCATTTATGCAGCTGAGTGGCAGAATGATTCGTTTTGAGTATTGGTCCTTTAACCTTGCCACGTGGAGAATGGTTTCCAACGGAGGGGAGAAAGATGTGCAAACTGTCTGAATTATGCAAGCGGAGAACGTTCTATTTTCGATTTTGAAATGTAGCTAAAATTGAATTAATGCGCGGGAAACATTTCAATCCAAAGTCGTGTTGGGGACACGAACAGTTTATGTGCCACGTGCTTCAGTTGCATGGTGTTGCTTCCCGCGGCTTTAATTGTAAAGGTTTAAATTTTTTATGGGGTCCCAGAGCAAAAAAGAGCTCGCCACACCCATGGCGTTTCATTTAGGAGCAGATTGACTAGGCAGCAGAGGCCTCACTAGCTGCCTGGTGGCCCGAGACCGTGTACATCACTTCCAACGAAAACGTGGGTAATAAATTTTTAAATCAGCTGAGAGTAAAAAAAAATAGCTGTAGAAAAATCTTTAAGCTCAAGGGTTCTTAGGAAGGTTGTATGGACAGCAGCACCATTTTGTTATTATTTTGTTAGGGACACTAAGAAAGTTATTTCCATTTAAAACATTTTATTAGGATGTTAGAGAACTTTTGTTGTTTTATCCCCTACGAAGTAGCTGCTAGTCGGAAGCCTCTGTGGCCCACTCGAACTTGTTGAATTCACTTCCGAGCCCGGCTGAGAGTGTAAAAACAGCCGAGCAGCAGTCGCATTTACGGCCCAGTGTCCCAGCTGAAGGTAAAACGTGCGAAGGACACTCGAGCCGAGGAGCTGGCGAGGCTCGGGGAAGCCATGACAAAATGTAGCAGATTGGCCGCAGACTCCACAGCCAAGGCAAGGCACAAGGCTAAGCCCCGGGCAAAGCTGGTGGAGGAAAACAGGGCCAGCTCGCAGCGTTGCATATTTAATCCTGTTGATTTTTATTCGTTTCCGTGTTGGTTTCCTGCCACTGCCACAGTTCTGGCCCGAGCTTGACTATTTTCTACAGCTCTTTATCTGTGTCTGCTGATTTTGCATGCTGCCGGCCAAGTGTCAGGGCCAACTTTCCACGTGTCCATGAAGGTCGTCGCCGGACACAACAGATGGCTGCCCCAACCCCTTCCCCAAGGGATCTAAATTTCGTCTTAATATGCAGACACGTGTCGCTTTTCATGGTCTGTGAAATGGCATCTTTATTTGCATGCCCTTTGCGGCCAAGAATTTCTGTAGAAGACATACATTGAGATACATCTTAAAATAACATCAGTTTATTTAACAGAAACTGACAATAAAAGGCATCAACCGAGAACGAATCCAATATTTTCAGCTCCAACAATATGGAAATTAAATGCGGGCTCGCTGACTATCTCGATGGCTTTAATCAAGGCAGGAAATTAAAGCTAAGCCAAGCTAACAGCAATAGTTTTTTGTTGCCTGAAAGCAGCATAAGCCAGGTAAACCCCAGTGGGTCAAACACGTCGCCAATTAAAGCGCGTGCCTTCAATCAATCAATCAAGTCGTTTATCGGTTGTTGGTGGCACGCTCGAGTTTGACAGATTCACTTGCCACCCGGGGCGCGGTATGAAAGTTGCCTGCATGCCATAAGTGGTCCAAAGTAATAGGAGTTGGCTCTAATGAGGGTGCTTACGTAATTTGGCAGAAAAAAAATATTGCATACCCTGGGAGAGTGAATCATTATTTCAGCCAAGAGTACGCAACAAAAGTGAGAGGGACAATTTGAATGGCAAATTATATATTATGTGTACTTGTTTGAGTTGTAATTTAATTTAAATTGAATTCAATTAAGATGCAAATAAATTAATTAGTTTTATGAGAGCCTTTGCATGTGTGAAAAACCGAAACCATCTTAGGCTTACTTATCCTTACTGGCAAGAGACGCTCAAAGGTTATTATTTACTATACTATACATACGTCACTGCCATTATCCTCTTCTTCATCATCATCATGTTAATCAAAATGCCATTGCTAGTTCGGATGCTCGCAGGAAAAAAGAAATTAGCTTCGAAATTGTTAAAACATTTTGCGGTTCGCCACACAGACCCTTGGCAATGCCACCGCAAAATCAAATCGGCTTATAAACACGCCTAAGAATTCCCTTTCATGTCGACGCATCTTCGTGCTTTTTCTTTCATTATTCTGTACTTGATTTCATTTATTTTCCTTCTTACTTGTTTGCTGCCTTGCTCGCTCACTGGAATTCTAAAAGTTACTTGACCGCAACAAAGCGTTAAAATTGTGCCGAGTTGTTTTCACCACTTATTTATATCAAATTTGTTCTTAATCAGCTGAAAGCGTAGCCAACTCTGCGTTGGACGGTCCATGACCAGCATTTTATATAGTATTTGATACTTAATGGGGTCTGCGAACCATTTTTAAAGCTATTTGGTGAATTTCAAGGCGAGTTGAAAGTATATTTATGAAAGGTTTTGATAAAAAAGAAATGAAATAAAGGTTTTGGAAGGACTTTAAATTGTGAATAATTACCTAAGTTTAATTCTTTTGAATATATCACCGTGATTAAGTGATTTATTTATATAATTTTCCATAGAGTCATCCTTATACATTCAAGGAATATCCTGCCAAAGTAAGCAATGGTCATTTACCTGCAAGCTCTTCCTAAATATATTCTCCCCATTGCTCTGCCTGATTACAATTGAATTGCCCTAGAGAAATTGCCTAATCAATGTTTGCTCAGCACAAAAAGCTGCCTTAAAGTTCTGTGCGCATTATCCTCATTGCACAAAGGATATCGACCATCTGAAGCATATTGTTAAGCCAGGCGGCAAGGAAAAACATTCAACAAGCGCTACAATAACGTGAGGCGGGGAAACCAGATCCTGGCCGCACCGCAGGATACGTGCGTGGCATTCCACTCGAGGCGCTGTCCACCTGCTGCCAGGATGCGGCATTACGTGCCACTCTGCCCCAATCGTTCTCAGTCCGAGTCCTTATCGGACGCTCCTAATCCTTTCACGCCACAACATAGACTACACCAAATTAAAGAATGCTCAGAAGGCGGTTAGAAGAGAATAGATTGGTGAAGAAAGGGAAACTAGGTCAAGTGGTCATGGCCTGTCCCATTTGGAGGTCCCCATAGGCCTGCTGAAAAATAGAAAGCACTAAGCTTTTATGAAGCAATTAAGCCAGGTTAATAAAATCAACCTTTTGCTGACGGCAAAACAAAAAGCACGCAGTGGCGTAAGAGGAAGATGGCAAACCGTTCCTGGCAATTAGCCTTGAGTGTGTTGCATAATGTATATGTCCAATGAACTGCCAAGGGGACTAATAGGCATACTCAATGAGCAGGCAGGAGCTGAGTATAAAAAGATAAATACACTAAGCAACACATGCAAAGATTAATTAAAAGATACAATGAATAAATTACAGATATTAGTGAAAAGATACAATGAATAAATTACAGAAATTATAAATAAAGATACATTAAAGTTAGCTACAGTTTATTTGTAATTCGATTTCAGTTTCTACTTTGGTGTTATGGCATTACTACGCACCATATAACATCATCAGGACTTTCGTAAGCCATACTCCTAATTTGTTGTTTTTATTTCAAAGGTAATCATAGTTTTTCTGCAGCAGTTCCTCTTTTCTTTTGTTAGCTTAAAGCCTTGTTTGTTTCCTTAGCCAGGAAGCTTAGTGTTTGGATTCCGGTCTCTGTGCCTAATTGAGAATGAATATTTTATTGTTGAACCATAACAATACAGTTGCCCGAGAGGAACGAGAGAAAGAGAGATGTTTACGTGAGGCAACTGCCAAGCGGCATCAGGAGCATCAGTGCGAGTTTAAGGGCTACGGAGAGGGGGAAAAGCCATTCGGCCAGGCAGGGAAAGTGATAGCCTAGACCCACATAGTGCACGGACATCAAAAGTCAATCAATGTAATGTCAAAGCAACATGGATGATGTCTAACCAGCAAGGAGTCGCCCTGGCAGGGAAATAGCCTTGAGGAAGGACCGCCATGGATGGTGGTGGCGTTGAGCCAACATGGTGCGCAGCTTGACAGGAATATATTGCAATCGCCGCCCAGCTGGATAGCTTCACCTGGCCACGCCAAACGCTGAAGATGGATGCAGCGTTACGGCTTTAAGCAAACTCCTCAGCCCTGCCCAGACTCCCCCTTCAGGCAGACAAATGTATGTACGTGATTACATATGGCGAAGCTGGCTCCCATTTTTAACACAAAAGCCACCAAAACAATCAGGAAAGAGAAAGCTAAAGATGATTGGAAAAACAAAAATATTAAATTGCACTCAAGGGTTCTCGCTTTTATTTCAAGGACTTTCAAGGCAGTTAAAGATTTCTAATTAACTCGTTCGTCCATCGGGGCATTTAATCTTCAAGCATAATGGGCTTTTAAAAACTGTTTTGTATATTCTTATCTGCTAGTTGCAGTCCAGCATATGGTCCACAATTAGTTCCAGTTTAGTGGGAGAGCCCATTAAATTATTTGCTTAAATTGTAAGTTTAGAGCTTATTTAAAAACCTATCATTTATTACTTAGCTCGTAATAAGTTTACCCTCTGGTTAAGTCCTTATTCTCTCTTTCTCCCGGTTGTTATTAAAATTTAATTAAAACCTCATCAAAAGGGATAAGCAGCAGCTTGTTGAGATGGCGATACTAAAGAGTTAGGCGTCATTCTGTAATGGTTAAGTGGACTTGCCAGTAAAATTGACTACCGGGCTCACCCGGAGCAAACTATCCGGAGCCCAGGAGGGGGATAACAACGTTGGCAGCCGTGATTACCAAGTACGTTCAGTCATTTAACGTTGACATTGCAGCGCTCCATTTGGCGCACCCTACGAGTTAGCGAATCCACTCGAAACTGAATACTGTGAGGATAAATTATATTTTATTTAATAAATTCGAAGCATATTTATGTTATGTTCTGTCTTAATAAAATATATAAAATAAAAATGAGTAACGAGTCCATTAACTTTTAAATGATTTAACAACATTTCGCCATTTTTCTATGTCAAATTTATTTATTTTAAGAAAACTTTACTATAATTTAACAAAAATATATGGCATAAAATATCTAAAAATTTCGAAAGCCTGTTAAATAAATTATATCAAATCATTTATGTCTTTTTAAATAGTAAACTTTATTGTATTTCTTTTATTTTGATTTAAAATCTCGATGCTTTGGTTCTAATGTGCCAGAAATGGGAAAAAAATTATTGAAATATTCTGTGTTGATTTTTGAATTGGAAATCAGTCTATAGATCAATCTTTAAGCATTGCTATATAACATTATATACTCGAAAAAAGAAGCCTTAAATATAGTAATACTTTCTAGGGATATATTTAAGTTAACAACATTTTTTTGTAGTTCAAAAATTCAAAATAGAAAAGTTAACGATTGGCTGCATTGTAAGATTTTTATAGTATGTTTTAATATTACCAATTATTAAAATTACTACATACTTATTTGGAAATTTTAAATTCGACATCAAAGTTGACAATATTTATAATATAATAAAGGACTTCCCCCTCAATATATGGCACATCCCTGGTACGTGCATATGTCCTCCAGTGTCCTGCGCTGTTCCGTGCCGAGTAATTCGAGCTGGAAGCTATTTAATTAATGTTAAGCATTAAGCTCGATTATGTGGAATAAATGAGCGGAATAACCGGTGAGTGCGATTACGCAACAGAGTGGACTCTGGCCGGAACAGTTCAGTTAATGGCCAATTGGCTAAGAGCCGTTTTGCGAGTGTCGGAATAAGGATAAATCGATGCACTTGGCTGAAACTACTAAGCTCTCTATTAAGTCAGCCTTAAAGCTCCTTCGACTCTGATCCGGCTTATCCGACTATATCCGGGACTGTAAATAAAATCAATTTTAGCAACTCACGTTTAATGTGAGCATCAGGCAGACAGGCAAACAACAAAGACAAACAACCAACGCAACATGTGGGACTTTGTGAAAAATGTTTGTCTGCCGCGGTAAATTATTCAAAAATTCCGCGTGCTCAGGACCCCCGAAACTGATAAGAGCTAAGGCACTATGTATAAAGGAAAGGAAGGCAAAAAAATGGGTGTCGAAGAAAAGAATATAAAGTAAACAAGCAGCCAGCGAAAAAACTTCAGTTTGCAAATAACAAAGGAACCCAAACTCCGGAAAAATGCTAGCAGTCAGCCGACGGAGTAGGGAAGACAGTCGCGAAAAACTGATGGGAACAACCTGGGAAATATGCTTTATTGATTGGATAAATATTTAATGCACTTTCATATTTCAGTAGAGAAGCACTTTGGTGGCAGTGGGCGGCAGAATTTGCGTGTGAAATGGCTTATTACGGTCACGTTCTGCCCATAAAGGTAGAGCAATGGGAAGGCAGGGAAGGTTCATTGCCACGCAGGCCTGAGCCTGGGCACTTGCAGTCCGGATCCTGGCCACCTGTCATCAGTTCGGATATTCACAGGACTCTGGTGATGGTAAAGGTTGTGGAAGCACAGCGACAACACATTTAAAATTGAAGGTTCTATAGTGAAATATATTGAACAGGAAAGAAAGAAGTTAATTTTTGCATTTGAAAATCACATTTAACTTTTTATTTAACTTATTAGAAATTGTAATTATAATCTTTATATACCGACTTGAATCCTATTGAATGTCTATTATTTATGCTGTTTTTTAGGGAACTCCTTCTACCTTTCATAAGTAAAAAGTATAACTTCAAAACAGTAAAGTAAAAAGTGTATTACTTATAAAATGTTATAAGCAGAATTTAATGCTTACAAATGTGCATATGTTGAAACCCGATTGGTTGGAAAGTTTGTTAAAACAGACAAATCAAACAACCTTCTGCACTTGTCTTCTAACAAAAACTATCTATGTGCAAGCTGGCAAACATTCAAGTCTCGATTTACGTATATGAAATGAAAATTTGTTTAAAAACTTAAAGTTTAGAAGATGTCTATATCACTGGCTCCCCTAACTTGACCAACAATGTTTACAAGTTTGGTTTTGGTGTAAATTTCAGAGCCTGTTTTCATGATGGCAGCCAGGTAGCAAATGGCAACGTTAACTAGAACTGAAACCGGGCTGGAAAATGCCAAAGGGCTGCCGGGCTGGCTGACGTTTAACATCATTAACAATGTCCTTTCATGTTTCGTTGGTCGTGGTCCAAGCCAAGGCAAACAATCCAAGAGCAACCGGCCACCTTTCATGGCCAAAAGCTGGACAAAAGCTCGGCATGTGTTTGGGTAATTGCCAGGACTCTCCCTCACTGTCGGTGGGCCCACTTTATTTGTCTGTTTGCCGTTGTGTTTCCGGTGCGAGCTGTGAAAACTGTGTAAAAATCACGTTCATCCCATAAATTCAATTCCAGCCACATTACGCACGAAAAACGGACGCCAAAGGACGCCCAGGGCCACTTGGCTGGGCCCCCGAAGCTGGAATAATTAATTACCCCTGCGCCGCAATCATTTGGCAACATTTTGGATTTCTCAGGGCCTACATGTCGGTTTACCTACAAAAAAAAATAGACACCAGGATGCCAGGCATTACATTCATGGACTGGAGTCCTACTCTGTGGAGATCCAATTACCTGGCTCTTTGCCGGTTGTCATTCGCATGCCTGTGTGGTAACCAAATATGGCCGAGAGCTAAAATAGTTTGTCCAAAATGTCAGTCATTGAAAACAAATGTGTAACTCGACTGAGGCATGCAAAGAGGTAGATTAATATGTCAATATACTAATAAAATCCATAACTTTGGTTTGATTTTTTGAGAAATTATTGGGGCATTTGTTTATAATCAGGGATCTGGCATTAACTCTTTACCATCTACCAATATTAATTAATTATTAGGTAGGCATGGTGCAAAATATACCAATTTGATAAGAGATTGCAGATGCAAAGACCCATTGATAAGTCGGTAATTAATAATTGTGAAATATGTACGATAATTTTCAATATTTTGAATGAAACGTTATACAAATTTTGATGCATTATTAAGATATTAAACTATTCCCTGTTCAATGTTCATTGTACTATCTTTTGCTGCTTCAATCTATCAGTCTCAGTTTCACCTTCCCCCCTCTAATTTTGCGGATTGATGGCACGTGCGGACAGCTGAACATCGTTTGCATAATGCCATGGCAGCTCGCTAATGAAACCATTGCACATTGGGGCGTGCAGAAGTGGTCCACCCGGGTGATCAATGGGAATTGCTGTTAATCACGGGCCCAAATGAGAAGCGACCTATGGCCGCTCAACAGGCAACTCCCATTAACTCGATCCTGAGAACTCTGAGTTTTCCCATCGTCCGCCAAGCAATTGTCATAATTAAGAGTGATGAATGAGTTGGCAAATCGAGGCAAAACGTTGGAACTCGCAGGTGGAGTCCCCGTTGAGGGAGATCCATCCGCTGGCTTCCACTTAACCATCACCGGATCTCGGCCTGCACTTGCGTGTCACAGTAATTGACTTCAATTGCATGTGGCTATGTCGGTTCTCGGTGCATTCCCCTGGCAGAAACGGAAGTCCTACAGTCAGACGTCGTCGTCTTTCCAACTGATGAATTGCGCAAATTAAAGCTGAAAGTTATTTTAAATGAAATGTTGCAATGTTGCCCCCACCTAGTTATGTGGGCCAAGTTAAGGAACAGATTACACGGATATTTTCCCTTAGCCTGGTCTTGGAGTTACTTCTGCGAAATTCATTACAGCAAAAGACAGAGAGAGGCTAAGCTGCAAGCAGTTTAATTAAAAGTAAATTGAAGCGAAGAAGGCGGCTTATTACAAAATTGTTGTCGTGAATCTAGAAAAAATGCTCTCAATTACAAGTAATCTTAAGTAGGTTTCCTATACGATCCGGGTTCTTATCTGAGTTGCTTTAACTATTTAATTGTATTTAAAAGTTGAAATTTATTTTCAGGAATTTAAGTTTAATTTACACTTTATATAATTTCTTTTTGCATAATGACATTTTTGCCGGCACGGCCCTCTGTTTGGTATTGTAATGGAATTTGCATTCCGGCATCTGTCGCATCTGGCCCACGAGGCGAATACGTAATTTCAGTTTTAACAGCCCTCCCGGCTTGCTGACTGTTTTTGTTGAAAAACTTTTACGCGCCGAAGCCCAAAATGCAGTCAATGCTGAAGGCAGTACTTAAAAAACGCCTTTTCGTTATGAAAAGAATGTTTACTGAAGAAGACAAAGTAACTTAAAGCAATTGGGGAGGGTCCTGTGTAACTATAAGTTTTATTTTATTCAACGTTTAAGTTTTTATCAACTTTATAAAGCTTTAAGGGTTCATGTCCCCCTTTCTGCTCGATATATAAATATAAACTATTAATAAAACATGCGAAACTCTTTAATCCTTGCAGGCATCAAGCTCTTGGATCCGGTCGAGTGCATATTTAGCTCTGGTCGGGCTCAAAGCCCCGGACTCGAGACACATCGGGCAGCCACAATCACAACCACAACCACAGCACGGGCTAAGGCTACGGCTACGGCTACGGGCAAATTGCATCTCAGCCAAATGTATGCCGGGCGAGCAACCCAATTTGCAAAAACCATTAGCAGCATGGCGTGCAGCTTACAGAAGCAGCCTCAGCAGCCCCAACCGGCAGCCATGTCGTCGTCCTGTGCCGGGGTAGAGGCGGAGGTATCTGCCGGACGGCCAGGCGGTGGTGGCTCCAGCGGAGCCGGAACCGTTCCCTCCACGCCAAAGACAACCAAGGCTGCCCAGCCAAGGGGCTCGCTGCCAACGGACGTGAACCAGCCCCCTTTGGAATTTCAATGGCCGCCACCTGTTCCCGTCTCGATACACACCAGCAACTTGCGACTGAATATGATGAACCAGGATCCCAAGGACCTGCACACGGCCAGGGCCATAATCGAGGAGCTGCGCTCCAAAGTGCGCTTCCAGACGGAACATATCATGAAGTGGCGCAAGGCGTACGCCATGCAGGTAAGAAATCTGATTAACAAATATTTCCTTATTAGAAATTCAATGGCTAATCCCTTTAATGCTCTACAGGTTCAGCAGCATTATCGCTATCAGAAGGAGAAATCAGATCAGATGAACTCGCTCACATCACAGCTCCTGCTCTTGGAGTCGCGACTGAAGCGGAAACAAAAGCAAATTGCCAGCCTGCTCAACCACAGGGAGCTGACCATACAGCGTCAGCAGAAGATCATTGATACCCTTTCCTCGCGCCTAGTAGACCATGGCCTGGAGACAATAGAAGCGAGCTATGCCAATGAACTGGACTCCCTAAACGACTCTGACTCGGCGGTGGTAATGGAGGACATCGATTCGGACAGCCCGCTGACCCTGGGAACGAGACGAAAGAGCAGTGGTGCCGGCGGACTGGGTGGTGTGCTGGGCAGCGATGGAATCACCATTGTGCGCTCCATTTCCGATGCGATCGAAACGAATCTGAACAAGTATGGCGCGGCCAGGCGTAACAACTGCTTCCTGCGGCGTCCCGACATCCTAGAAACTGTGTACTCGGTGGAAGAGGATCCCGAGCCCACCTCAGACGTGGCCGAGAAGCGGGACAAGTTTAAGAATCGCTCCGACAAGGCCCTAAGTTCCAGTTCCACCGAAGGCCAAATAGACTCCGCGAGCCCCTCGGGCTCAGCCTCCGACAAAGCCAAAGATTTGCCCGTCGACGGCGGCACCGCCATCCAGCGGCGTCAGCTTGGTGCCCTCAAGCGTTCGCCCAGCCACGATGCTCCCTGCACAACACTCAGCGTCAAGGTGCCGCAGCTCCAACCGCCGTCTCCCCCTCCGTCAAATACGGATCCGGTCACTGGAAAGAGCCAGGTAGGTTTTCTTAACTGGGATTCAGACACATCTTCCTGTAGAAACGCTGATTATCTGATAACGCTTTCTAGGTAACCAACTACAACCGCGTGATGCTGAACCATCGGTCAGTGACCAAACCCAAGGACGTCAAGTACAAGCGCATCAACAAGGCCAAGTCCAAGAGTCTGGAAGAGCTGCGGGGGCGTCTCAAGAACCTGGTAGAGCGGCCGCCGGGCCTCGATGGCGGATACTCCAGCGGCATGATGCCGCAGACGGCGCAATCCTATGCGTGACATTGGCAGCAGCCAGACGAGGTCTCTGCGAGGCCAGCGGTGGCGAAGGCGCAAGCGCAGGCGGAGGTGAATGAGATGCCCATGTCGGAGACAGACAGAGTGTCACCAGCGAGAAGGGACAGTGACCTGACCGCCCACACGACACCAGGACAGGAGACTTCTGCTGGGAGGCATGGCTTTCCGAAGCGTTCACTGACCCTGCCCCGCATCCTGGTGCCACGCCAGTCGTTGACGGGATTGCCCAGCTCCAGCGGAGGAGGAGGCGGAAGCGGAGGTGGAAGCCGTGGCGGCTTCTAGCAATTAAAGAAATTTTTCATACGCAATTGTGATAAAAAGTAAAACCATTTCCTTTCCGTCTCTGCTCCTCTCTGTCACATTTTAGTTGCTTTAACATGATTCTCTTTTGTAACATTTGTTTCCTTGATTAGTTATCCTGAGCTTAGTTTGGAAAACTTTGCATTTAATTAAGTTTAGTTTTAGTTTTACCAACGGAACTGCATTTCACTTACCATTAAATATATAATTTTACAACAAAATAAATCTATTTTCAAGCCTATTTCTGTCTATAATTTCGCAAACAGTGCAAAAAGCGTATGAAAAATTTCGCCAAAAATGTGGTTAAACCCGTAAGTTAATAGAACCGGAAAGAGTCTGTGAAAATTCTGCATATTCGAGGACAATATTTCCCCAGCCACGAATGTTCGATGGTGAGTAGTAGTTCCAGTGAGTCCCAAAGGAAAGGGTGAAATAGGCTAGACTTTACCATGAGAAAAGATAAACTAAAGATATAGGCTATGTTATTCATATAAGAAAATATATTTGTGTCGATATTCGTCAGTATTTTGTAATACACACATTATCTTGAACATTTAAGAGCTTCTTCTCCTTACCAATCAGCATAGATATGAAACACCATTTAAAATATATTTAACAAAATATACTAACAAACCCTTTTCGTTCTTATCCGACTTAGTCTTAAGCTCTACTCCATGGACTGTCTTCTAGATAACAGAATTTACATCTCAATATATACGAATATATATTTTCTTACTAACTATTACTATCTATATATAAAAGAACATAACAATTAGGAATTACTTGTAAAGAAAGAAATTATTTTAGTTGAACATTTTATGGAAATTGTTTTGTAACTTGTTATCGACTCTTGGGGTCCCAATGACCCCGAGGTCATAAGTGTCAAATGTACCTTGCGAACACTCGTAATAGAAAGAAAACTCAGAATCAGATTAACTATAATTATAATTCTAATTATAATGAGTTTAAGTCTTAAGCAGGAATTATGTAGGTGCAAACTCTGACAATGGCTGCTATCAGGTCTCAATTATGTAAAATCCCTACAAGATACAAATATTAAAAAAACCTAAAAAGTACAACGCTTACCTTCAACGTTAAAAAGCTGTGTGCTCCGAAATATATAAAATATTTATGTATATCAATATGCAACTCGGTGTTTCAGTGAATGTCCTACTAATAGCAACAAAACGTACCTACACAAGTGTTAAGGGTTAAGTTGTTGAAAAGCATTTGCATATTCTTAAGCTTAACTTGTAAAGAATGACAAATTGTTAATCTAAAACAGTGAATTAGGCTTAAAAAATAATATTAAAGTACAGCCAGGTTTACAGTTTAGTTTTGAGTAAAGAAACACCTTACAAAATCGAATATAACAAATAAAATAAATTGAGGAATAAATTGAGGTATATAAATTGCGGTATCTCCTGAAAAACTTGTATAAAAATTCCCATAATGATCCCATATAAGAGATCCTTTTCTTTTGGCTGTAAAAACTTATCAGAGTCAATTTTGAACTTTAATTTTATTACTTTAATATGGTTGTCGCAATTAAATATTTGCCAACATCCAAAGAAAGCGTGTAATTCTGAATATAAATGCATTAAAATATAGGATAAGGTAGATCCTACAATTAAATAAAGTCTTAATGAGGACATAATACTAATTTATAAGAAATATTGCCCGTAATTTGCCAAATTTGAGCTACCGCATAGAAACAACAATTAATTCAGTATAACTAAAAATAATCTAAGCCAACAAAAATCTCACAGCCTTTAGTTAGCAAACAAAAACCTTTTGTGGATTATCCCAGCCGACTTGGAAATCATTTCATTTTCTAAAAATTATGTAAACATCTGTGGCATACATCAAACTTTTCAAATCTATAGCAGTGCGCCTAACAAAAATATAACAAATATATGTCTCATTCTCTCCTTTGATAAAATTAAATTTAGTTAACAATTTTTTAAATTTTCAGTCGTTTTGCATTTCATTTTTATTTTTACGATGAAAGCGAAATACATGACTTTTGCATTTCGAATCTACTGTAAGTTTTTACGTTTCTATAAAAAATTTTAGAGAAAAGAATATTTTGATTAAAAAGTCGCTGAAAAATACGTCTGCTAGAAATGAAAAGTAATAAAACATTGGATTTTTGTATTTTCACTTTTCAAAAGTCCTTACTTCCATTAAACAATAAAAATGTACTGCATATTTATGTATTTTTTGAATATATATAATATTTATATGAAACCAAAAGTACCGAATTTTCTGATGAAATCCCGCATTCATTTAATCACTTTATATAGTTTAAAAGGATCCAAAGAACTCAAATTCTGTATAAATTAACCATTAAAATAATATGAGACCAGTTATAATTTGTTCTATGATTCTTTTCTAGAAAATATTCTATTTTAGTATTCAAAATTTATTTAAATATTATAAATAAACATTATAATGAATTATTGCTTAATCCATACATTCCAAATAATCGCTAAAGAAACAAGAACACATATCCTGCATTTAAATATAACAACAAATATTTAAATAAAAGCTTACTTAAGGTCTCTTAATAATTACGTTATAGTATTTTGAGGCAACTTTTAAAAGTTCTTAAACTGGCTACCGATTAGATTAATGGTGACCAAATTTTTGATCTTATTAAAATGCATTGAATATAATTATTTATTTAACTTTTTGAAGTATTTTGTATCTCAAAAAAGCAACATTTGTTAAGCCAAAGAACCTTTATGTATATTTTATTATTATATAAATTATAAATACAAATTGATGATACAAAAAAAAACTTAAAATTATTTGCACCTGGATTATATAAACTATTCTGAATTCCCACTTACCTTAAATAAAATTTAACTAGCTTCAATGATTATGCTGTTTATATTTTATAGAATATCATTTTTAAAATCAGGGTGCCAAATACAGCATTTAATTTATTTATTTCCAAAATCCATGAATTCAAACAAACTAAATAAAAATACTTTGTGAAGTATTAAAGGCTTCCTTCGCCCCGTAATAAATATTTACTATTGAAAAGCATTCAAAAAATACGAAATAAAATCCAACTATATGACAGTAATTGTAAGATTTATAAAGAAAAACTTAAGTCCCCCAATTACATTATATTGTAAGCCAATAATTGCTGAACATGAGTATAGAGTCGCACTCATGACAAAGATTCCGCAAAACCCATTACGGAATGAACAGTAGCTGCTGGCCTAATAACTTAAGTATAGGTCAAGATGTGCAATTTTCGAATGTAATTGCCAGGTGCATACGAAGACGATTGTGTGTGTGCAAATTTATTAGTAACATTACTTTCTAGTTAGCTTAATTAAGTAATCGAAAACGAACGAACATTTGCAGCCAATAATTTGCTCACTCTACACTATTTGAATATATACAATTCTTGAGATATTTTCTACTCGCGCTTAATAAAACAAAATAAACCCAAAACCACATCGATCTGGGGAGGGGTCTTTGCTTTCTTTGGGATCAGTCTCCCTCGAGCAGCGGTCACGGAAGCATGGCTAGAATTGAGCGCAGTCCGGGGCTTCTTATCAGCATCGCGTGCTGGGTCCCATTGCTTATCTGCCTGGTGAGTGAGTTCAAGTTGATTAGATAATTCCTTTATTGATTTTCCGATTGCCAGACCCTGGCCGATCCAGCCCAGATCCGCGACCGTTCCGCTTCCCTCGCCAGTCCCACTGTCCAGGCCGTTGAGAGGCTCTTCAATCAGGTGCTACATGCCACCATCGAGGATGCTCGCCAGCGACTGGCGCATCTGAATGCCAGCGATGCCATCGACAGGCAGTATTTCGAGGACCTGGACTCCATTGCAGGGAATGAGGACTACTACAGCACTGCGTACTACATCTTTGCCTGGATCAACAGCCAACTGATGGCCCATCAAACTCCCGATAAACTGCTGATCGAAGTGCTGCCCGGCGAAAAGATAGCCATACGGAATTTCTTTGGCAAAGTGAGGCCCCATCTAGCCAAGTATCTGCGTCTCAGCCGGCAGGACAGGCTGGAATTTATGACCAATATTACCCGCTGGGCCAGCGACAGTGATGACAGCCTGGTCACGTACTACATAGAGTTTCCTCGAACCCTGCAGCAGCAGCTACCCGAGCTCCAGCTGATGGACTACACCAAGCTGGCCAAGGCTCTGCTAGAGGGTGTGGCAAGGGGCATATGGGGAGCGCTATAGCTTGACCTATGAATTATTATGAATAATATACAAAAATAAATCAAATTGTATATTAAACATTGATTTAATTGAGTTATCGATTTAATTTTTATACTTTTTGTGCCATCAATCTGTGGACTTTTGCTTGCAACATGTTGAAAGTCTCGTCTTACTCGCTTAATACCATTTTGACTGTTTGCAGTGTGCCTCTGGGTCACTGACCGCTCCCACACACTTAATTTCAATGGCCTCAAGTCAAGCCTTTTAGCTCTGCATAGCCATGTCGAAGGACTCGCAGCTGCCGCTGGAGAGTCCGCTGCTGGAGAGTCCAAGGCTGCTGCGCCTTGTCCAAGCCTAACTGCTCCTGACCTAGTGCCCAGGTCCCAATATCTTCATCGAGCTGAGTGGCCGGAACTGCGATTTTACTACTCACATCCTGCTGCCTCATCAGCTTGTGTAACTCCCTAACATGTGCCCCCATGTGTCGACTGGAGATGAGAACACTTTTTGATAGAATAATCGCAAGACGAACGGATGTCACCCACCAACAATAGTAAAACCAAGATGAATATAGCTGTGGGCGGCATCTGACTAAATCGTTCTAAACACGCTCATCTCAGACTAAGGACTGATTATAGTGCGCGAAAGAGGAGATCCAGCAATCACAGATTGTTTATTATTAAGGCGTACTTGTTTTTGTTTACCGATCACGTAAGAATTTGGGGGACTATATAAGATTCGGAGGCAATGCCGTTTTGGCTAGACTTTGGATACAATGGCCAACAGAGTGCTCTGGTCGTTCCTCTTTGCCCTGACTGTCCTGCAGTCGTCGGTAAGCTACTTTCTCTCTAGACTCTTGACTTCCAACTGAAGTTGTGGCATTTCCCAGTGGTCTGCTCCCACCTTTACGAGGCTACAGTTGGAATTCGATGTGGCCAACGAGATGTTCCAGCTAATGACGGAAACATTGGAAGAGTTTAAATACTTTATTCAGCGGGTGATCGATGAGGCTGATCTTATTCTACCACCAGACTCCAAAAGCACCATTCTTGAAATGTGTCAGGAGCTGATCAACATTCTGAATCCCATGGATATTGAAGACTCCTTCGAAATGGAGAGAATGGCGGATGCCATGGAGGATATCATGAATCTTTTTGACTCTTTGGACAGCTCAGAGTTTAGCTCGGAAGCGGATGAGATTGTCATGTCCATATTTGAGCAGCATGGCGGTGAGGACATTGAGAGGAGACTGGAGGACAAATTGGCAGATGCATTGCAAAGGATCGAACAGAGATTGGCGAATTATATAAGCACTTGGTCCGACAGTCGACAGGCAAGAAATTCCGAGTTTCTAAAGTGGTTCATGGAGTTTAAAAACGAAAAGGATCCCTTTGAAAAATTAGATTTACTATACCAAAGTGATTTCATTTAATGTTATTTTATATTTATGGAAGTTCGATCACTGAGGAAGCTATAAATATATTTTGCAATAATACTAGAAACCTGTAATTGCAAATTTGCTGCTTCCGGAATCATTGATACTGCGACTTGTTTGCAACTAGTTTATCTGGAAATCGTGAAGGGGCAATATTCAGTTATCAGCTACAAGCTGGAAGATGACATTGAATCTGATGAACTGAGATGTACTTGCATTATTTTGTATTTGTTTCTACACAATTGCGTTTTATTCTTTAGATTCTGCTTAATTTTTCTAAAATTCGATTTTAATTTTGTTAAAAATTTCTTACTGAAACTCCTCCAAATGGATCTCGGGAATCGTAGACGTTCTGCTCAATCCGCGGGGGTCCCCTGCCATTGGATGAGTAGCTGTAAGACTCGGTACGGTGGTAATTGTTGGAGGAACTAAAAGAACCATCGGGACCTCTGCTAACGAGCTGGCCTCCGAAATGGTTGGAGGGACCAAAAGGACCGCTGGGACCTCTGCTAGAGAGCTGGCTTCCGAAATTGTTGGACGATATAGGAAGTTGGTTCTGGGAATGATTAATTAATTAACCATTATAGGCAGTAAAAAGTACAAATTCTTACCGGCCATGAGAGCGTGTTGTGCATGCCGTCAACAGCAATAAAAGTTGGTCTAATGTTTCTGCCTCTGAAACCGGATGAACCGGCAAAAGGTGGCCTGTTAATTTCAGTTCCAAGTTCCGATGGAAAGCCGTCTCTCTGTGAACCACCAGATGCGAACCCTAAGGGTGTCCTCCGAGATCCTTGGCGGTACAATGGTTGGGTTTCAAAATCATCCTCCTCTTCTGCATCATTTTCTCCATTCACAACCTCGACACCTCCTTCGAAGCGCTTCAATAAGGGAATATTAATATGTTTACTGGTAAATCGTGGCCGTTAATAATCTCACCTCTTGGAAGTTAATGGGAGTATCTAGATCTTGTTCGACGGTAGAATTTCCTCTATTGGATCTCTTGGGTTCATTGTGTGCATTGTGACCCACTGGCTTGAACAGCTCTGTGGGTATATCGGCTGTGTCCCTGACAATTCTGGCCTGAAATTATTGATAACAAACAAAATATTGATTTAATATTTGATTTAAAAACTTTAAATCGATGTTTGAATGTGTCTTACCCCCTGAACGATGCACAGGAAGCCCATGAGCAGGGTCACATGGCTGGCTCGGAGCGGCAGCATCTCGCAGTCTCAACAACTGGACGGTCGTCAGAAGTATGAGTTAACTTGGTGGAATGCGCTGCAATTATATGCGTCGCACTCAACCCGTCTGACTGGAATCATTAGGTGAGAGCCGGGGTCCGCGGTTATCAGTCCGGGAAAACTCACAACTAAATAAATTGAAAATCGATCAGATTATCGGGATCATGTATACACTTTAATTTATTTTTAATATTTTTATTACGTTATTATAATTCTCTACTTTACTATTTTTATTGAATAAATAATTTAAATTTTGTTATAGATATATTACACTAAAAGATATGACTTTTCTTTTGGCATAATTAAAATTCAAAGTATTTGTTTATTAAATATATATTTTATTTACAAATTTTCATGGTATTTTCCACCCACAAAAAATAAAGACAACATTTTATCATTTTTATGAGTATTTAATATTATTTAAAACTTATTTATTTAAATAAAAAATTTATTTAACAACTGGAGCTACTTTACTGAGAGCATTAATATCGTCCATAGCCGTAGGATGAACCATACCCGCCACCCGATCTTGGATAGCTGGGCACAGTGATAACTGGGCGACGGGGAACGGTAAAGATTGGTGGATAGCCATAGCCTGGAGGTCTCTGCGGCACATCCTCAGGCTCCTTTTCCTTGCCATACTCATCCTCATCTCCATCCTCATCCTCTTCCCCTTTCTTAGGCGTGTCAGAGTCTTCTTTGTGATTATGCTCTTCGGGGAAGCCAAAATGCAAAGTTCCTGGATATCCTTGGAAGAGGGGTGGCTGGTAGGGAGAGTACGGCAATCTCAAACCGGGATAAAAGGGATATCCATGGCCAGCACCATGAGCAGGGGAGGAAGACTCTGATTCTGACGTGGGCTTGGGTCCCGTTGCTGGGAAGCTCATTCTAGGCCGACCATAGAGATCGGGGTGATGCTGAGGATGCAAGTTAGGGAAGGGGTAAGGGTGTGAGTGGAAGTACGGATGCGGTTGCGATTCTGGGTGGGAATAGGGGTGTGGCTCGTGCTTGTGGGGCTTTGGCGTGGTGGTTGTCGTTGTGGTAGGCTCCGGCTCCGGCGTAGTTGCGGCCTCTGGAAGCGCTGATCCGCCCACGACCACACCCAGTCCATCATCCAGCTGACCCACTCCATCGGGAACGATGGTGGCATTAGTTGCCGTCTCCAATGCAGGTTCAGTGGTCGTTTCCGGCTCTGGAGTGGTGGTAGTCGTGGTGGTAGTTGTGGTAGTAGTCGTGGTGGTGGGCTTTTTGGTGGTCATTTTGGTGGTCGGATGACCATAATCATGGTGATCATGAGGCTGGTAGTGGGGCTTGTATTGTGGAGGATGATGTGGCTCCGGCTGATGCGTGTCATCCCCCGTCTGCTCGTCGCTGTAAACCGAGGCATCGTCAATGAGCTTCTTAGCCTCCTCGAGCGACAGTTGGGCCAAGGCCAGCGCCAGAAGCTGCAATTAATGCAAATTAACAAACAAAATAAGCGATCCATTATGGCCTGGTCAAGATCTCACACCCACCTGGCTGATTAACAGCACCTTGATGAACATCTCAATCTGTTGCTGCAGCTACAAGTGCTTGGCGAGTACTGTTTGGTGTCGGCACGCCGGATCGGGCTTATATAGTCCAGAATCGCCCACAAATATGGAAATTAGAAAGCCCACAATTACACTCGCCCCGGAGCAATCAGCTCGGGTTGTCTCTATCACCGATCGCAGAGCGAGATGGATTCAAAAAACCCGATCGCCATCAGGTGTTGGATGCGTCTGCCCGGAATTTCCCAGCCTGCGTTCGTAATTATAAGATTGTCAGATCGTCAGATCTATAAGGGAATTCGCTCTGCCCGTAAAATCAGGCAATGACTCCTCCAATCAGTCTCCATGGCTGCGGTTGCTTTAATCGATTTGACGGGCGCAGCGACTATAAAAGGTGGCTTTGCCCAGTCGCCGCTTCTCGTCTCTGGGAGTGACGTCAACATGGCAATACTTAACTTGCAGCTGGTACGAACAGTTGGGAATTTCTTCTTTTGTTTGTATCTTAGTTTTAAATCTATTTTGCAGATTGAAATAATTATCTTATTGGTAACGGCTCTAAGAGCCGAGGAAAGCCCTGCGGCTGAGTCAGTCACTGATGCCATCAAAGCCGCAGCTTCGACTGAACCAACAGCTGGCGAGTCCAGCTTGTCCACAGTATCGGTATCCAATCCCCAGTACAGTGCTGCTCCAACCCAGCCTTCAGCTATGGACCGGTCGGAATCGGATAGTAGTTCTCTAGAGAACGGCGGATACCCTTTCAATAAGCCAGGAATTCACGAGCCAGGCTTACGTCACGTAAGAGCGCACGATGGCTTCCACAGCCTCAAGGCGGAGAAGCACTGGGCTAGCTGGAACGATGCCTTCACCACCCCCAAGCCTTAATGCTGTTTACCAAAATATTTATCACCTCCTAAAGAGTTTTAAAATTAATTAAGAATCTAGAAACCTTCCCGTGCTTAATCCAATTTAATTACAAGACAGAATTGTGTTTTTTTAATGATGTGTTGGAATGGCAGACGATTATTGTAAATGCCACGATGTGGGTGGAATTCTGCTGCTGTGTAAAAAATAATTCTTCTGAAATTAAATGCATTATTTGTACTTTGTAGTATTTTCCAGAACCTGTTTCTGTGGCTGCTGGCAGTCATCACAATCGGAAAACTGCGTCACGCGATCGGTCACGATGGCTTTCACAACATGGAGAGGGAAAAGCGCTGGTGGAACTGGCCAGCACGTGTGCGGTCCCATCATCAACGGCACCACCTTGAATAGTATATTAATGTTTAATGTATAAACAATAAAAAATAATAATAACAAGGTCAAAATGGCACTCGAACACAGAGTTACAAGATCATTAAAGCAAGCAGAATTATGGGAAAAGGAAACCTTGTAAATCTATAGATTGCATTCACTCATAAATTTCTCTAAAATATAAATTAAATACCCTATGAATATTTAAATCTTAATTCATTAATTTCCTATTCAATCTGCAATCTCTAAGGTTTTATTTTATAATCGAAACTTAGTTTACACAATTTATGTATACGTACCAAACGAAACAGATTATTGTTATTGTTATTAATAAATGGTTTTTATTTTCCAATACGTGTAAATGATGTCAGGCTTTAATATGAAGCTACAGATTCTTAACTCTGTTTTAATGTTATAAAATGAGTAATGCATCTGGATTCTAGAACTTGTTATTCTCCATGAAACGACGACGCTCGCGTGCTCGGAACTCGCGGCGTGCCTTCGGTGGATTTCCCTGCGGATTGCGAATGACAAAATCATTTTCACAAAAATCCTGCGGGTTATATGTGGGTGCTGGCGGTTCAGCATCCCAATCCTCTGCAGACTCCACACAGAAATGGGAGGGCTGTGGCTCCAATGGCGGATTCTTAAAGTCATCCAATGCCTTCCGATTGGGACATTTTCCAATATGAGTCTTCATCTCCTCCACGGAAAGGATATGGGTGCTGTTGAACACACAACGCACCATCTGAGCAGAAGGATAATTGCGTGAGCAGTTTATAAGGTGGACGGCCAGGCGGTTCGGAAGCATGCAATGGCTGCTATTGTAGGGACACACCACATACTCATCGGGCTTTGGTCCTAGAATAGCAGGCTTTTGCGACATTTTCCTTGGATAATGATTTCTTTTGGTATTTCTTTTTTTTCGTCGCAATTTATTAGTCTAGGAAAGAAGGGAGCACGAAATCCTATAGCCGTCTCAATGGATAATTTTTTATTTTACCTGAAACCTTCACAGATTTCCTATGAAAATTAACACCAACGCTCTTTCTGTTTGATTTAATATATTTTCCCGCTGCTAGAAAAGTCGTTCCGTCGTCGCAGTTAGTTTCTAGTTAAAAAATATCATATTTTGTTAAGGACAGAAAACAAAATCCTATAGCTTTCTCAAAGAACACATTGTTTAGTTTACCTGATATGTTCAAAGAATTCTCGAAACAGTAAACTACGTTGTTTTTCTTTTGTCGGATTTTTAAAGAATAAAATATTTTCCCAATATGTATGCTGCAGTAGGAATTAAAAGTTTTACTCGACTTTCCTTATCGCTTTTGACATTAGAGTCATGGATTACTCGATTTCAACACCGTATCTTTGGGGTTATAGATATTTATACCCTTTCAGGGTATTATAATTCAGACATTATGGAAGTCATTACATAGGAAAAACATGAGGGAGTGAGATATGTCTGATATATAGGTTATACATTTAGCGGAAATTATAAAAAAGAAATAAGATGATGATAATGCCACCATCCTTCTTTAGAGCCAGTCAAGTTCTTTGCCTTTTTGTTTGTTGTTTTATATTTGTTGTGAACCAGAAGTTTTGTAAAAATAAAAGTTGGGCAAACATGAACAAACGATAGGCAGAATTATTTATGTATATTATAGTAAGGACCTGCATATGCATCCCCAGCTTATTTCGGTTCCCCACTGAATTTTCTATACTTTAAAATGGCATAGAAAAAAATAATAAAAAAATATATCATAAATTCTGTATTAACACAATATTAAGAATAATATGGCCTCCGAAGGATGTGTTTATTCGACGAACATTTACTTGTATTTAAAATTAAAATGATGTCCGTAAAATACGGCTACAGTTACAATTATAGTTATAGTTATAGTTATAGTTATAGTTATAGTTATAGTTATAGTTATAGTTACAGTTAGAGTTACAATTGAATCGCAAGAATGTCGGTATTAAGTATACGCATGACTGTGCGCCTTGAATGTGCATTAGTTAGTATGTACGTAATATGTATTAGTATCACTCTGGTGCAAAGCATTAACCCGGCCATCGATCGTTGTCAGATTTCGTCGTCTTGTGCAGACATTTGGCATCTTATCCCTAGCCAATGGTGGTGGACAAGTGCTTGGTGGCCCCAACAGAGCCCGGTGCCGGACCATCATTGGTCACGCAAGTGGGTATGGCACTGGACCACTTTCCGTTCTTGAGGCACTTGAGCACCTTGGAGCCGCGCAAATCCAGGCCGGCGTCGCAGGTGAAGGTGATGCTTTCGCCGATCGCATAGTAGAACTTGACGGATGACATCCGGCCGCTGATGACGGTGCCGGGGTAGGAGCAGGCCTGAACGCATTTGGGGAGGCCACCAGACCAGCGCCCGTTATCCTGGCAGGCAATAATTGGCTGGCCCTGCATCATGTACTCCGGGTTGCAATTGAACTGGACCACATCGCCGGCACGGTAAGGTGCCGAGCCCTGGGCGTAACCGTTTTGCGGCGCCCCTGGGTTGTCGCACTGCACCTCCACGCAGGTGGGCAGCGGCGCTGACCATTCGCCCGTAGGATTGCATATGGCCTCCGAGGGGCCGCGCAGCCCATACCCGGAGGCGCACGAAAAGGCCGCCCGGCCGCCCACCTCGCGCGACAGCACGGAGACGCGCGGCGAGCTCGCGTTGTTCCCCAGCGGGATGTCGCCGCACTCGACGCTCTCGCAAACCGGCAACGGTGCGCTCCAATTGCCACTCGGCAGGCAAAACAGCTCCGAGGCGCCAATCAACGAGTTGCCGTTGGCGCAGGACAACAGCGCTCGTGTGCTCAGCTTGGTGTCATTTGTGTTCACGATCAGGCCGCGCCGCATAGGGATCTCCGGGCAGTTGATCTCCTTAACCACCACCTCCACGGCATGCTCATGCCTAGCCGGCGTCATGCATGAGTAAAAGCCGGTATCATCGCTGGCCGCATCGATGATGCTCAGGCGGTATTCCAGCGTTGAATCCCTGCCCTCGTCCGCCTCCGTCACCCAGCCCTCGGTGTAGTTCCTGCAAAACACACGAATTTATGTTAGAAGAACTGGCTAAATCGAAGACGAAGACTCCTTTTCCTAAGTCCCCCTTTAATATCTGTAATCTTTTAAAGAAATATGTTTGTAAGTAAGAGTTAAGTCTATGCCCAAGTCAAAGCTGAAATATAATTGGGAATTTTATAAAAAGTAACCAATCTAAACCTCTTTGATCATAACCCAAACATCGGATACCCACTTGTGCGTGTGACTGACGTTCCACTTGGGATTGCCAAAGCGCCGCATCCACAGGCACTCCATGTGCAAAGTCGTGCCCGGATAAACAATCAGCTTGCCATCGTTACTCTGGGCAATGGGTCCATTTTGGTGACGGAATAGAATGGTTGGCGCCTTCTCCACTGCAAAAGAAATGAAAATTGAGGATTAACAAGGTTAAAAAATAAAAAAAGGATAAAAAAATACCCACTCGCATAGTCATTCTCCTGGTTGAGGCCCGAGCACACGGGCTTGGTGTTCGTCCACTCCGAGTGAATGCAGGTTCTTTCGTGGCTGCCCATCATCGAGAACTTGCCAATATCCACGCACCTGAAGGAGTAGCCAGGCTAAAGGGATCTCTGGGAAGATTTGGCTTTAATTACACAAAACTCACCTGGATATAATTGTGGCTCCTGGGGGAAAATCCACCACATCTTCACGGATCTCCAAGTCATTGTAAAAGCTGACCACATTGGCTTCGTTGTTCCTAAACACACACGTTCCGTTTTCTAAATTAAAATAATTATAAAGAACATTATATTTTAATAAATAAAATAATATAACTCTTGCTTAATTTGGATAATTATAATCAGAAATTATAGCACAACTTACCGCAATTGTAAGATCGTCCAATCCATAGTCCATTGTCGCAGATAATGCGCCATGTCTGCCGGTCTCCGGCTGCATTTGGAATGCAATTGAAAAAGATCTCCGTTCCACTTTCATAGGCGCCATCCAGCTCAGGATGTTCAGGATTCCTTTAAGTATTCACAGGACTAAGAAAACACTCCAGGCAGGCATAATCATAACTCACTTGTAGACCAGAGCTCCGTCCGTAAGACTCGGCGGTCCGCACATCTTCATGTCGTCATGCTCATCCGTGCTGTTGTCGTGATGGTCATGCTCGTGATCCAATTCATTGTGCTCTGCCTTGGAATTGGGGGAATGTGGCGCGGGGGTGGTATGTTCCAGTTCCTCGCGGGATTTACGCAATCCTGACTCACAGGGAACACTGGGCGGCGTGAGGATGCCCTTGTGGCAAGACATTTCAATGGGATTGGCATTTGTGGAGGTTTCACAGCGAACGTTTACAGTGCTGCCATGGCCAATGGTTAGTCCTGCGCGATAGCCTCCCTGTGATACATAAAATAATTTTATAACTAATTAAGCAATAACTCTTTGAGATACAGCCGAGTCTTACATCATAGATGACACCTGGAATGTTGGGCAGCGTGCAGGGTACAGAGGTGCATTCTGAAAAGGCATTAACCGACCAGGAGCCATGAGCACATCGCAGCTGAGCCGAGCCCTAAAAGAACAAATCTATAAAATATATTTCCTAGATTTTAATCCGAAACCGCACCTGTATGTTAAAGCCATCCTCGCACTCCAGAGTGATGAATTCATTGGACTGAATCTCCTCGTACGTAGAGACTGGCGGCAGCGAGGGCTTGTCGCTGAGCTGCTTTGTGTGCGACTCCACCTTGTAGTACTGGCCATGCTCTACGGCGGGCACCAAGCAAGGAGCGGACAGACACTTTGGCGTCTCTGGTTTCCAAATTCCACGAATGCAGCGCGCCGTGGCATTCTCTCCCTTGATATTAAGCTTAAAGCCTGCGTTGCACTCCAACTGCAGCATAATGCCCACCGCATTTCGACCAGGAGCCTTGCCCGGCCGAACAACAGTTACGTTGCCAAAGGAATCCCAGTCCAAATCCTCGCAGGGACCGCGTAATCGCTTGCCATTTCCTCCCTTACCGGCCTCCCCGCCATCACTGCTATCCACTTCCCCATCCGGGAGAGTGGCCACCGATGGCGGCGGTGCCTGTCCGATGCTGGAGCTGCGCTTGCGTCTCCTACGGACAATTTGCGACTTCAAGTGTTCGATGTAGGATCTAGTGGCATTCACATGGAGGCTGCGTGATGTTTCCGGTGGCGAACCATTGCCCAGGGGCGCTTCATTGGAACTGCGATCCATATGACTCACATGATTCCTGGAGACCTGATTGATGTTGGGCAGCGGCACGACGCCCGCTCCAACGGCACTGACACCAGTGCGATAATTGTTACCAACCTCAAAGTCCCTGAAGTTGGATTTGCCCCGCATCATCACCTGCCCTCCATCGTGAGCATTGGGATTATGAGCCCTCGAATCCTGGAAATGTAGCTTTTCGTAGATCCTGTCTCGGCCAAGCATTTTACGCACATAACGCTGATAGCGCTCCTTGATTTTTTGGTAATACTTGGAGTAAGCGAGGTCCAGATCCGAGGGATGAGGACGCGGACCAGGATAGGGACTGGCGCTGCGCTTGACGCGATGATTTGACTCGCGGATGGGAGCGTTTACTGTTGAAAAATATTGAAACAAAAAATATATATTTATTTATTTTACTTTTAAAGAGTTAAAAATGATTATAAACTACAAAAATGTATATAAAATCTGTAAGTGTCAGTAATCTTATTCCATATCTTACCAGCTTGAAGATACTTTTGGTTTTCGACCAATTCCCGTTGAAGCTGCCGCTGACGACGCAGCAGATACATGGATCTCAGCTGCCTGATCTGCAGGGAGCGACGTCTGCGGCGATTCCAGCGAAGACGTGGATGCTGTCCCAGTAAACACTGGGGAAGATCCAAGGGTCGCCACTTACCGCCCACACAAGTGGCACCTGGCGGTCCCACCTGAAGGATGAATAAAATAACAAGAAAATAACACAATCCTTATAGGTTTCAGGCTTTCATGATTACCTCCAGAACGTATCCCTTGTCGCAGTCGTACATTATTTGCTTGTTGTTAACAATCTTCTTTACATACGGCCGGTAGTCATAGAGTCCCATGTTGCCCACAAGCAGTACCTTCCCATTGGGTATATAGCCCGGAAAGGAGCAGAAAACCTCGTCACACTTGGGCGTCTCCCCAGTCCAGTTTCCAAATGAGCAGGTAAGCACATAGTCATGAGGATCGGTGACATCCTTGCCCTCGGGACTGACCAGCTTGAAGCCATCCTTGCACTTGAAACGCGCCTTCATGCCATGCTCTGTTTTGGGAGCCATCACCATGCCGTGCTTTGGGGGACGAGGCATGCTCTTGCATCTGGCCGGAATGCAGCGAGGAATGATGCTCCAGGTGCCATTGTTGCAGGTGGGCGGACTGAGCAGAGAGACCGGAAATTCGTAGTTCTCATCGCACTTTACCTCCAGCGCTGTGCCGTGTTTAACCTTCTCCACTCCGCCCAGGCTCTGGGTCTGCGTTGGCGACTGCGTCGTGGTTGTGGGCGGATGGATAATTGTTGTTCCGTTCTCATCGGTAGTTATCTCGATGGGATATACATTGCCCTGCGAAATGGTGGGCACCACACAAGGCGCCAGGCACTCGGGAAGGGTGTTACGCCATCGCCCATCGATCTGGCAGACGCTCGAGCCCAAACCATTGATCATCATCTCTGGCTGGCAGCGGAAGATGATGCTAGCACCCAGTCCAGTGCCCGCCTCTATATTCTCGATCCAGCCATTGTAAAGCACTCCAGGATGTCCGCAGTTGATTTCTGTCATATTAAATGTTGGATTTTATAATTAAAAGCTACTCAGAGTGGGATATTCTTAGTTCCACTTACCCTTGCAGGTGGGCAGTGTGCCGCTCCACTTGCGATCCGCTCCACAGCGACTGGAGCTCTCGCCGACTAGCGTGTAGCCATAGCGACACTCATAGCTCACCACCGAGTTGTAGGCCAGCGTGGTGTAGGTGGCCTTGCCATTCTTGGGATTCTCCGGTGTGGGACACACCACCGAGGTGACCACTGGGGGAGGAGGGGCGGAGTAAAGCAAATTTAGGTTAGCAAGTTTTTTTTTTGGCACGGGAAGCACGCTAAAAGTTACCACAAATCTTTAGAAGCCGCGCTCGCATTTGAGTTCCACCAAATAAAACAACTTTAGAGTTTCGGTTTCGAGTTTTGATTCAATTCTTTTGTATTATTTTGCTTTGTTTTTGCTCAAGATTTGCGGTAACTTTTATTTATTCATTCAATCAACATTAATAGGCCAACAACAACAACAATGTATTGCATAAAATTTGAACAATCTATGGATAACGCTAGATCATATCGTTTTTTTTTTGTTTTTTGAGAGAGAGAAGGTGTGTGGTTAACAGGAGCAGGGACTCCGACTGGAGACCTTGGGCCCTGACCAAAGTACGCTTTAAACACGGTTTCGGGTTACGGATTTCGGATTTCAGATTTCGGATTCGGATCTGTGCCCTTGCCAGCTCTAATTAGTTGGCAACTCAAATGGTCGCTGGGGTGGTGGTTACGTTTGCGCTATCCGCTTCAAAGGTCAGAGGTCAGAGGTTCGGTTACAAGCTCTACACGCATCATCGCAATACTCACAGACACAAGTGGGCAGCTCCTTCGGCGTCCAGGAGCCATCCGATTGGCAGTAGCGCTCATGCTTGCCCACCAGCTCGTAGCCCGTTCCACAATTGTAGGTGATTTTGCATCCGTAGGTGTAGCATTCCCCGGCATGCCATCCGTAAGCCGGATCCGGCGGCTGGCCACAGGATCGTGCTGTGGTCTCAAAACAGGTAAAGTTAGTGGCAATTCCTTAGGGCTTCCCAGCATCTCACTCACGTTCGCACTGTATATCGGGTCCATACCAACTGGCCTGGTTATCGATGGCCAGGCACTTGGCTCGCGGAAAGCCATTGGTCACATAGCCGGTGTGACAATGATACTGCACTGTGGAGTCCAAATCAAAGGTCTCCTGCTCCGGCAGCGCTGAATTCCTGGCATGTTCAATCTGTGGCGGCTTCAGGCAGTAAACTGAGAAGTATCTCATTTAGTTTAGGGAATTTTTAAGAATAAATTTTGCGGGGAATCCACTTACTGTTCTGCTTGCAAGCTGGCTCGGCACCCGCCCAATTGCCATCCGCCTGGCAGAGGCGACTCTGCAGGCCCACCACATGGTAGTCATGGGGACAGGCGTACGAGGCCCGAGCTCCAAAATGCCGGCCAGCCACGGTGACCTGACCCAAACTGGGTTGCGCCAGCTCTGGACATTCACGATCTGCCAGGAAAAACATTTAATTGGGTTTAATTTGTTAGCTATCTTTTTAGCCTTAGACACTTACCCGGCTTGATGCAGGAGTTGCCGCAGACGCCATCGCACAAGCACTTTTTCTTCTTGCTTTTGCAGTCCTCGTCGGAGGAGCACTTTCTCAGGCATTTCTGGCCCAGCAGCGTGGCCTGCTCCTCGTCCCGCGGACACTCGGAAGAGGGTGAGTTACGGGGATTTTTGTAGACGCGTCCATCGTCATCAGATTCCAGGGAATCATCATCCTCCTCCCAGTCATCATCGTCATCGTCCTGCTGTGGTATCTCTGAGGTGGTCTGCAGGCTGGTGCTCACTGTGCTGGTGGGCACGGATGTCACTGAAAGCACAAGCACAGGTCACAGCTGTTAGTCATTTAGGAGGAAAACAAACCCCCGCCAGAAACCACCCCTTTTTGGGGCTTCTGTTTTGGTTACGGATTCGCGTCTGTTTTGCTTCGCATGCCTTGCGTGCTGGCAAAAACATTGACCTATTTCCCCCGATGCCTGGTCCAGATGTCAGATGGTTGGGTGCCAGACTCTTTTGGAGCCTGCGCACTCGCCTCCAGCTTATATAATCCCACGCAGCATATACATTTTTCATCTTAGCCATTGTAGAGAATTCTTAACAAAATTTGGGTCTATTATTATCCTCCGATTCCCCAGATTTGTTATCCTTTTAAGCTTGGACGCTGAGTTCTCAGCCTCCTGTTTTGGCTTGGAGTTAGAACCTATAGATGTACCTTTGTAGACCAGAATGGTGGTCACCAAACACTGCAGCAGCAACCGATTCATTTTGATGTTATTTAGTTGGGTTTTCCTGTTTGATTTTTCCCTTTTCGCAGAATTGTCTCTCTGCTCTACAGCATCTTAGCTGCTGAATTGGGAATTTCTCGCAAAAAGCAAAAATTTATTGCAAACTTTTTCGGTACTCCAAGGCCAGAGTTCCGCGTCCCGAGACTTGTCACGTTGAGGTAAAGAAACGAAATGCAGCCAGTCCAGCTGCTTTCACCTTCTGACAGATCAGGATAGCAGCACCCACTTTGACAGCTCTCGATTGGTGGTTGGTCCTTTGAATTCAATGGGAGAGAGAAAAGGCAAAAGTTTAAATAAATCATAGAGCTCTACAAACAAGAGTTTATATTGTAAAATGTATTTAATATTCTCTATAAATAACTTAATTTATTATTAGTTTGCACTTTATATATCAATGAACTTTTGATTAATATTTAATAAAATTTGGGAGTTAAATAAATAATCTGATTAGCCTAAATATTAATTATATAAAAAATGCTGAAAGTACTTTTTAAATATTATTTAAATCCTGTGCATTAACATAGATAAAACGTTTAACTACTTGGAGCTAAGTAGTTAAACATTTTTTCTTTGTCTTAATTCAATTTATTTGTTTATTCTTATCTCATTTTTGGTTTAGTCATTTATTAAACATTTTGTTCAACTTATTTTCCTTATTACTTATCAGCCAACTATTTTGTACTAAATAGATTTGTTTTAAAATAAAAAAAAAACCAAAATTGCCTTGAAATTGAAATTATTATAAAAGTGGTCCCAATTATTAATACTAACATTAATAATAATATAATATTTATCTTGATCAACATTGACTAACTTTAAAAACAAATCTCCTGAAATTGTCTTTAATCAATATATAAAAATATTACAAATCTTTTTTAGATTTTATACAGACTAATTTAGGAAATTTTTATTTTCTCCCATAGCCTCCAGTTCTTTTAATTATTATATAATATGAGTCCAAAGAATCCAAACATATTTAAGAAAATCTTGAACTAAAATATTGTATTGCCTACATTAAAGCGCATTTCCCAGAGCTTCTTTCCCTTTTATAAATCCAATTCATCTTATAAAAATAACATAAGTTAATTATTATAAATTTCATTTTGCGGTAACAACATCTATAAATTAGGCCACCACTTTTCCACTTTTAATTTTCTTTATCAGCAACATGGCGTTTCCGGTACTCTGCTCGTTAATTTCAAACGGATTGCAGCCCTGGCGGGAAATTTGCCAGCAATGGCGGTTGGGGGAAAGCTTCCACAGCTTTCACTTCACGCACTCGCTGGCGAGAGCGATTTTCCAACGCTCGACGGACGGAATCAGAAGCGGTGAAAACGCACAGCGCCGAGCACGACGACATCGCACACGCACAGCTGCGGGAAAAAGGAGAAAAGCTGCTGGGAAAACGAGGCGCGCAGCCAATAAAAAAAAAAGATAGAGAACCGAACCGAGCGCACACAAAATATACACTTTTCCGGACGAAATGTCTTCGCGGCGAGTGTGTAACAAACAATTTGATTAAGCAATTAATTGAGCAAAGTGCAAGTGCAGTGGGTGGAAAATGTTTTAGATTCGGTTCACCAGCGGGAGTGCGGGGTCGGGATCGGGTTCGGGTTCGGGTTTGGGGCGCATATATAAAAAGCGCGTTAAGAAAAGTAAGTGTGCCAGCCAGCAAAAAAAAATTGTGTATTAAAATGCGAATCAAAAATATAACCAACTCGAAACGACGAGGCATACACACTGCGAGGAGCAGCGCGTGTGTGTGAATGCTCTGCAAATGTGACATCTGCGGCGAAGAACGCTACCGAAAAATACATACTTCAGTTTCGATACCAAATTAATTGATATTGAACATTTTCGAAATTCCTGCGCTGCGACAAAATGTCGAAGAACTGCGCGATTCAAAGGCATATATACTCTGTATATAGTGGGATTTATTTTTAGCGCTTTTCCTTTTTCCTACCTCCCCCCCCCCAACAAAATCAAAAAATTGGACGCGAAAGACGAAAAGTGTGTGTATGTGCGGCATTTCGGGGCGATTGAAAATATTTTGATATCCAATAAATAAATACTTAACCAAAGGAACACTCGCATTTAGCATCTATAGCGATTCCGATGGCCTGCCAGAGGGAGATGCAAGAGCCAAAGCCCGAGGGAGAGGGTCTCGCGCGTCAACAATTTTCAAGCGTGTACACAAAAATCCAGCCAAGCGCATTGCCCGCAATAAATCCGAGACGAGACCCAGACCCAGACCCAACGGAACCCACCATCCACCACCCAGCGACCAGCCGCCAGGCATCCAACCACCTAACCACCCAACACCCGGGCCAGTTCAGTTCACTCGGACCACTTGATTAACGCCAATGCCAATTCAAACGCAGAAAATCTCTATAAAAGTTCCACCAGCGAGCATGCGTTCGTTCCTCAGAGCTTTTCTCGCTCTCTTTCTCATAATTTCTCTCTAGTGTGCTCTCCCTTTCTCTAGGACTCGCTCCTTTCCAGGATGTTTTCCGTTTCCCTCAAGCACTTTGTTTTTGTCATTGACCTGTTGTGGAAAAAAAAAACTACATAGAGAATTCATCAAATATTAATCGCAATGATTACGAGACAATTACATAGATTAAGTGCTTTAAGGATAAATCTTTTTGAAGTCCTTCCAGCGGGAATTTTTGAGATTTTATGGTGCCTAGAAATCGATAATGTCATCTGAGATATACTTTAACAGCTGTGAGGCTTTAAATATTTGTGAATAATTTTTTAAATTAAAAAATTACTTGCATTTGTATTTATTTTTGTTAATTAATAAAGAACTATGAAGCTTTTTCCTAATGTCCTGTTAAAACTCTAAAAATCTACACCTAATTAAACAAAACTCTATCATTTGGTTGCAGGACATCAATAGTCAATTGTAATTTAAAGACGAGGAAATAGAGTGAAGGAGCGTCATGGGCAACGTGTGCAGTTCCGGCCAAAAGAAAAAGAAGGACAAGGACAGTGCCTCCGAGAAGTCCGACGAGTGAGTGTTTTGGATACGCAAAGAAAAACATTCCTCAACTAAAACTTATTTCTATATGATTCTAGCTCACCTCCCTACCAGGAGGCGGACAAGAAGGACCTGATCTCCTCCGAGTCCAATGCCGGCGACGAAAAGCGCGCCCCCTTAGCGGCTGTTGAGGCTTTGCCGGATGTCACTCCCTTGCCGGAGGCCAATGGCAATCAAGTTCAGGACCATCAGAACCATCAGCCACCGACAGCCCTAGGAAAGGCCAGTGGAGCGGAGAAAGGTGAGTAGCTATACAGGAACTTAAACCAGATTGAAAGGATGTAAGAAATCCCTATGTTATGGGGAATCAACAGCTTATGAATATATTTTTGTATTTTCTATTAAATCGCAACCAACACTTACCCACAGATTCGAATACCACCACACCGCAGGGGGCGCAGGCGCCCAGTGATGTGGCCAATGCCAATCCCGCTGCCGGGAACTTGAGCGTGCTGCAGGGCAAGCCGCCGCCTGGCCGCAAGATCGAGCGGGACAAGAAGATCGTGGTGTATATCCTGGCCGACAACAGCACCGAATACAAGAAGCACAAGCGCGTTGTCCATAGTTTGTACAAACACTTCAAGAGCAAGTGCCAAAGCCGGGGCTTCGACTTCATTATCGCCGATGTCCATGACAGTGAGCCCGAGACAGAGCCAGGGAATGGCAATGCCAAGAAGGACTTTTCCCGCCTGCAGGAGGTGAAGCGTTGGACCCAGACGCCGCTAGAGGCGCAGGGCGGGCACGAGGAGGCGGCCAACTGTCTGTGTGAGATCACGCGCCACTCAGCCGGAGCGTATATCGTGCCCGTGCTATTCCTGGGCGCCACCCTGGGCACTCCGATGCTGCCGCTGACCATAGAGAGCCAGGACTTTACCTCGGTGCTGGGCACCGCCAGCGAGGCAGAGCGTCTGCTGCTAGAAAAGTGGTACACCATCGACAACTCGTACCAGCCGATGTGCCACCGTCTCCATGCTCAGCAGGTGGACCCATACTCCGGACAGGCAAACGGTGAGCTGAACGAGCTCCTGGCGGTGCTGCTGCGCCTCTTCTCCGAGGACGTCAAGGACTCCTATCTGACCACAGTGGTGGAGCAGGAGATTAACAACACCGTGCTGATGAGCCAGGAGCTGGCCAAGCGCTGCATTTGGATCCAGACTGGTCAGGTGGCAAGAGCTCCAGAGAACAGCAGCCAGCTGGAGTTGGAAGTACAGCGTCGGATCAGCCGCGTCTATTCAAAGCTCAAGAGCCAGCTGTGCGAGAAGAATCTCATCCGGCTGCTGCCCACGATGAGCATCCTGGACGAGGAACTGTCGGCGGTAATTGAAAGCCTTCTGGGCAAGGCGCTGGCCGGAATCTTCGAGGAGCACCAGTTGAAGAGCAGCATTCCCTATAACACGCTGGGCGTGGATCGGGTATTGCTCGAGGAACTGCAGCTGGTGGGCCACTACTCAAAGCTGCTTGCCCAGAATTCAGCCAACTTCGACATTATGAATGACGTAAAGCGTTACATACGGGACAGCACCGTCCAGCCTCTGGTCGTGTCCGGTGCCAGGGGCAGCGGCAAGAGTGTCCTGGTGTCCAAGATCATGGAAAATGTGCACCGCTGGAAACCGGAGGCACAGCTAATACTTAGGTAATTAATAGTTATTTCAATTGTAATTAAAAAAGGCTAAAAATTTGTATCTTTAAGATATGCAAATCTCAGTGCCCGCTCCTCGGATCTCACCTCGTTGCTGGGCTCAATGGCCAACCAGATGTCAGTTCTGGAGACGGGTCATCAATGCCAAGTTCCACACGTAAGAGAGTTCCTTAGCAGGATCCACTGTTAGAATATGCTAATTCCTGTTTTTCCGCACTCAAACAGACATTAGAGGCCTACGCCGGTGTGATACGCGAGATTTTGGATCGGCAGCAGCGCTTTTTCGTTTTGATCATTGACGGCGTGGATGAGCTGCAGCGGGATGAGACGCTGGACTGGCTACCCCTGCAGTTGGGCAGTGCCAAGCTGATCCTTACCGTCAGCGAGCTGGCGGAGGAGGGCGAAGACGGCGCGGACAACACTGCTGGAGGAGACGGCTTTGATATGCTCGCCGCGCTGGCGCAACTGGGCATACCACAGCGCTGTTTCCTGCGCGTCCGCCAGTTTACGGAGCGCCAGTGGCACGATATCCTCAGTTCCGGCGGCGGCGACTTCTATGCGGCCAATGGGGCGCTCAAACTGCCCGACGAGTGGAAGACGCTGCACGGCAAGACGCCATACCATGCCAAGTCCCTGTGGTGGCTTGCCTGGCTGGGACATGTGGCGCAGCCAATCAGCGAGATTGGCGACATCTCCGGACGAATCTTGCAGGTGCTGGAGTCCAAGTTTGCCACCGATCAGGTGGAACTACTGCTGCTGATCGTACGGCTGTCGCCTTGGGGCATCCGTGAGAGTGACTGCCTGGGCGTTTTCCAGAAGATGACGCAGGTGGAGGCGCAGGTCGCCTTTAAGATCTGGTCAAAGTTCTGCTGGCTGATGGGACCAATGCTATTAGGTCTTAAGAATATTAGGATAGCAGACAGGAGCTTTGGACGAGCGGTCCTGGCGAGGTACGCGCAGAAGCAGTGGCTGGTACATGAAGCGCTGCGGGACTACTTCGACCGGCAGGACAGCGAGTTCAAGGGTAGCCAGGGTGTCAACACGTAAGTATTTGCTGAATCGTAATACCCTAAAATTATTAAATTAATTAATTAAACCCTTAAATTGTTTTCGTCAACAGCTACAATTACCAAAAGTACTTAAAACTGCCTTATCATCACTTCTGTGCCGTGATCGAGGACAAGCCGGCGCCGCACAAGATCGACATACTCTTCAACTGCTTTTACTTTACGGATCTACAGTGGATTGCCAACAAGGTGCATGCCACCGGGCCAGATCACCTGCTGAATGACATCCTGCAGGCCGTCTGGCTGGCCAAGTCTGGCGGCGATGATTCCACATCTGAATATGTCCACATCCACTTTCTCAAGCGATTCCTCGAGCAGTATCTGCACGAACTGAGCTACGACGGACAGCAGTTCTACACGCTGATGAAGTACTACCTGAAGACGTCCTTCAGGGAATCACCGGAGCTTAAGGATGACGAGAAAATACGCTCGTGGTGGGAGTGCACAAACGAGTTGGAGTTTGCATTCCTCGAGATTCTTAACGCCAACCTGGATGCAGAGAACGGCAATCGGACCGATGAAGCTCCGGCGACAGGAGATGGCGGGGGCGAAGCTCCCACAGCGACTTCCACCGTTAAGGGCTACGACGTCCTGATGAATCTTCCCCAGCCTGGCTGCTATGTCGCCTCCCTGTCCACGGAACGAGCTGAGATCTGCATTTGGGATGTGAAGAATTGCTGCCGAATCCGGGAGCTGCAGGGCATCCAGCAACCGACAGCCATGTGTCCCGTTGGCAACTACGAAGCGGCAGTTCTTTGTCGGCGCGAAATCCGTGTCATTAATCTGGACGAGGGCAAGTTTAAGGTAGGTTTTTGTTTGGAAGACATATACGATTTTACTATATTATTCCTACCCAAATTACAGGTTACTCTAAAGGGAGTGATGAACCAGAAGATGCCATACTTTGGACTGCATGACCAGAACCACCTGGTATGCTTATCCAGGAACCGCATGTACGTCAACTTGATGAACTTGGAGTCGGGAGACTGTGTGACCACCTTTAAGGCAGGCGAAGATCGCTTCCTCAACTCTCTGCTTGTCTCCGGCGACGGACGGTAATTTCAACTGTATTCTAAAATTTAGAAAGTTTTTCAAATCTGATTTTGGATTTGCAGAATTTTAGTCTGCGGCGATGAGACCCAAAAGCCCTTCCCCCTCCTCGTATGGCATCTGTCGCAGCGTAAGCTGCTCTATGACCTCCGAATCCCGCACCATGACTTCCTCACCTCACTCTCGGCGATAACCCACGAGGGCTCCTACGTTTGCGTAGTGGCCAAGGAGCTGAACGAGCCGACAACTCCGAACTTTATTGTGGTGTACGACCTCCAGAGCGGCACTCTGTTCAAGAAGTGGAAGCCCAGCTGCAACACAGTTTCACTGGCAATATCCCAGGTCAATGCCTGTGTCATAGCCGGCCTGGAAGATGCCAAAATCCTAATATGGGACCTCGTCACTGGCAATTGCAAAAGCACTCTCATCGGCCACAATGCCCCGGTGACTTTCCTGAAGTTGGATCCGCTGGGCAAGGTTCTGCTCTCCTACGACAAGGAGGGTCGTGACGGCGCCATTCGCATGTGGGAGCTCAATTCTGGTGAGACAATCTCTGGCATTCTTGATACTGGGTCTACATTGATCTCTTTTTACGCAGCTAAATCCCTGGCCGTTTTCAAACCACCGGCTCAGGTAAGCACCAGCGAGATACTGCCTAATGGGGCCTTCGTGGTGCTGGCCCTCAAGGATCGCAATTCACTGCTAACTCTGGCCCTCAAGAATTATGGCAGCGGATCGGGCGACGCTCTGGAGGACGACTGCGGTGGCACTCTGTACGGCAATCCCGACAACCAGCACAAAATTTTCGACTTGAGTAATTAAATCAATTAACGCTAGCTATCATTATTCAAATTATAAATGAAATGTAAGCCAGAACGATCTCTGGATTATTATAAATACGGCAAACAATTTCTCATGCATAATTCATTAGTTGTATGAACAAATTCTTTGAACAAAACTTACCAAATGTACAAAACAAAGCAAAGGAAATCCAAAGAAATTAAAACTCTTCAAAAATCTATTCATCAGCCGGAGAAGGTCTTGTTTTTTTATGTGGTGGCAAATAGATACAGCAGATTCTTTGCAAACTGGATTATTTCGGTACCGCCGAGCTTGGAGGTACCGTATATGCGGTCCACAAATGTTATAGGCACCTCGGCGATGCTGTAGCCATGCTGGCGTGCCCGCACCAGCATTTCCATTTGAAAGACGTAGCCCTTAGACACGCAGCTTGCAATGCATTTTTCCAGCACGTCTTTCTTGTACAGCCGGAACGAACCGGTCAAGTCGCTAGCATTGGGTCGCAACAGCACCTGAGACAGGTAGTTTGCGCCACGCGAGATAAGCTTGCGCTTGAAATCCCAGCCGAAGACGCCGCCGTCTCCGGCGTACCGAGTGCCAGACACAATGTCGTAATCGCCGCTCTCCTGCAGCTGTATGAATTCCGGTATAAACTTAGGCTAGAATAGAAGGACAATTATGCATTACTTCCAACCCCACGTCAGTTTTGAGCTGTTATCTATGCTCACATGATGACTCAAGTCGGCGTCAATGATTATGATAAAGTCTCCAGTGGCGTGCTTAATGCCATGGATATATGCCGTGCCCAAACCCAGCTTGGATCCGCGAGGTCTTAGCACAATCTTATCATCTCCGTAGATGCGCTGAAGATCCTTGGCCACGTCTAACGTTCCATCCGGACTGCCGTCGTCAATAACAATCACCTCGTAGTCGTATCCACTGCAGAAGGCAGATTTGTAATGGCTAATTTTGAGCCTTTTAGAGAGCCGCTTGTTACCTTGCTTTCATGTATTTCACAATTAGCCATATTATGATTGGCAAATTATCCTTTTCGTTGTAGGTGGGCAGCAGTATGCTGTACTTGTGAGCATTTGTTGGCATGGCGAAGAATTTCGTTTGAAACCAATGTAAATAATTCTAATTAGTGCAGTGTTGGTGAGTGCCAAACGTAAAACAGCTGACAGAGTGCGATTCTGTGTTCATATTCCGATAGCCATATCGGTATCGATTGGTTTGTGAAACGGTTTTGGCTGGCTCTGTGATTTTGTGCAGGAATTCCTGCCTTCGTTTAGTCCTCCTAGATCAGCGCTATATTAAATTGTAGTTCAATGTGCAAGCGGAAGTCGCGGATGTGCGAGTGGTGAGCCCCTGCATAGTCGTGGGTTTTTTACGTCGCCAGCATGGCCAAGAAGATACCGTTCAATGTAGTATTCGCCTCAGGTAAACAAACAAACAGGATATGTGCATTATTTATAAGCTCTTTATTTTTGTTTTGCTTTTATTTTCAATATTTTATGATTTACATTTTTCGTTTCTTATTTTATTTATAGTTCCGGCTGGAGTTGACCGAAAGCACTCGGTTATCCCTGTCTCCTCCTTTCCACAGCTCCATTGCACTTGAGAAATCGATAAGTCACGCATACGCCTAGTGCGCCAGGACGTTAGGATTCAATATAGGAATATAAGCAAGCTATTTAATTCCAGTCTAGTTGGCTTACAATCTGTCACAATTTGTCACAGCTTCTGCCGATTTTGCATGGTCCATTGCCTCGCTGAAGGGGAATAAGCCACTGCAACGGCTATTGCCATAATTTTTCATTATATTATTGACAGATTGGCGGTTGCATATCGCCTCTTCTTTCGTCTGCATATTCAATTAGAGTTGCGGCCAGAGATTTATATTTGGCAAGGCGCCAAGCTCTTTATTTTTGTACTGTCAAAGTCCTGTTAGCCTCAGTGGTCTCTGCCTCGTCCCCTACTGGACCTGCTTCTCTGTCTTCTTCTTAGACCTATACCTGAGTTTAGTCAGCAGGGAAAGGACCGGCGAGATGAGGGTGAGCACATACACCAGCACAGTGACCAGCATCATGCCTGGAATAAAGTCGTTGTCCACAAACTTGGTGAAGAACTTGGAGTAGTAGCCCAGATAGATGGCACCCATGCCCACGGTGAAGGAAAGCATGCCAAACAAATTATGACGGAAGCGCAGCTCCGATGGAGGGAAGAACTTTAAAGCGAACTTGGGCTGGAAATAGTTAACGAGGCCGCCGACAATGCTGGCCGCACAGCCGAAGGTGGCAGCACCGCCTGAAATTGATCAATTGTTATTAGGACTGGATGATGGAGGGTTTTCGTGTGTGTTAACTCTTACCCACTCGTCCGTGCCATGTGTTAAAATGCACATCCTTGTCCAAGAACTTTCCAATTCCCCCCAACAGGACCATGGAGCCGCCCACGATTTGTAGGATGGCATGGAATCGCGACTTGTTGCGGTGTGACAGCCAACGAGTGACGGGATTAACTTTGTAGTGTGACATCATGGCCTGGGCGATTAGGACGTGGAACTGTCGAGAGCAGGGAAAGCCATGTTAGCCGATAGTTCGATAAGATAGCATTGACGTTGCATGTTCACTATCCAAATCGAAGCATAATGATTACAGGCTTATCGCGCTCTACTTACTCCTACGCCAGTCATAAACATATGCATGGCAGTGTCCTTAAAGTCCAGGCTGCGTGCCAGGACAAAGAAGAATGTTGCCACCAGGAAGATCAACATATGGTTTATGCTGTTCAGCAGGCTCTGGATTTGCAGCCAGGCGGTGGCGACCGTGTAGCCCTCCGGCATTATTGTTCCTTTTTTATTTATGAGCTTTTAATACATTTAGTTAATTATCTGATAGTTGTTTATACTATCAGATAGCAAATAGATTTGACTACGAGGCGGAGACTAGTTTACCCGGCTGAGTGACGACTGAACTCGCGGGTCGGGTTGTCATCGCTTAAATACAAAACAAAGAGAGAGTGTGGGAGCTGTAGGCAGAGAGGAACACAAGTGAGATAACGCCATACAGTTGTGGGTCAAATAATAGTACCAGCTAAAATCACCTTTTCTGTTCATTCATGTTTCTTTGATGTTTAATTTTCTTTCAGGATGTTCACAATACCTTGATTCACTGCCTCAATTCAGTTTTAATTCAAAGAAAATTCGTTAACAGCGTATTTAATTTTCTTTTAACATACTACTTGTTTAATATGATGTTATTATTTCGACCACAACTGTATTTAAATATTTCAAATGTGCGGAAAGGGGGTCTCAAAGTGCAAAAGAGAATTGGAATGTGGTATCAGGTATTAACTATTAAAGAGAGCCATGTGTCACCTGCTGATTGGCCGCTCTTAGCTCCTACTCATAATGCTGACTTGATACTTTTTTACGTCCGTCTAGACGAGGATATTTCATTTCCGGCCAGCGAGCTTAACACGCACGGACCTACCGTTCACGGCTGGCGGAGTGGTCCAGACAGCGGACTCACCACCCATGACATAATCCTCCGTTTCCACCAGCCTGCCAAGATCTATCGCATCCAGCTTCTGGCCCACCAGTATCTCATACGTAAGTGGAAACCTGCTCTAGTTCCGAATTAAACCTAACGACGCTGCATTCACAGCTGAAAAAGTGGAGCTCTGGCTGCATTACTCGCCAAAATCCCTGCCCAGCACACCGTCGTCGCAGTACTTTGACTTCCTTGGTTTTGTGGCCCTGGCGGACAATGCCTACACCAATTACAAATCCAGGGAGCTGCAGAGCGTTACTGTTAGTCCCAGGAGGGGTACGCACCTGAAGCTGCGCCTTATCGGAGTCCACGGCAACGAGTTCAATGCCACAAGTCAGATCTCCCTGCTGGCAGTTAACGTGTTGGGTGAGGACCTGGAACTAAGCCCATCCAACAATGCCAACAATGGCGAAGAGCACCAATCAGGCAGCGACGCCCCACCGTTGGACACAGCTACCGGGGAACTGGCACTGGCCTCAGTGTGCGACGACCTGCTCTTTTCCATGTACGTCGAGGAGTCCATCGTTCACTACATCCGGGAGCTGGAGCAGCGCAAGGCCCAGGCTGTCAGTGCCGAGCGATTCGAATACGCCCGCAAGCTGAAGCTCTGCATGACCGCTTTGAGAAGCGCCGGTGAGCGCCTGGGACGCTATGCCCTGGCTAAGAGGCAGGCGGTGCAGCAGGAGGACTTCACCACAGCTCGTCTGCGTAAGGACCAGATCGAGATGTACCGGACGGCGGTGCTACGCCAGCTACAGGTGCAGCAGCTGCTTGAGCCCCAGGGCGTGCTCAGTGCCAACGACCAGAGCTGTGAGGTCTATGCAGGCGGAAAGCCCAGTCTGCCGGCTGCCCCCAGCCTGCAGGAGGTGGCCCAGGCACTGGCGGAGGCTGAATTCAGTCCCAAGAGCATGGCCAGTCTCAGTCTGGACGAAAAGTCCTCCACAGATGGCTCCCAAGTCCAGGCAAGTAATGCAACCGCAGTGGCGGCTCCTGCTCCTGTTCCAGCTCCCGCCTCTCTGCAGCCGACACCCACACCCACTCTTGGCGGCTGGCGGAAATCACACGACGAGCTGCCACAATCCCCACGTCTGGCCTCGCGACACAGTTCGCCAATGTCCAGTAGGCAGGGATCGCTGCGGCGGCGTAACAAGAGCGTTCCGCGCAACTCCTACGAAGACTACGAGGAACGGGCTATACCTACGCTGCGACAGTAAGTACCGCGTGTGTGTAGAACGTGTCTAACAATAGGTAAACAATTGTGGTTGTTTATGTTTTTGTTTAAATAGCTGTCGGATTTCAGTGTTGCATGACGACTCGTTTGCCGTAGACTTAGCTCCAATGATTTCCAACACTGGCTGTAGCCAGTAGTAAGTAATCGAAACACCAAAATAACGATTTTATATTTTTAATTCAAATTTAAATTTAAACAGATTGGTTTAAGTTAAGTTTTAAAATGGTAAAATATCTGTACGTCTGTGTATAAAAAACCCATTCTCTAATTAATTCGTTACGTTTATGTTTAAATAAAATTATTAACCTGGAAATTTTCATACAATTTTAGCAGTTTTGAGATGTAAAATAATTAAAAGAATTAATTTTCAATTCTAGACGTTTCTCTAGACTTTTAAAATTTTAATAATATTATTCGGAAGCCGAAGTAACCTGTAATTTGTTGATTAATTAGTTGATTTACGTTTTTTCGTATTTTTTTTCTACTTCTATAACCCGTAAATGTATCCGTAAACGTTGCCAATCCTTTACCAAAAAAACAATCAAACCGCTCACAGTTCAAATACTAATGAATTTTTAAGGGAGTGCCAAGGCAACGCGTTGCTGGAAGCGGATCCCAATCGGGGGCGCTCTCGCTTGAACGACCGCGAGCGTCGCCAAGCAGCCATACCTATTCTGGTCTTCGGCAGTGAACTGGTGAGTAAACTAGAATATTTTTGGAAATAGATTGAGACTTGTTTGATTTGGATTCACTAATTCATTAAAATATTCTTTATTCATCTAGGTGGAGCAGTTTTACTCCCGGCAATTTCAGGATCGCGAAGATGGCTTATTGCGCCTGCGCAACTTCCTCAAAGAGCACGAGGTTGAGGACGAGGCGCCTTGTAACGAGCACGCCGCTAGTCCCAACAAGGTGGCACGCAGCGCTGCACTGCTCCTTCATCGAGCGGTACGTGACGCAGTCTACTCTGTGTTTAACCAAGCCACTGAAACGGTGCGGGTGCTGTTCCTGGAGTACGTACCAGGACGCGTTTCGCCCAGCGAAGTGGCTCGCTGTGTGGACCGTTTACTTCCGGAACTGCTGGCCAAGTCCGGTGACCCGTCGGCGCGGTTGCATACTCTCGCCCAGCACACGATTCTGAGCATAGCCGCCTGCCCAGAGGTGGCGGAGCAACACTTGGTCGCCCCGGCACTATCTCGCAGCGTCGGCTCTGGCACCCATCAGCGTCTGGCCATGAGTCGCCTTCAGATGCTGGAGCAACTGGTGCACACACAAGGCATCAGCACGGATAAGCACAGTGGCCTCACCTGCCGGGCACTGTCGGAGTGCGGCTGCTCCGGCATCCACCATCCTGCTGAGCCTGTGCGAAAGGTGGCCGAGCGCATTTTGCTTCTCGTCTACAAAGTCAACCCCCGCCTGGTGCGCAAGCAGCTGCCTCCCGATGATGATATCACGCGCCGGAATCTCCTGTACCGTCAACTCTTCACCGAGTTTGATAAGCTGGATCTAGACCGCAAGCAGGAGCTGCTCGAGGCCAACAAGTACCCGGGAGGTGGTCACAGTTCGGGGGATGCGACAACGCCACCGGCGGAAAAAGCATCCACTAGTTCGGATGCCACGCGACTTAAGAGCCGGAATGCAGAAGGTCTAGTCGTTCCGCTGCCAAAATCCAGCAATGGCTTTGCCAGCTGCAATGGAAAACAGCAGTACAATGAGCAGCTGAAGCGGTCGATGCAATCCGCCTCCAACTCTCGCAAGGGCTCCGCCTCTAACTCAGAGTCTACCGAGGACAACTCACCCAAAATGTGAGTACCAAGTTTATCTTAAAATGAGTAGAATTTAAATAAGATCTCTCTGCTCCATTTCAGACTATGCCCCTTCTGTGACTGGTCATGTGCTGGCAGCGACGTAAATCAACTAGATCGCCATTACTGGAAGTCCTGTCCTTTCCTCACCAAGTGCCCACAGTGCAGTCAAGTGCTGGAAGTAGCGGCCCTTAACTATCACCTTACAAGTACGTTAAAAGTATCACTACTACATTTTACTACATTTATTTATTATTTTTCCAAAAGTGGAATGCGATGCCAAGGAGAGCTATGTGGTCTGTGCCCGCTGCACTGAATCTGTGCATAAACAACTTTATGAACTGCATCAAATGGAAGACTATTGCCGGGGTAAGCCACAAATGCCCAAAAAAGGAACCATCAATTTAAAGTTGTTTATTTTCCAGAACTTAAAACTGGAGCTGCTCGTTGCCCCCTCTGCCATGATGACGTTCACCTGCCCCAGGATGGCGGCTGGAAGTTGCACCTGCTCAGTGCCGGCGGTTGCCCCGGGAATATACGCAAAAAGAATCTCAAAAAGTCAAATTAATCGATCGATCTATTGGCATTCGTAGCGAATTTATTAGAGCAACTAACGAATAATAGTACTAACCCGGAGACACTTACTCAACCGAGCTAATAACTAATTGCAACTGCAATAGCCATAAGCGTTAATTAAACAAATATGTTTTACACTCTATGTATTCTCTTTAGACACATTTTGTTATGCGAATTAGTCTGATTTATTTTGTAACCATTATTTTGTATGTTTTCTAACGCAATGTGATTTGTTAGCTGTAACTCGAATTTTTGAAACGTCCTTACAATAAATAAAGCCCATCCATACAGTTTTAAACATACATATGTGAATTTTTTTTGTAATAAATAATAAATAGTCACACGCATGTGCTGGTAATAAATTTTTTAATTGGCGATCAGTGTGCAGCTGGAGATACATTCATATATATGTATATGAGCATATAGATACCTTCATATATCTTTATAAGTATACCAAATGCAACTAAATTGGATTGATTAAAAACCTTTTGTGAAGTGCATATATATTAAACAACTAAAGACATGGTAATAGTTGCCTTTTTCTAAGCAAATATATTAGTTAATTTAATTTATTTTTTTAATATTAATTAATATTTATTAATTAATATCGTCGTTTGTTATTAAATTAAATATTCCTGTTGCCTTCCACCTGTGGCTTTTTTGTTAGTTTTTAATAGCACTGAATACTTTTTTTTACTTACCTTTAAACATTTTTTAACTACTTTAGCTAGAAGAAAAAAAAAACTAAGACTATAATAATAATTAAATAATGCATGAAAAATTGTAATAAAAAATAAAACGAATTTATTCTGAATGAAGCGTAAAATTTGTTGTAGCATAATTCAATTAAAGACAATAAACATTCATTTTAGCTAAAATATTACACTGCTTTTTGCATTATTTAAATATTAAAACAAACTTTCATTTTTAAAATTCAAAATAAATCTTTGCCAATATTTTGGTTACTACTATTTTCGTGCGCACCACTCTTCAATTTTGTGTGTTGCAAAACGACGCACATAGTGTTGGTTGTGTGTGTGCGTGTGCGACGCGATTGGAAGCGTGAAAAAACAGCCGGCGGCGGCGGCAAGAGCAGCAGCGGCAGAAATTAAATCTGTTTTTGCAGTAAAAATAAACGCGAGCTATAGCCCGGCGCGCGCCTTAATTTATGCATTGCATTTCCGTTAACACGTTACGCTTCGAGATCGATTCGGTTCTAAAAATTGGCAATATGTTCTGACTGACAGTTTTTAAACGCCGCTATTATCAAACGCCCGCCCGCTTTGCTCCTCTTCGCCGCTCTTCTTGAAGCCGGTTGTCGCGTGTTTTTCCATTCAGATTAAGAAATACTTTAGATTCCGATCAAAAAGCCAAAATGCAGAAACTATTTAGACGCTTGATGGACCACCAATACCTGACCAGGGCCCAGATCAATGGCTTCGACAACTACAAGGTGGGCAAAAGGATGCTTGAATAGGGTGTGTGGGCGGCGGCGGATGTGGCGGCGGCTGTACCACCAGCAGTACTGCCAAAGAAGTTCCATTAAATCCAAACCAGTTTTCGGTACACCGCACTTGGGTTCATTAAAATCTATTTTTAGACTCAAGACCTGACTAAGGCAACATCCCCATTAATAACGTCCGTAGAGTTGTGGAGTTTCCCCCTATTAATCGAAATATTTTATTTCCTTTCAGTACAGCGCCATCGACACCTCACCGCTGAGTCAGTATGTTATGCATCCCTTCTGGGATTGGCTTGTCAAGGTGAGTGGTCTGCTATGCGAAATTATTTCCTGCAAAAATCGATATTTAACGCCCATCCCACCCCTCCCATTGTAGTTCTTCCCGCGCTGGTTTGCTCCCAACCTGATGACGTTTCTGGGCTTCCTGTTCAGTGCCATGAACCTGGTTCTGTTATCGTACTACGACTGGAACTTTGAAGCCAGCTCCGGCGAGGAGGGCACCACGCCCATTCCCCCGTGGGTCTGGCTCTGCACCGGCATCAATATATTCGTGGCTTACACTCTGGATGGCATCGATGGGAAACAGGCACGACGCATCGGCTTGTCCGGCCCGCTGGGTGAGCTCTTCGACCATGGCTTGGACTCGTACACGGCCATGCTGATACCGACCTGCCTGTACAGCATTTTCGGAAGGAGCCGCGTGTACTCAGTGCGGCCGATGCGGATGTATTACGTCTGTCTGACGGTCTACTTCAATTTCTTCGTGTCGCACTGGGAGAAGTACAACACTGGCATCCTTTACTTGCCCTGGGGCTATGACCTGAGCATGTGGGGCAGCACGGCCATGTACCTGGTCACCTGGTGGATGGGCTTCGAGCGCTGGAAGTTCGAGCTGCCGCTGGGCTCCTTCGGCACCCTGCCGTTGGGCAATGTAATGGAGGCGGTACTGCATGTCAGCGCCATGGCCAATCTTCCGCTAGTCATCCTTAACGTGTACAAGTAAGTCAAACGCTTAATGTTATCGTTGATGCTTAACTAAAACGGAGTTCTTGTCATAGTTCTTATAAGCAACGCACTGGCCGCCTGCTGCCATTCTGGGAGGCTATCCGACCGATGTGGCCCTTTCTTACCTATTTCATCATCCTGTTGGCCTGGCCATATGTCTCGCCCAACGACATCATGGAAACGGATCCGAGGGCCATTTTCATGCTTAGCGGCACTATCTTCTCCAATGTCAGCGTAAGTCCAGCTCTATTTTATTATTAAATTTTAGGTTTTAAGGAATATCTTCGCTCAGCTTTTTTTTGCTTAAATATATTTAAATTTTAACTGTTCTTTATGAACATTTTTAACGGAAGCGACTGATTTAATTCAGATAATTAGAAATGACAAAAAATATCATAATTTTAATGTATCAAAGTGGTTTTTCCATTAAATTTTATAGGTATTTTATTTTTATGGGTATAGTAGGTCACATTATATGGTACATATTCGTTGACATTATCAAATGTGATTTAATTAATCTGTGTTTAACATTCGACGTTAAAGAAATAGTGCTTTTAAATTAAAATTAAAAACACTGGCCTGCTTTATCAAAACAGTGTCGCGTGTGAGGTTGAATCATATAGTAATAATCTAGATAAGGGGCGGGTGTGTCAACGTCTGTAGTGGCCCCTTTTGGCCCGGAGTTAACTGCCAAACAACTGCCAACAACTTTTAATGAGTCATTTGACTTACCCCATATCGACATTCGACATTGATAAAACTGAAAAAAAAAACAGACGGGTAAACATTTCTTCGAGATGCCGCCCTTTTGCTGCGGTGGTCGCCGCTGCGCCAAGGACTTGGAGCAGGAGAAGCTAAAGGAAGGTGACGATGGTCGCGAGTCGTTAAGAGATACCATTTTCACCAATACCGCAGAATATGAGCGTCCATTATCCCTGAAGTTCTACGCTCGCCACGACTGGCCATATTTCAATTGCACTGATGCCGAGATCCGGCAAATACGGGAGAAGCTTGACCCAGACTCGCTGAAGAATGGCCAAAGAATGGCTAGCATCAATGCGGAAGTTGAGGAGAAGTACGAGTTGAAGCATAGCACGCCTCAACCGATGACCGTTAACCAGATCTATGGCTGGTACTCGGATCGAGCTCACCGGTACCTTAAAGAAGACAGAGGCACATTCGTCTTCCCTCACGAAAACGATCCGATGATTGAGCAGATTCTACGCGATAAAATACACAGTCACTAGAGGCATGTGTATTAAATGCCTTACCAATTTGAGAAGTTTAAAATTAAAGTCAGCATAGTTAAAGTAAATCCAATGATGATTTCATTATTAATAATTTCTTAGTGGAATAGCTTGAAAAGGGGATAATATGTATGTGTATGTATGCGTCCTTTGATGCAAATATTAATTCAACAATTTTATTCCTAATTTAACTCATTCTCATACACACTGCATTTTTTTGCAGTGCCGTCTAATTGTTTCCCAGATGTCTGTGACAAGGAGCGAGGCCTGGCATTGGCAGACTCCCATGTTCGTGATCTCCTTTGCGTTGAGCCTGTGGCTGCCATTGCTGGAGAGGCCTTTGCTGTACATGCTGCTGTTGGTGACCACCCTAAGTCACTGGCACTACGGAGCCAGCGTGGTGAATCAGATGTGCGAGCACTTTAACCGCGTCTGCTTCACAGTGCACAAAAGAGTGCCGCTGGAGGAGAAGACTCAGTTGAAAAAACCAAATCTGGACCCCTACGAGGGACCTTCAAAGAAGAAAGAGTAGACAAACGCAAGCTACTTATCTGCTTGCGTCTTTTTCAGGAGTTGTGCCGACTTTTTCATTTTAGATGCGATTTTTGTTGCAAGTTTTGTCTGTACATTATGGAGGCTGTTTAGTTAAAACGATCGATCTTGTGAGATTATGTATAATTTGTCTTATAGTTAGAATATATATTTAAACAACGGACATCCTAGTGAGTGCTGCAGTAGTGTTTCGGCCTATCCCAAAGGACTTTGATTAACGTAATGCTCTCTTCCAATGAATACACTTAAACTTATAATGACGACTACGTTTTCTGTATTAAATCTATACTCTACAATGACCCATCGTAGTAGATCAATTGCAAGAAAAAAACATAACAAGTATTCTGTGTTGCAGCTAAAATATCAAATAAGTATTAGTTAATAGATTACAATCGTGGCCAGACAAGTTCCAGTCGATCAACTCAATTGAGCTTTTTACTTTCTTCTAATTGTATTGCGTACCAAATATTCACTAAATATACTGAAAATAACTATACAAATGATCACGAAGCTCGCTTTCGCCAACCCTATTTTGGTGTTTATTATATTCGCTAGACATAATCGAATAATTTTCATGTGCTACGCCTAATTTAATACCATTGTTTTATTTATAACTGCTCCGTAAAAGCGAATAGATAAACGCCGCCACAGCAATAATTATAAACTAAAATAACCGCAAAGACCTCTAATTATTTGAACACACATAAGCGTATACATTATTTTTAAAGTAAACCTCAATGTCATTCAACTGTAGTAATGTGACGTCGCGACGTCCAGAGCGCCACAGCACGCTTTTATTGTATGAAACCTATATTCGTGAGGTTCACGTTGTGCAAAAAAACAAAACAGTATACAACAAATAAAAATAAAACAAAGTATTTTCAAAAGTTTAAACCGATTTTTGAGATAAACTTCTCTCCGCCTGATTTATGGCTGCGCGCCATTTCAATCGAGATTATGCATTGCAAATTAAACATTTTGCCAAATTCAGAAGTAAGTATTTAAAAAAAAGAAAAGAAAACAGAAATAAATGAGTAAAAAAACATTTGTAGGTAATGAGGCTGGTTTTGGGGAAAGGATGTTTTTGAAATTAAATGTATAATTTATATATTTTATCAATGTTAAAAATTGTAATTTTTTCTTATTCATATTATATTTAATATTTTTGGTGTTAAGTTATTTTTATTATTATCTTTGAAGGATTTTTTGAGGTACAACCAAAATAATCTTATGATGACCAAATCAACGAAAACTTTAAATGTAAATAATTATGGTCGGACGATTGTTTTTTAAAACATTTCAAGAGTATTGAAAAGAACTGAAGAACAATGAATTCTGAAAAATGTTTTTAAAATGTTATCTATACATTTGGCATTCACTTTTATTTTAACTTTAATAACTATCTGATATGGTTATAAATGTAAAGGTATTTACATATTTAATCTTTAGCTTGACAAAGTTATTTTCTTTCGTTTTTATTTTAAATAACTTTTATCCAAGAAACAAATTAAAAAAAAAATATATATATATATAATCTATACAATTCCCGAAATCTCTGAGGAACATTATTATTTGTGATCGTCTCCATATGAGTACATAAATGCTGCACCTATGTTTAATGAATTCATAAATCAATCTTAATGGAACCCTCATGATCGCATTGATATCGTTTGCTCAGGTGACAGCAACCGGGGATGCGTAGTTCGACGTATGTGTACGTGTTCTGCCTGTTAGCCGTTTGGTGATCAATGGGCGAGAACAAAACGTTTCCTTGTTAGCTATTTGGCGTGAGATTCGAGTCGGAAACCCACTGTGCCAGGCGGTGAGAACCGTGCTTACTTACCTGCCCGCCCACCCCGCCTAACGGCTGGCCAATATCAATAAACAGAGACGGACGCCCGGACGACTGCTACCAAGTCACGCAGTCGAAATGGGCACGGCCAAACAAAAAGAGACGGGCCACTAAGTAAGTGGCATAAATAAAAGCCAAAACCAGAACGAGAATCGTTTCCGAGCATCCAGAAGAGAGAAGAAAGCTGCAGCAGCAGAGGAGTCACACGCAGAAAAAAATCTGTCGTTATCAGTAAGTAAAATGGAAAATGTTACTACATATATTTAAATGAAAACAATATAAAATATTAAAAAAAAATATACTTATATTTATAACTTTAATTTAAATTAAATATACTTAAATATTTCTCTTAGTGTCTCGTCAATGGCAGCGCCAGAATATGAAAGTTGCGCCTGCGCCAACGCCGACGCTGACATCGAAGCTCTCCCGTCGGACTAAGAATCAGTTGCGAGGCAGAAGCGCGCGAGTCCAGAACGCTGACCGGAGCAACCTGACCTGGAGATAAATCATCATCGAACGCCAAGAGATGGCCTGGAAGACATTCATGCTACTGCTGCTGCTGGCAGCAGAGACGCTGGTCTCTGCCACCCCTTTGGTGTCCACCACGGAGTCCCTGCCTTCTCCGGCAGCGGCTGCTGGTACTGAACAGAGTCCCCTCATCAAGGAGGAACATTTTCCGGCCATGGCCCCGCCCCAGGCTATCGAGTCGAGCGGATCTAGTGGCCAACCCATTGCACTGCTGCCACCGCAAATTCCAGCTGCCGTCGGATTAGAGGACTCGGATTCGTTGCGTCGTCGGACCATTACCTACGATCAGAGACAGGAGGGACAGTACAATATTCGCGCCGATCTGGAGAACTTTATGATCCTGCTGATTCCACCTGGCCCGCAGGAGGGGATCAGCCTGCTGGAACTCTTGGGCCAACGATCCACCAAGGCAAGCGGAGCTAGCAAGCGCAAGCATCCCCTCAGAAGCAGCACCTTGAAGTCCTTCTATCAAAAGAGTCATCTGCAGAAACTGCAGCAGCAAAAGCATCAGGATTCCTTGCCAGCTGCAGCTCTGCCAGAATATATCGAAGGTCGGTCCCCCTACCACGTGGACATCTCGGCCAGTGATCCCGAGCAGGCGCAACGTCTGCAGCGCCAGCAGGTGGACGTACTGCCGCCACAACTGATTCCCATGCCGCAGCTGATTAAACCCTTTCACCTCGAGGCGGAGCCGGAGCTAATCCAGGCCCTGCCACCAGTGGCCGCCGGCAGTAGCAGCAGCAGCAGCAGTGCGGGATCGAATTTCTTTGAGGGCTACAACAACCCAGGCTCCCAGTACTTCCGCAGTTCTCGCTCCCTGCGCGGCGACAGCTACCTTAACACCAATCGCCTGTCTGGCGTTGACTACGTCAGTAGTCCGCGTTCCATAAGTGCTCCCATATACCGCAGTGAGATTGGAGGTAATGGAATGTATCCACCCATCGATGCCCCATCTTACTTCGTGGACCAAGCTCGCAGCTCCTGGCAACTGGACGAGGAGCCAACAAAGGTGCAAGCGGCAGAGCCCGAGATAGTTAGCTTTGATCTACTGACCGATGACGACGACCTGACCGATTCCCGGACCCTGCTCCGTGATGGCTTGGCCCGCTGCGCCCGTGGCGAGCGTCGGGATAGCTACGGGGCTTGTCGCCAGATCGAAGGCTACTGAGGGAGGAGCGAGAACTGCCAGACTGCCAGCCTAAATGTTAGTTTCATTTTACTTTGCACACACACTCTAGAGTTAAGCTGACGAAACTGTCTTACCAATAAATAAAAAACAAAACTTAATTTAAACTTATTGTAATAATTATAAATTATTACATTTGAACTTGTGCCCAACTGTAAATCAAAGCTTAGATGTTCGCCTTAGGCCAATGGCGGAAGTGGGCGCTCTGATGATAATGATGCGCTGAAGGATGAGGCCAGCATCTTGACAGCCGGGGGCCACTTGTGCCAAGTGCTTTCCACACATAAAGGCCAACTGCTCCATCATAATTTGTGTGGAGATTTTCTATGCGAAACCAGTTTACAGAAAATGATGATGATGCTCCCGGCCGGCCTCTTCCTGTGACCAAGTCATTGAACCTGCGCCCAGAACTGCAGCGAGAGGAGTTAAGTGGAAAAGTCAACAGAGCCTCGGCTTGGGCAAAGACATATTGCAAATTAGTATAGTTGTGATGATTTTCGATTTCTTTTAAGCTTAGCTCAGAATTGAGGTTAATAGGTTAACATTTTACGAGCTCATTTCAAGTCCAAAATAACTTGAGGAATTTTTAATACTAGTGCTTAAATATATACATTTGTTGTTCCATGTGAACCACATACAGAAAATAAATAAATGCTACAAAAAGGATCAATATTATTTAGGATATCTAGGGAATACATATAACCAAATGGGTGATTATATATTCAAAAAAAAACATTCAAGCTTTTAATTTACAAAAATTTCCTTAATTTATTATTATATGCACAAAAGTAAGCAAATAAATTGTTAACCCTTCCTGAATCCTCAGATAATAAAAGCATTATGATCCTTGAGCAGCTGTAAAATTTTAATTATGAAAATCTAATTGGTTTACAAAACATTTTAATTTAATTTCAATTAATTAACTACTATTTTACCAGCTTTAATTTTTAAAGCCGAAGATAAAAAGATATCTTGAGTCTCCCATCCGTAGCACATCTCGTATAGCTTTTGTGTGGTTGCTAGGAAGCATTAGAAATGCTCGGCACAGAAGATTCCCACAGTACCCTGGCAATGCGGAAGTCTTTGGTCTGATCGGCGGCCATTCAACTGAGTCCAGCAATCGGGTTTTCGTGGTCTTCTAGTCCAGGTGGGCTTACTTACCTTCACCGCCACTAAGAAACTCGACTCATTCGCCGCACGCCGTTGGAGCACATCGGTCCCGTGTCGCCATCCGTTGCTGGGAAATATGTGCAAGTTCACCAATCGGCTGTTTGTCTTCACCCTGTTGCTACTGGCGTTGGGTGGCGTTCTGGCCCGACCCGCTGGTGGAAGGAGGAACGTGGTCAGCGACCTGCTGGATGTATTGTACGAAGACTACAGCGACAATGCGTTCCAGCGGGAGGATGTCTTCTACGATCAGCGACAAAAGGGTGCGGAGAACCTGCAGCTGAGTGTGGATGGCGTTGTCATCGGCATGGCTCCCCAAATGGGTTCCAGCTGGCTTTATTCGGTGGCCGAATATTATCTGAGTGCGTACTGCAAAGGGGATTTTTTAAATATTTCCATAAATGCGAATAAAAGCATATTTTCTAGATGAAATGGTGCTGCGTCAATCTACACCCGAGCCAGATACCAATCAGTTATACGAAAAGGACTCCATCACAGAGACGGCGGAGTCGGGTGCCGGTGAGAATTCCTCTAAACTCCCAGAGCACTCGAATAGTGATCCAGAAAGTAGACAGCAACATATTGTTTTGGCAAACAACTCAACTCGGTAAGTTAATTCATTTGGAACGTTAAACAGGAAATAATCATGTTTTACGTTTTTGCAGTACTCCATCCTTGCAATTGCTGAATTTGCTGAAGATGCTAAAAAGTTCAAAGGCCTAAGCGCCACAAAACCTACTAAGAACTCATTTCAGAACTTTAATTTTTAATTATTTTGATGTAATTTTTGTAATAAATTAATTAAAACGTACAGTGGCTGTCTTTAAAAGTAGGCAATGGTTTCTATAAGCAAGGTACGTAAGTGGATCTACGGATATATTATAGTCTCTCAGGCCCCATACGTCAGGGTATTCTGTCGCTAAAAATAAAACATACATTACAAAAATGTTGTTAAATTTTAATCAAAATTTAACCCTATTGATCAACATTATCATTTAAAAAAAAACGCAACATCTATATTATTATTTCGATCTTTTCTAAAAACCGATTATAAGACATGCAAACGCGGGGCAAGAGGAGGAAACATTTTTATCTGCAAGGTTTGAAATTTTAAAGCTTTCTGTCAATAGAAGCCTTCAAAAACAGGACAGTTTGGGTGGTCTTTATACGTCTAAATGACTACATTTATAAAATAATTGCCGTTATATTTATTTTGCCTTTGTTTTCATAATCTTTTATTTTGTAATTTGGGGTCGCAAAATAATTTCAGTTTAAGCTTTCAATACTTATAATTATTAAATTAGTTAATAAAAAATATTAAGTTTTGATAGATTATAAATTCTAATCAAAGCTAAAAGCCAAAACAGTTTTAATTGATGTCTTTGTTAAAACACATCAAAACCTATGACGTTTTTAAGTTCTATCGTTTTTTGAATTTAATCTAATAAAAAAAATTAATTTGTTCGGCATTGATAACGCAATAAAATGTAATAAATATTTATATAATTAAATGTATTCATTTTAAAATTTTATTTTTTAGCGGTGGCTAGAAATACCGAAAAAAAATAATACCAAAAACTGTGAACACTCGATATCAGGAAAAAGTATAATAATACTTTTCTCATCGATAACCAAAATATTATTATTTCTTTAAAGACCAGCTTTGGCATTACTTTACAATTTTTGGAATTTTAACCACTCCGGCCTGGCAGACAGTACAGTGATTTGCAAGAATTTTAAGCCACGAAGTTTCAGGAACATTCCAGTGACTAGTTTGGCCAGTATATAAACCGGCCGCCGCTTCAGTTGCACTTGTATAAACACCCGAACGAGCAACTACGACGCAGTAGCCGAGAGCCCAAAAATTAGTTTCGACAAACAACAAATTCGTTGCAAGACATCAAACAAAGCAGTCAAACGAGAACAATTTAAGAAAGAAAATTTTGTGAAAATGCCGGAGAAGTTGTTGAAAATCACATACCAGGGCGCTGGGCCCCAGAAGAAGCTGAATGCATATTTGCGTATGCCATCGCAGAATTACACCATTCTACGCCGCGAAATCGACCTTTATCTCTTCCAGGAGCGTCAGCTGCCAAAGTGCGAGATCAGGACCTTTTGGATTGGTGAGTATTATAGAAATTCAATTAAATATTAAAGAAACATGAGAATGGCACAGCATACATACATACATGGGTGATATATATGTACATAAATTACATATGGCAGACCGATTTTGTAACTGCATTTCGACAATGCACCCAGCAGTGCAGCTCTTTTAGCTATGCACTTTTTTTGTTTGTATCTAGTAAAAGCCAAACAGCTGCTTTCTTTGTTCGGTTTTACAGATTTATTAAATATACAAACAAGTTGTAAAGTTCATATTTTAATATCTATTGACTTGCTTTTTTAAATAAGATTTGCATCTTGACCTTTAGATAACTTGGCACATTCACAGGTCGTTATTACATTCTTGTATAAGAAAAGTGTTAAGAGCTTCACAGACGTTGAACTAGATGATGAAATAAAAAACCTACATAAATATTGACATCAAAAGCCACATAAGCATATTTAAAACTAGCATTAATTTAATATTTATTTGCAATGCCGGTCTGACCAGAAGTCTTGCTAATTTTCGTAGCTAGTTCTTTTTGTGATTCACCTGAAAATCACCCTACGATAACAAAACTAATGACTCACTTCATTATTTTGTTCGATTTTCATTTTCCTTTTTTAGATACTGATAATGATGAAATTGAGATTGTCAACCAAAATGACTATGAGATTTTCCTGGCCAAATGCGAATACAACATGCATGTCCAGATCGCTCCCCTGGTGCCCGTCCAGGAGGAGCAGCAACAATCGAAGCAGGCTACCAAGCAGGAGACACCTGCTCCGTCGGCCGACGATCCCAGCAACTTCATTATCCATGACAGAGTCGAGTGCGACGGCTGCGGTGTGGCCCCAATAGTAGGCTTCCGCTACAAGTGCGTCCAGTGCAGCAACTTTGATCTTTGCCAGCGGTGCGAGGCAGCCCACAAGCATCCCGAACACCTGATGGTTCGCATGCCAACCAACGATGGACCCAATGTAGTGGAGGCCTGGCTCACTGGACCGAATCCATGGGGAGGACGTCGCTGTGGACGCCGTTCCAGAGGTCACTGCCCATTTGTGGCAACCCAGGAGGCTGGCGGGTCCGCTCCGGCTGCAGATTCTGCTCGCGAGAGTCGTCGGGAGCGTCGACATGCCCGTCGTCACGGCGGTGTCTTGTCCCAGTTTGTTGAGATGATGACCAACTTACCGTTGAACGAACCAACGGCCACACCATCGGCCGAGCCGCAACAGCCCAAGGCAGCTGAAGCCCCCAAAGCAGAACCCACTGTGACCGCACAGAAGGCAGCAGAAACCGAAGCCCAGACCGATGCTAAGAAGAATACCACTGAGGCACCAACAGAACAGCCTCCGACCGCTCCAACCCAGGGAAGCGCTCCCACTACTCCAGTAATCAACTTGGAGAACCTGTCCCAGATGGTGCCCCCCGAGTACATGCGTGCCGGCATCGAGATCCTCAACAATTTTAGTGAAATGTTTGCCAAAATGATCGATCCTACTGAGTCGTCCGCTCCTTCGATGGCCTCTAGTACCGACACAACCAAACCAGCTGAGAAGGAGCAATCTGGCGGCCAGTCCATGGCATCTTCTACTAACCAATCTAATGCTCCTTCTGTTAATCCATCGGGAGCTCCCTCTGTTGCCGAATCCTTCTCAGAGACTGCCTCCCTTGAGACCGAGCCATTGCTTCCCAAGGCAGCCGATGGAGCTGCAGTGGCAGGAGCTTCGGTGGCCAGCGAGCCGGAGCCGGAGAGCCGTCGTTCGGACAGCTTGGACCATGACTGGCAGGTCATCGATAACGCCTACTCTGCCAACAATACCAATAGCGCCAACACTGACGCCCTTATCAATCTGGATCAGTCGATCAATCCCCCAACTGCTGCTCCCCAGCGGCCGGTGCGCGATTTCGGTCAACTGGGAGAACTATTGCGCCAGCACATGAACGAGGAGGCTCGCATTGCACAGACAACAGCCAACACTCAGACCGCTCAGGTGGATACGGTTAGTACTTCCACCTCGACCACATCAGTGTCCACCAGCAGTGTCGGCACCTCTCCAGCCGCTCCCGAAGAGAAGCGAAGCGTGCCCGTCTATCACACAGGTAAGTCAGCTGGAAAATCTGAAAAAGCATCCTTACTAATACCCTTCATTTAATTTCAGATGAACGCATAAACTCGGCCATCCATGCCATGATGGCCATGGGCTTCAGCAACGAGGGGGCCTGGCTCACCCAGCTGCTGGAGTCGGTTCAGGGCAATATCCCAGCCGCTCTGGACATCATGCACGTTTCGCAGAACCGCAACTAAAGATGCGCATTCAATTAAACAATATATATATCTACATGTATCTTCAATATTCCTAAGGCTCCCCCTATAAAATATGGGAATTTATTTTATGTTTTCAGTTTGCTTTATGTAGTCGTAGTTTATTTTCCGTGGTGATTGTATAATCCCTGTTAAGGAGAAACGAACATGTTATGTATTTTACGTCATTAATAATCAAAGGAATACCGTATTTACGCAATGTATAATCGATGCGAAATAACAATAAAGGCACAAAGTCAAAAATTATATAATTTTTTATTTGGTTTTAGAATTGTGTATTTATCAATAAAGGCACAAAGTCAAAAGTTGTATAATTCTTTATTTGGTTTTATAATTGTGTATTTATCTTGTTTTTATCAAACATTAAATTCACTAAGAAAAAACCCCACTCTTATTTAGTAAATCATTTGTGACATTGATTTCACTAAGCTCTTTACGAACTAGATAACATTTTTAAGAGCTTTGAGCTTATCAGGGGTGCCACAGAAACCGCAATTGATTTAAAATTAAATTTAAAAGTATATAAATTTATGTAATAACAAACTGTATGTCATATTTCTTAGCATATCAGTTGAAATGGAATCCACGGTGATTCTGCGACATCCTATGGGGTTCCATTCGGTATTCGATACACCTACAATACTTATTTTTGGAACTCTTGTTTTGATGAGGTATCGATGCTTTCCCAGAGCAGCAGCCATTAAATGTTTATACGCTCAAAGATCAACTCTGGCTTCTGCTGTTGTCTCATGACCGTAGAGGTATTGCCCCGCAAGTCCAATAATATCCCGGGCAAACGTACGGAATTCGTAGTTGACCGTCGTTATGGTGGCAATAAATGTAAAGAACTTGAACAGCTTCTGGTGATGTGGCTTCCACTGTCTTCTCCCGAAGCCGGTATTGTAGCCGAACATTTGAGACACCATCAGGGCGAGGAATCCAGCCAATCCAAAGAATCGATGGAGTAGTTTCAAGGCCAAAACACCACCGCCACTGCCGTTGATGAAATACAGCGGAAGACCACTGAGAACGCTGCCCAGCAAAAGACCACATCCGAGAATGCCTAATCAGGGATGATATGGGAATAAATTAACATTGTTTTTTGTGTTTCGTGTTTTGATCAGACTCACCGTAGAAGCCGTGATTGCTTTTAAAATGTCTAACCGTAGCATTTGGATCTTCTCGTTTGCGCTCCAGCTTTTGTAACGTCTTGATGGCAATGCCTCCGACGCCGACTACGAAGGATAGCAGGCCCAGGGCAGCATGTAGGCGGTTCAGGTTCAATGGTCCCAGCCAGGACTCCAAAGTAGTGCTGTTTCTCACCAATAATGCTTCGCCCATGAAGAAAACAAACTATAAGAAATATTATTTCAAAGAATTAGAAAGGATAACATTACATTTTTTTCATTTATATAAAAAACTTGATCTCAATTTAAGTATTTTGATCTTGGCAGACTTTTGACCAATTTTGTTTTCAGTGTATTACGTATAATGGTGAAATAGTATCTCTTTTTTTTTGAGGAAATATGTATCTACTCACGGCAATTGTGCAGTAGAAGGCATGACCCGCCGTGTGCTCCAGCTTTAGCACCAGACACTTGTACACAACGGCCACGGTTATGCCCGCCAGTAGAAAGTGAGAGATCAGCGTGCAGAAGCCAAAGTAGAATCCTCCATAGACGCTGGAGGAGACTGTGGCAGCTCCCTGAATTCCCAGATCGCAGACACCATCCAGACAGCTATGTAGTTCCTCAGTCGTCATGTTGTTTTGTTAGGGAAATCTGCTTCTTATCTCCTACGTGAGATGCGCACGTCGAAGTGATAAAAGCTAGTTGGCGCTATAAACTGATCGCGCCAGCAATCCGCTCGATTCGAGTGTTAGAACGCGTTTGACGCTCTGACGGCACCGAACAGCTGGAAAAAACCGCCATCGATCGCTCGCGTTTTCTCTCCTGGTGGTGAATTCTGTGCCCGAGGCAAAAATCCCCCGTTCGTGGCAGTGGAGCGGTTCGTTTGCAAGGGTGACTCAGCGGATAGCCCCGTTCACGTGTCTTACCTTGGGGCGGGAAAGGCGGCAGCAGGCGGCCACCTGTGGTTGCGGCACTGATCGGCATTGCTCTCCGCCAGCTGACTGGGATTGTGCGAATATTGTTATTTTTGGAGCATTCTAAAACCAGTTTGTATAATTGACCATGCCATGTGTCCGGAATTAGTCAATCCCCTTTAATACACTTTGTCAAGGGTATTATTGAAATTATCGAGGGGGTCAAGAACATTTTTTATGCTTAATATTTAAAACTAAAACAAAATTATTGTTATTGCCTAGAAAATGTGTCTAGGAGTAAGCTTTTAGCAGTAATGGTAAATAACTTTGCATACTTTTAGGGAATGCTGCCTTTCCAGATTGGTTCTTTGCTAATTGATTACTTTGCTAGACGCTTGTGTAATAAATTCGTAACTCGATTAGTAATTCATTGTTTTTTTTAATAAATTTATTTTGTATTATTTTTATTTTCTTTCCCAATATATTTGACTCTCCTCCGAAAAAAGTCTTTGGGGGAATGTGGAAGACCAACCTTTAAAATAAGGTACAAATAATAAAAATAATAAGAGTTTTTTAGAGAAGCATAAACAAGTTCAGAATTTAAAAAAATATTTTCAAAAAGGAAATAAACTATTGTTTAAAGCAACAAAGGAAAGCGTTTCTCTATTTTGTAATTTACAATTTACATTTTTTGAGTACTTTTACCTTCAATTTATTCATATATTCACTTGAAAAAACTCACTAATTGTGGGCTGTTGTGCATGCCATTAAATTAACTATTTGCATTGTAAAAAGTTTCTATATAACCTAAAAAAAAAAGTAACCTAAAGACCCTGTTATCATAAACTGAATATTCGAACTATGCAAATCAATAAGTCAACCAAATGTGAGATAGTGTTTCCAAGAATATGAAATATATTAATAAAAATCTATAAACTAGAAATTCTTGGAATCGCATATGAAAAATAAGATTCGTAATTTTACTGAGTCCGATGTGAAAGTGTGAAAATATAAATTTTTTCTGTTAAGAACTTTAAATGTAAGTTGTTATTTTTTATAAATATATGTATTATTTTATACTATTATTAAGCTTTACCTAATACAATAAATACAAAAAAAAATTATAATAAAATTAAAAGAAAAACACAAACGCCTTTGCGAGGCATCGAACCCTTGGGTTCAAAAACCTAGTTTGTTAAAACTGATGGCAGTTACGTTTTAACAGGGTCGTGAGAATACATTTTAGAATATTTGAAAACATATTTTAGTTTTAAAACCACCGCTATTATATCTTTGGAATGCCCGACAACCCTTCTATATAAATGCTTTTTCGATTAGCGCAAAACTCACTTCAAAAGAGAGAATAAATGGGGAATCACCGGGCGTTTTTATCTGGTTTCCCCCATCTCATATGTATATGTATCTCAAACCTCAAGCAGAGCGTTCGTTTCTTATGTACAAAAGTATATATATCTTTTACACAGCCATGTGAAATACAGGCATGATGACGTCATCTCTGACTACATCGCGGGAGAGCCACGAAAATAGAGGCAGTCTGAGGTGGAGAGTCAAAACAACACCAGCTGACGCACCTACACAAAACACAGAAGTACCGGAGAGAGTTTATATATAACCCTACCATTCAGTTGGCCATAGCATTTCTAGTTGGACGCCTGCATTATTGGCTTAATCAACAAGTTCAAGACCTTTGTTTACTGGCAAACCAAAAAATATAAACAGCACCCATTATTTGCCTAATAATATTGGGATTTTTTGGGACACTAAAATCATCTTGCGGATTTTCCAAATCATGTACGTAAATCATTTAACTTTCAGCTGGGAGAGACCAAAATAAATCAAGATTTTAATTTTCTGTGCAAAACACGAAGCGACAGTGATAATAAAAGTGTTAATTATTGAAAAAAAAAACCCACAGAAAATACAAACAAATACAAAAGCAGATAGAGATATTGTCCACTTCCCGTATAATTTGTCTATTGCCTGACTAAAGTTCTGTGACGAACTCTATATACAATATATTCATTCATGGTAAATCAGATAGGAAAAAACTTATTTTCCTTTTGTTTTACCCAATATTTCGATAAACACGGAAATTTTGCACCATGATATCATCATTGCCCAACATGACGAAATAATTAATTATTGAAAATATTTTAAAAGTGTCTGTTTTGCAATGTTTTTGTAATCTGAAATTTTAGGTAAAAAAAATTCTTTTAATATTTTGATTATATTTTTGAAGTGGTAATGTAAATAATTTAAATTTTATTACCCGTCAGTCTGATTTAAAGTTATTTCTGAAAGGCAAAATTTCAGTTCTTCATGCTTGTAAACTATATTCATACTTTTATAAAGATACTTAGTTAGATACTATCTAACAACCTAAACATTCTACTGTTAAATATATTAAAAATCAGAACATCTAATTGAATTTTGTTACAAAAGTCTCTGAAAATAAAAAAAAAAAATTGAAAAGCTGTCGAAAAGTTTGTAATAAAATATTTTAATAACAAAAGTGTAAATTTACAACATTACTGAATATAAAAAATTAACTAAATCGCTTCCAATGTTAATTTAGTTTGCTTATAAAGCAAAAGACTATCCGTTGTAGAATGGACTTGGCTAGATTGACTTGACTTTTGAATCTAATAAAGCGTAAAGCCTTTATAGCAAGATTTTTGGTTCTAATTTATATTTATTAAATCCCTAAAATAATTATTCAATTCAAACATCCCCCCATTGTCAATTGTGAATGACTTTGTTTGGGGAGGCTTGCCCAACTCCATCCAAGTACAAGTCTCTTTGCGTTTGCCGGCATTTTTTGTTATTGTTTTGGTTTTGTGGGATCGACTCGTCATCGATTAGTGTATGTACACAAACGAGTCCACAACCATATACATATTCGAAGCCCTCCCTGTATATTATTTGCTTATAATTTTTTATCAGTATTTATTTTTTGATGACCGCGACTGAGCCGCTCTGCCGGCGCCGTTGTCGGCCGGCTTACACAAATCCAGTGCTATAACAAAATCCGTGAGGCAGTCGACTGAACCAGTCTCAGCTCGGCTCTGAGCCCCGTCGGTCGTACCGCGCTTGCACATTTTCCGCATCGATCGCCCCTTGCCAGGTGTACTAATTTGATTTTATTTGTATTTACTCTTCCTGTTCCCGTTCGACGACGACCACACCACATCACTCCACGAACGCAAAATGCGTCGCGCAGACGCTCTCGTTGTAGCCGTTTGGGCCACTCTTTCGCTGCTGCTAACCATGGACACCGTGAAGGCGGAGGGGTAAGTGAAAAACGATATATACATATCATATATACCTATATAATGCGATAAGTAATCACTGGAGATACACACAGCTGCGGTCAGAATATTAGTTGTGCTCCAGGATTAATATAAAATATTTGTATATTTTATTTTATTTATTCATTTTAACCTACAGTTCGTTGATCTCTGTAATTCTTAACAGCAAACTTTTAATGCAAATCTTAGATTAGATCTACATGAGTAGCTATATCTGAAACAAGCACCTTGAGTCAGTCTTAAATTTATGATAAAAATCACAACAAAAATAAAATATTTGTAATTATATTTGTGAATAAATATACAAATAAACATATTTTATATATTTACTGAAAATATTTAAGTGCTAAACAGGCAATGGAGTCTAGTTAGATCGTATTTTCCGATTTTTCTCAAACTTCATATGATTATGTCAAGTTTTCTACTTCATTTAAAAAATTAATATTTTTTCTGTGCATAAAATGTTGAATTTTTTCTACCAACAAATACTATATTTCAAAAGTTAAAGTGCATAAAGGATCCTTCTCCTTTTTTAATTCAAACAAATTCAATTCTAACAATAAAATTATCAATTATTAACGCTCAGAAAAAATTATACAAATGCTATCAATATATTACAAAAAAAATATATATATACGTATATATAAATATTACGAAAATCCTCATCCTATTACTGTGTTAGACGCTGTTTGAATGTTTGTAAATAGTCACTAATTAATTCAATATGCATATGGGCAGATAGGGCCGATTAACGATCAGTTTCAAGGTAAACTAATCGAGTTGTTTTTCGTTTTTAATAGGCAGAACTGAAATGTATTAATTGTATTTGTAATCTTGATTTCCCTTAGTGGGCCAGTTTTCAAATGAACTAAATTAGTTTTTAATTGATAGGCGATAAGAACTTAAAGTTTATAACGAAAACAATTAAAAATATTAAAATGGTCGTGGATTTCATTATATAAGCTGCTCATTTTGCTTAAAACTCTAAATAATATAGCAAATAAATGTATATATTTTATGTACTTGTCTGAACTTCGTTTTGCCAATTTGTTAAATGCCGTCATCGCTCTTTCACTCGCAATGCTAATTGAATTTCAATGTAAGCTATTTTTTTGCACAGATTATTATACTTTTTATAGTTAGGCGTCGACGCACGTCGACATATGTACATTTATTTTGTTTTAGACTTTATTGTTTTTCGGTTAATGAATGCTTCATTAATCTGCGACACGATCGAATATCTTCATTAAAAGCGTGTTGCTAATTACTAGTTATAATAGAGGCAAATATAAAGCCTGATTACTATACACAATTAAGACTTTTAAGAGTGAGAATAATTCAATCGAGAAATTGGTTTGGCCCCAGACTCCAAGCTAACAAACTCAGACTCCAAGCTAACAAACTCAGACTCATCGTAAACAAATAGTGATGATGAAGTACACAGAATATCATATATTTGGTGTACGTGTTCGAGGACTGTAAAAGCAAAAAATATGGTTGCTCGGATTTTATATAATCGCTAATCCGGTTTCGAAATTTTTCGAGGCAGATCAGATCAGGTTGCCGAAATATTTTTACCGTTATCTCTAGGGCTATAATAAATTCATGTATAAATACATACAAAAACTGAGTCTATATAGCACAAAGTCAACAAAAAAAGAAATAAACAAAGAACATAAAAACTTTACCAGAATTTCTTAATGCGCTCGAATTGATAATGAAAAGTTCATAGGCGAAGTAATAAAGTTTGTTTTCGAAATTTTTAGCTCAAACATGAGCCTTGCGAACAAGTACATTCCAAACATAAACATAATTAATTAATTTAATTAAATCCAATTGCAGTAAATACACCATTGTGGGCCCCGGAACCATCCACTCGCATCGTGACTACAATGTGGCAGTGGCTGTTCACCAGACCAAGGAACCGGTCACCCTTAAGGTGGGCATCACAGGACCCTCCTACAACGAATCACAGACTGTGGAGCTGGCCAAATCCGATGAGTTCAAGCAGATTACCTTCAAGCTGCCGCCTCTGGAGTCCGGCGAATATAATCTGACGGCCGAGGGCGTGAAGGGACTGGAGTTTAAGAACTCCACCAAGCTCAATTGGGAGAACTTCAAGCCGTACATTAAAATCCAGACGGACAAGGGCAAGTACAAGCCCGGCGACACAATCAACTACCGTGTGATCTTCCTTAATGAGAACTTGCTGCCGGACACTGCCGCCGAGGAGGTAGTGGTTTGGTTTGAGGACTCCAAGCGCAACCGCATCAAGCAGGAGAAACACATTAAAACCACTGGTGGCGTTTACACCGGCAAGTTCGAGCTCTCCGAGTTCGCTACTCTCGGCTCGTGGTCTCTGCAGGTCCAGAATGGCGAACAGCAGTCGAGTGACGGCGGTATCTATCGTCCCAGGCCCTTCGGCAGCTTTGGTCACTTCTGGCGACGCTCCGACGAACGTGTCACGTTCGAGGTGGAGAAGTATGTCCTGCCCAAGTACTCGGTCAAAATGGATGCCACCCAGCAGGTGTCTGTGCGAGATGGCGAAATGAACGTGGTCTTGAAAGCAAAGTAAGTATGCCCGTGAGTTGCAGAATCTACTTAATCCTTGTGAACAATTGCTTCGATCTAGAAAAGAAGATTTTGTAAAAGTTAAACTATTCTTTAGCATTCTTTAATCTTTATAAAAATAATTTTATCCCTTAGTTATACCTACGGAAAGCCTGTCAATGGCAAGGTCCTTGTCAACGTCCACTTGGATGAGACCAGCGTGTGGGAGAATATCGATGGAAAGACCGTGCGTCAGGACTTCCCCGGTCACGCGGTAATTGGCACTGCCACCATGGTCAATGGCAAGGCCAAACTAGAACTGGATCTCAAGGAATTCGCAGCTTTCCTGCCGCACAAGACCTCATCCTCCTATGCCCAGATAACGGCCACAGTTGAGGAGGACTTTACCGGCGTAAAGCTCAACGAGACGGGCGGAGTTCAATTGTATCCCTATCGCTATGAGATGTCTTGCACAGACTATTCCACCTGCTTTTCGTTCAAGCCCGACAAGGAGCATGAGATCATCTTCAAGATAACCCTGGTCGATGGTACACTGCTGACAGATACCAAGACACCGGTTAAGGCCAAGTTCACCGAGGGAATTCGACGCAACTACGGCTTCTATCAGTACGGACAGGAGGAGAAGCAGCCAGAATTGCCAGAGATTGAGAAGAAAACATTTGAGTTCGAGAGTCATCTGAATGACTCCAGCTTGGCCGTTTTTAAGGTCACGCTGCCAGATCTCCCGGACATGGAGAACTACACCCGGTACTATAGCATTGAGCTGGAGTTTGCCGACGAGAAGCGAGAGCTCTACACCACGTATCCCTACAGGGAGCCTAAGAAGATCGAAAATCCTGAGCCCAGCGAGGAGGAAAAGGAGTGGTTTAAGGCTGAAGTGCATCGTCCCAAGGATACATGGAGGTAATTATACGAATAATCACAGCTTTACTTGGTTTTTGTACTAAGAAAAATCGATTTAATGAGCTAAATAAACCTTTTTTTACAGCCTGAAGATTGGTGAGGAATACCAGGTCACCCTGAACTCTAGTCGCCCGCTCCATTATTTCGTTTACAACATTATTGGACGTGGAGATATTCTGGAGACGAAGCGTGTCGAACTGCCCGAGCCCCAGAAAACCTACAACATCACCTTGAAGCCCACCTTCCTTACTGCTCCCCACGGCCGTGTGTACTTCTATTACGTCGACGAGGCCGGCGAGTTCCGCTATGCCGAAGAGTCATTCAGCGTGGAGGTTGAGCTGCAGAACAAAATTGAAATCAAGGCCCCCGAGGAGGTGAAGCCGGGTGCCGATGTTGAGCTGGAGATTAAGACGCCAGCGAAATCATTTGTGGGACTGCTCGCCGTCGACCAGAGTGTGCTCTTGCTGGGCAGCAACAATGACTTGAACAAGGACTCCTTTAACTGGCGCCTGAATGGCTACGACACCTCTACTCCCTGGCAGGGTGGCTACTCGTACTTCCCCGGGGAGCGCAGTGGTGTGGTGACGATGACCAATGCCTACTTCTTCTACAACCGTACCGCTCCTGTCGCCTATCCACGTAAGAATATTTATTTTAAATTTTAAATTTTAGGAAATATTTATGGGTGTTTAAATTTATAAATATATTTTTATATATATTTATATATATATTTTTATATATATTTTTATATATATTTTTATATATATTTTTATATATGATTTATATATGTTTTTATATATATTTTTATATATATTTATATTTAAAATTTTAAATTTATTTCTTATTTACAGAGGCCGCTAGCTTTGGTGGAGCCTCCTTTGCCATGAGGAAAACAGCGGTGGCCCAGGATGCCGTATTTCACACAACCACCTCAGCTCTGGGCGCAGCCGGTCCACAAGCTGTTGGATTCGCTGCCGAGGGGGCAGCTGCAAGCGCTCCAGTTGTTCGCAAAAACTTTGCAGAAACCTGGATATTTGCCGACATCGAAAGCACTGAGGAGGAAGTCTTCAAGTGGGTGAAAACCATACCCGACACCATCACCAATTGGGTGATCACTGGCTTCTCCCTGCATCCCTTGAAGGGATTGGGCGTCACCAATGAAGCTGTGAACGTGAAGACCTTCCAGCCCTTCTTCGTCTCCGTCCGCCTGCCGTACTCGGTGAAGCGCGGCGAGGTGATCAATGTGCCGGCGCTGGTCTTCAACTATCTGCCCAAGCAACTGGATGTGCAGCTGACGCTGGACAACCAGGACGATGAATACGACTTTGTGGATGCCTCGAACGAGGTTATTGGCGACCAGAAGCGCACCCAAAACATTCGAGTGGGCGCAAACGAGGCGGCTGGCGCCTCCTTCCTCATTCGACCCAAGGTTATTGGCAATATTCTGCTCAAGTTCACGGCCATCTCGCCGCTGGCCGGCGATGCCGTGCACAAGGCACTTAAGGTGATCCCAGAGGGAACCACTCAGTACCAGAACCGCGCCTTTTTCGTCAATCTCAAGGACACGGGTGAGTTCAAGAACACTTTCGAGCTGGAAGTGCCAGAGGATATCGTGCCAGATTCCGAGCGTGTGGAATTCGGACTGGTCGGCGATCTTCTTGGCCCTGTCGTCAAGAACCTGGAGAATCTGCTGCGTCTGCCCAGTGGCTGCGGAGAGCAGACCATGTCCAAGTTGGTCCCCAACTACCTGGTCCGGGATTACCTGAAGAGCATCAAGAAACTGACTCCTGCCTTGGACACTCGCATCAAGAGGAATCTGCAGGAGGGCTACCAGAACATGCTGCACTACCGCCACGACGACGGCAGCTTCAGTTCTTTTGGACCCCACAGGTGGAGCGAGACGGAACCCGAACGCAATGGCTCCACCTGGCTGACCGCCTATGTCCTTCGTTCCTTCAGCAAGATCAAGGAAATCGTGGATCTGGATGAACAGATCTTGGAGAAGGGATACGAGTTCCTTCTAAGTCGTCAGGCAGAGAATGGCAGCTTTACAGAGGCCGGCGAATACTTCTACGGCTCCCAGCGTTCTCTACTGACTCTTACGGCCAACTCCCTGCTGGCTCTGCTCGAGGTGCCGAAACCCAACCAGGAGGCTGTCGACAAGGCTGTGGCCTATCTGGCCGCCAATACCGCCGAATCCGTGGAGCTTTTGCCCAAATCTATTGCCATCTATGCCCTGCAAAGGGCCAAGTCTCCTGATGCGGCCAAGCATGTGGCTAACCTGAAGTCTCTGGCCCAGAAGGAAGATGATCGCACTTGGTGGACCGAGGATTTGGAGAAGCTGCGTTCCTCTGACCGCTGTCGCCGCTGGTGGTGCTGGGTGTGGAGTCAAGACGTGGAGATCACATCCTACGCCCTGCTTTCGCTGCTGGAATCGGAGCAGGAGACGGCAGACACTGTGCTCAACACAGTTCGCTGGCTGGTGGCTCAGCGTAACAGTTTTGGTGGCTTCGCTTCCAGCCAGGACACAGTTGTTGGTCTCACCGCTCTGATCAAGTTTGCCGAGAAGTCTGGCTACGAGGCAGCCAAGTGGGAAGTGACCGTATCCAACAAGGGCAAACGGGAGAAAACCGAGAAATTATCGACGTCGGAGGAAAATGATCTGCTGCTTCAAACAGTTGAGTTCCCCCAGGGCACCAAGTCGTTGGAGTTCGAGGCCAAGGGCACGGGCGCTGCTCTCGTTCAGATCAGCATCCAGTACAACGTGGTGGAGAAGGAACCAAAGCCCAGTTTCAAGGTTCAGACTGTAGTCAAGCCGGAGACGACGCCAGCCAAGCTGGAGCTGGCCGTTTGTGTTGACTATGTGGAGGAGGGCAAATCGAAGACCTCCAACATGGCCATTCTGGAGGTATCTCTGCCCTCTGGTTACACCGCCGATGAGGACAGCTTCAAGGACATCCAGGAGATTGAACGCGTTCGGGTAAGTTCTTATTTGTTTTTGAGATTATATTTCCTTGTTAACACTTTTCCTTTTTTTCCTACAGTTGGTGGAAACCAAGAACGGAGCCTCTGTTATCGTTGTTTACTTCGAGAATCTGGCCAAGAACGAGAACAAATGCATTCCCATCGAGGCCTTCAGGACACATGCAGTGGCTAACCAGAAACCTTCCTCGGTGATCCTCTACGATTATTACGACACCAACAAGAAGGCCACCGAATATTATTCAATTGACTCCAAGCTGTGCGACATTTGCGAAGATGACGACTGCAAGAGCAAGTGTTGAAACTATTAATAACCAAAACTTTTCTCTATTTACGAACCAACTTTACTTATGAACAAGAAATAAAAAATATATTGTGATTCTAATGTAAATACGTAAATTGAGTTATGTTTTTTATATATGTGCTATTGGTGGAGAATATATAAAATTACTATGAATATGTTGTTAGCTCTTCTATTAACTTGGCTTTTTGAATTAGCATTTTCACAGTTAATCTTAATGCAACTAAAGACATTTATATTCAAGAAAGATTATAATGCAAAAGAAGAGGGAAAGGTTTGGGATGTGCTGCGATCCCAATACAGTCTTTAAAAATGTTTTAAAAGAATTTTTGGTATTATGGGGATTTGTTTAAAACCCATAGAAAAAGAAACTCAAGTTTCTTGACGACAAAATACCTTATGTTTAATATTTTCAGTCTACCTTTGTATTTTTAAAGGTGACATTTAATTGCAGACTTTCGGGCAGCATTTAAAAATTTGTTAAATAAATTTCACAGCTAGTATTGTGGGGCATCTCATATAAAATGATAAGGTGAGGAAATCCCTTTCAGAAAATTAACTAACACCTCTGCGTTACTGGCCAAAAAGTAATCAAAAGTATTACAGTCAGCAGATTTCTTAAATACTCATCATAAACGAACGCCCGATATTATAATTTTAAATAAAAATGACTTCAAAAGAATTTTCAATGACTAATGACCAATCTTCCCCTTGCCAACTGGTTATCTTTGGTTATCAAAATATAAAAGTAGCCAATATATTATCAACTTGATTCGGAGCTTAGTGGAACTGTTAAACACTTAAAGTTCAAGAGAACCCGCTAATCATAAATCAATCAAATATCAATCTGCGCACAGCAAAATCTAATCATTAAGAACAATTATAAGGCACTTTCAATATATGTTCCTCTAATAGTAGCCAATGCCAAATCCAAGATAGAAAAGAGCTCCGTCAGCATTTAATATTTGTAAACATTGTTTTAATTTAGAAACAGTGTTCAGCTTATCTTCACCGCAAACATGCAGCTCAATTAAGAATTATATGGCTGGTGTTGGTGGTTTGCCGAAATCAAGTGATGGCTGTCTGCCCAGACGACTATTGCCCGAGAAAGTGAAATATATATGGGGTTTCGAGTGTGACTATGTCCGGTTACCCCTTATCTTGGTACGTGCGATTTTGCATTTTGATAAGGCACGGGGGTGACTTGCGATCGGGTGTGAAATAAATGTACATATTTTAAGTGTGTCCGAGTACTCCACCCACAAGAGTCTAATTAATATTAATAACCCCTCCTAAATTTAGCCCAAGTACTCAGAGACTTTGAATGGAATGGAATGGGTGGGCAACGTGATCTCGGGCGCATAAGACAGGAGGCAATCTCTGCCAGCTCCTCAAAAGCCTCAATGTGAGTGAGTCAGTGAATGGATTTGATCTTATGGCTTTCGATAATGCGAACGTGAACTTGCAACCAGCCAACGGCCCACTCAATAACGTTGAGCAAATCCCTTGAGTCGAATGCATTAGATGAACTAAGCACTAATGTTCCTGATAAAACGATAACAAACAAATAGTCTGCCAAGCGTGTATGAAGAGACAACGCCACTTCGGCGCAGTTGAAGGCAATAAAAGACCCAGGCGAAGGTAGTTAGTTGAAATAACTAATGCTAGACGGTTGATCATTTGGAAAAAAGCATTTTTAAAAATCCTTTCACCAGGATATTCTATGTTAAAACTTCTCCTAACAGTTCTATAGTTTCGCGATTTTTTTTTCGAATATTAGTTAAAATGTGTGCTGAAAAATCAAGTCCTACCTCTGTGTTCCAGCACATCGAGGCCGCGTTGTATGTGATAAACCAGCTGTGTATTGGATTTGTGACGATTTGGGTCAGCTGGACCTGCCTGCGCCAGGATCTAGCCGGCATCCGACTGCACGCCTGGCTGGTGACCTTTGGCTTTGTCTTCCTTATGGCCGAAGGAATGATGTGCTTCTACGACGGCAGCTGGCTTACGCTGCGCTTCTCCCGCAAATCCAAGACTGTCTGCCATGTGGTGCTCCAGATATTGGGCGGCGGCATGGGCGTTGCCGGCTGTCTCATCCAGTTGATCCGCGACGATTGGACAATTAGTGTAACTGTTCACGCCCGCCTAGGATTCGCTGCCTTCATCCTGTGCCTTATTTCGCTTCTTAGCGGCGTGGTTGCTGCTTTGGCGAGATCCGTGAGCAACAAAATCCCGCCACTAATCAACAAGACCTTCCATGTGGTCCTCAGTTTTGGTGCTTTTGTGACGGCCATGATGGCCCAGTATTATGGATACACGCAAACGGGCATTTTCAGTGGACAGGGGCAGGACTTTCTTATCCTCATACAAGTGGTCACTATGGTGGTGATGGTTCTAACTAGCATAGGTGCTATTAAGTCCCTTTACCAGAAGTTTTCCAGCTTGGCCAGCTAAAAAAAAGAATTTATTTAGTATCTTAATTAGATCAAATCGCATAACTTTACTTGAGCGGTGCTGTGTTCCTTGTAAATAACTTTAAGTTAGCCTGAAAATAAAATAACAAATAAATTATTATTAAATGTATATAAATATATAATGACATAAGATACTTGTATAAAAATATATAGATATTTAAATAAATTTATAATCAAAGTGATATCATAAACCTTATTATTTTTTGTAAGCCCAAAATGTATGTATTATTCAAAATAAATATAAATAAACATTTTTTAAACTGTATCTATTTAATATAAAATATTTCGAATAATGCTCTGTAAATCAAAATTAAAAGTCAAACATTTCAAAAGTTAATAAAATGCCTTTTTGGTTAAAAGGCGAAACAGTAGAAGATAGTTTTTAAATTTAATTATTAAATAAAATATTTGATAAAATAATATATAAAAAAATGTTTAAGTATTAAATATATAAATATAAAGTGTAGATTTTGAGTTATGGCTTATTAACTACCGGAAAAGTACAAGACTGGGATGCATAAGAATAAGGAAAATAAAAAATGTTGTAATTTTAAAAATAAATCTTGGCATTTCATATTGCGTCACGTCAAAAGACAATGGATATGGATCCAAATATTACAAGGCAAGCGCCAAAACATTGCCTATTATTTGGCGGTTTATTAAAATATGTTATGGCCTTAATATTTTTCAAAGAGTTAGAGTGTATATATACTTAAAATAACAGCATCTACCCGGCTTAAAGTCAAATTCGTGTGATATCTGCATATACATAAATTCAAATGGCTAAAGGAACACTTGCAAAAAACTATCCAGACCAATTTATTAATCTAATAAAAGAATTGTGGGTAACCCTAAACTTTTTCAATCACTAGGATATGTGCTTCCCTTCAGAGTTTCAAATCTTTGACTAAAATAAGAATTGTAAATTATAATTTATAATAATAATTATATTTTTTATTATAATAATAATTATTGTCAGCGAATTGTATTCGAAATTGTTTGTTTAAATGAGCTAATCATGTGATTTGGAAACACGAAATCTAATAAAGAATCCTGAAGAAGAATCCTAGTAAAAATCTTGTTTTATAATTATTACCGAACAAACAATCATTAACAATAAATTACAACAACAATTCAAATTATATAAAAATGTATGCAAAGACAAAAGTACTTAAACTCATCATATTAATTACTTTTAAATATATTTTAAACAATATTAAACAAAATTCAGCTAAGAATTATATTCAAATGGGTGAAGAAGAATGTATATTTGTTTCTTGTATCTTTTTCATAATATCAAATAGAATCGCTGAATTGCCAGCACTGTTGCAAAGGGAAAAATTGTTATAATTAGTGTTGATAACTACAAATAGATGAATCGTTGGCGCCTATCTCAAATTAAAAGGGAAAAATAAAAAAATAAACGGATATTTTTGAAGGCCCCATTTGCGGTTTTCATTTGCATCACTCGCACTTTATTAGCTTCCCCAGAGGAAAACCGATATGAATAGAAAGAGAGCCAAGTCATTCTTGTGGTCAGGAGCGAATGCTGCTAGCCTCGGCAGTATAGCTTTAGTTTTGTCGGGAGCAGACGATAATTTAAGGCATCGGCGGACAGACAAAGTTCAATGGGCGTATCGGTCGACACATTTACCATTTAATTGCCATCATATTCGGAGCTAAAATAAACAGGTTGCGCCAATTTGTCTGCGAAAGGGCTCTGGCGGTATTATCAGTCGGCAATTGTACAAATGTTAACACGAAAATAACATTATTCCAAAGCGCTGATAAAAGCTAGTGTTCTGAAACCTTAACTACAATGTCCGAGAGTCAGCAGCAGGCAGTCGTCAGTAGAACGCAGCGAGCTGTCGACTACGGCAGCACCATCCGGACGGAGTCACATCGACAACCCTCATTCGTACTTGTTCAATCCCCGCGGCGGTACTCGAAAATGTCCCACAGCACATTGTCATCCGGCCACGAGGCCCAGGATCGTCTGCAAAGATTGGAATACTTCCTGAATGTTCTTAACCAGATGTGCATTGGATTCGTCACCATTTACATGTCGTATTTGACCCTACGTACTGGACTAGCCGGCACCGGCCTGCATGCCTGGCTGGTGACCATTGGGGTAAATACTTGGTAGTCACCGCCTTCGGATCGAATACTAAATTCAAGTCCTTGATTCTTGTAGTTCTCGTTCTTCATGGCCGAGGGCGTGATGATCCATTACGGTGGCAATGTCCTGACCAACGGATACAAGCGTCAGACAAAGACGACCATCCATTGGGTGCTCCTAACACTGGGCGGTGGCTGTGGAGCAGCTGGTGCCCTTATCAAAATGATTCAAAAGGGGTTTTTGCTGCAATCGATTCACGGAAAGCTGGGTAAGTAGAGAGACAAAACGACAGATTGCCAGAGAACAGAGATTAGAATTACACTCTACAAAAATTAAAAGCAGTGTGTGCCTGCATTAATTATTTAGTCAATAAAAATTAATAATTAATGCTTGCTTGTAATATTTTCTTTTTACTATACTCTTTTGAGCACTTTCTTTGCTTATTTGTGTAAATACAACTAATTTATGGTTATGATAAATTTATGACTTATGATTTTTTGTTTTTAAACATAGTTATTTTAAATTTTAAAATGCAATGATTCAAGCGCATTTCCCAGATGTTTTCTCAATTAGTTTTTTTATCTGTAGTAGCGTGGCATTTACGTTTGATGTGGATCCCCAACTAGAGGTCTGCCAAATGAATAATAAATAATAATACCTATAAAATAAAGTGTGCTGAAGTTTGCATACCCTGCACTATAATTAACAAACTACTTTGTTTTTAACATACTACATTTCATTTGATAAAACCAAACACGATCTAAATGTTGATTATTTTTTAAGTGAACCCACAAAATTAAAAATTTAAAGACACTTACAGTTCTTATAGTTATAAGCAGTTAGCACCGTGGATTTTTTTTTAACCGCAACTAATAAAATCCTTCTTGACTTTACAGGAATGACCGCCTTCATACTCTGCATATTGGCCATGTCCTCCGGATTGTCGGCACTGTTTTCGCAGCGTTTAAAAAAACTGATTACTCCATTGCTTAACAAGACATTCCATAATTTCCTGGGCTTCGCTTGCTTCGTGATCGCTCTGGTGACCCAGTTTTACGGCTACCAGACTGGCTACTTCAAAAGCCGTAGTGAGACGGACCTCCAAATCCTGATGAAGTGCCTCACTCTCACGTCGTTGGTCCTCTCGAGCTACGGACCAATAAAGGCGCTGTATCAGAAATGCGTAAATATATCGCATCAATTTTAACTAGGAGAATCAGACTTTAATATTCGAATGTTGTAAATAAACTAATTAAATAAGTATTTCATATAAAATTAATTTGCCTGACCTATACATTTCCGCATGCGGCCAATGGTGTTAATCTAATCGCACCATTTTTGAGTACATTTATGGATCCCATAAAAAGCAGGCAAATGCCTTGGTCATCTATCACTAATGACTGGGAAACCCCACTATAATTCCGAGCGTGTCAGTCTGATGTGAAACCTTGTACTGTTTAAAAATTCCCAGCAAATAAATTCCCATTTGATTGACAATTGATAAGGGCCTCAATCGTAATAGGTAGGATTTGAAATGTTTTCTAGTCTGTAAAAAGTAAAAAGAAATAATTAATAAAAACATAAGACGAGCATAGAATTACAATACTTACACCTGAAAGAAAGGTATAGAAGTAATATTGAAACAAAAACTCATATAAAAACGTATGAAGATGTATTACTCAATCAATTCCCATTTGCCATTTGCAAGGCAGTTAATATCAGATCAATGTGTCAGACATCGAGTGCTAAACATAATTGATATTGCAGACTTCCTCCACAAGAACTCATATAAAATTGATCGGAAAGAAAGCTTAGCGTCACTACTTCCTCGACAATAATTAACACATGTATTTTGCATGGTGCATTTTCTTATATTTATTTAGCAAAATTTATATAATTTATCATAAATCTCTCTCGCAATAAATAATACTTGGCGCGTGTTTCGCGTTGTGTTGTGTGTGTGTGTGTAATACGCATATATCAGTTAGCGATAATAAATAGCTAGCATAGGGTGTACAAAAAATACATAGTTTGATTCGATAATAAAAGGCTGGATTTAGCCACTTTCCCAGTAATCTGTCGACAGGAGACCAGTGGTCAGTTTTCAAGTTATATACTTAATTACTAATGCACATTTTGGAATTAAAAAAACTACAGACAAAAGCATAATACAAATTCGTGGCATGCATCAGTTTAGTTTTCCATTTTTTGTGGCAAGGCATATTATAGCTGGGGGAGTGTCCCATCCATTTCGTTTGTTCACAGCTTATTGCTGCGCCGAATAGCGAAGGACACGAGGGCGTGCTCCAGCCGCATGTGATAGGGTAGCTTACGCTGCTCCGCAATAAGCGGTGGCTCATCGCCAACCGGACAGCACTGATTGCGACAGCACTCGCAATTCTCCTCATCAATATCATATTCCTGCTCTTCTTCCTGTTCCAGCTCATAGGCCTTCTTGGCAGCCCGCTGTTCGAAGCGCAAATAAAAGGCCAGGCAGACAAAAAGCATAAAGACCAGGGCGCACATGGCACCGCTCGCAATGCTCGCCTTCTCCAGCATCGGACGCGGCCGCTTGGGCAGATAGGTGTTGTCAATCTCCTTATACTCGCACCTCTGGCCCATAAATCCGGTGGCGCACTCGCAGCTGTAGACCGGCAGATCGGCGATCTTTACGGCAAAGCAATGAGCATCGTTCAAACAATACCAAGCATCGAAGGTCTCCGGGCATTTGTACGTTGGGAATGTGATATTCGGCCGGGGCGTGGTTGTGGTCGTGGTGCGCATTGTAGTGCTGGTGGTAGGCGCTTGAGTGGGCGGCAAAACAGTGCCAGACATGGACGAAGAGGAGATCGATGGCCGCGGCTTGGGCACTGTGCGGCTGGAGCAGGCCTCAAGGTACACCGGATATTCCAGACATCCGATGACCAGCAGCAGAGCGGCAGTTAGCATTTGTCCTCCACCCATTTTGGAATGCATTGGTGTATAATTGGTAGCTGTTTCTTCTATTTGGATTTCTCCTTTTTTTTTGGTTGCAATATTTTGGTTATTTTAAAAGGCTTAAGAACTATTGACTATCACAAAAAAAAAAAATAAATTAAAAAATATTCGTTGTGGTCCGCTGCGAAGGCGTCGTCAAGATCTCTTTGGAATTGCTGCTTTTGTGGAACGTAAACGTGGAGTTAGGAAGGATGTGTTGTATCTGCGAGAGAGATAAAACTGCATTAGTGGCATATTAAACATTATTCTCGGGCGATAACTCTAAAACTGTGTACTTAACAAAAGGATATAAAAACCAAAACTGCATAAAATCATAAATATACATGTACGTATAAGTATATTAAATAAATATGATTAAAATTGTCATGTATGTACTATATATGAACCATTATGTTACATGGGAATTTCAGTTGTCTCTTTTTTGTTTTTAGTTTCCAAACCAATTCACTTTTTTTTCTCATTTTGTCGAATTCTCAATTTATGTTGTCTCCCGTTGATTATCCTAGCTCATCAAAGCTGGCTGTGATATGCGTTGGGTATCCATATCACAACCACTTGATGAGGCTTAGATAAGCAACATCGTATGGTATTCGATTCGATTTTGATTTGAATGGTGTTCCGAATGCATTCCAGCTCCAAATATGTTTTCACTTCCAATTATATCAAATTTAGATCTCTGTCCATGTGAATTTCCATCTCGATTGTGTGTATTCCTCTGCAAAATTTTGAGGGGCTGGTTGGCATGTACAAATGACGATTATGTTGTTGTTGCTGTTGCGCTAGTGAATGATGAATTATGATTGATGTACGATACATTACGCTAAGCTCATCAAAGCTGGCTGTGATATGCCGGCAAAGCGGTAATGCATTTCACAACCACTTTGAGAGCCCAGCATGAATGCGCCAATTTTCATATAGATTTTGATTGTTAAGGATTTAGGATACATGTTTTGACTGCGGGATTTGTAAGAATTTTTATAATTTTGAAATTAATGTTATGTAATGAAGTAAAGTAAACTATTTTCGGTCTCTTTCAGATTATTTATAAGCACTTTGATTTATTAACTTTATTTCACTGATTTAGGTTCAAAAAATTAAAAGTAAATTTTTTATGTAAGCTTACGATTTTTTTGCTTTTGTTGTCTTGAGCATCGCGTCGCTCCTCAAAGCTGGCTGTGATATGAAAAGGCATAAAAAGGCAAACATTTCACAACCACTTTGAAGAAGGACACAATTCTCCTGCGTTTTGACTGATGAAGCATCCACATCTTCTTCGATGAGACTCTGGTTTGGAAAAAGTGTTTTTCTACGTTCTCACGGCCACGGGCATTTTTTTGTTCGCAGCCACGACACAGTAAATAAATATACATAAATATAACAATAACAAAAAAAAGCACAACAATTAGGCGACGAGACGGCGAGAACAATTACAACGCGATGATAATGGTGATCATGACAACGACCATAACGCTGTTGCTGATGATGATGATGATGATGCGAGAGCCTCGCGATAATATACACAAACACATGAGGTTCGTCGAGTTGACATGAATGGTGGCGGTGGCAGTGCGAATGAATGAAGCTATTTTTCGTACATTTCTACGCGAGAGATAGGCTAGCGCAATCACAATTCAATAATACAAAACAGCGGGGAAATAATTAACTTCAGTATGCCGATTTTTTTGTACTCTTGCAATATGGCTCTCAAATAATTCATGCAATAATTTCAAATATTAAAAATGGTTATATAGTTTTGTAAACATAATTTTCCTGCATTTTTCTAAAAATTTAAATAACAAATGTTACCAAAGAGATCTGTAAAATGGTATTCACCCTATGAAAGGGCATGGAAAAATGTCAGCGGACAACGCAGTCAACAGGAATGGCATTGCTCCCAACAACTACAAATAAATAAATTGCAAAAAAAAAAATGTAAACATCACTTTGGCGCCAGGCATTAACAATTTGTCGCGAAAATTTGTTTTTGAATCTTTGGCATTATATGCGATAAGGTGGAGCACCGACAAACTGGTGGATCGAAATAAATAAGAGAGAATGCGCGTTATTTAGAATACAAGATGGGTGTGGGGGAAATATGCATGTATTCACAATACGAATGCTTTTACAGTTAACAATTGATGCACTTTTTTTTCCTCGCTCGCTCATTTCAAGGCGGTAGCAGCTTATTAAAATTTCCGTTATAAAAATTAAATCCGCCACCACTCTCTGTCGCTCTTATGTACACACAGATATGTATACACAGCCATGTGATGTGTGCGAAAGGAAGAAGGAATGAGCGAAATAAACATAAGTTCAATAACCATATAAACTGCGCTGAACTTGTCGGCGTGTAGGTCAAGATCAATCGGAGGCACTTCACCGTTTCTACATTTTTGCGAAAGGCAATCGAAGAAAGTCCGACGACCATTAAAAGGTTGTGCAACCAACAATAAACATAACAGGATACAAGCATCGCAATAATTATACCAACAACACTAAGACCAACTACATTAATATTTATAACAATAAAGTGTGCATACATACATGACAACAACACCCGCTAATAAAAATACTGTAGTGGCTTTTGCGCCTCTGCTCTTTTCGTTTACAATTTCTTTGGTGAGCGCGTTGTATTTTTCATGTTGCTTTGCTCTGTTTCATTCTTGGGCGTCGCTGCACGAGTTCGTTGGCTCTTTTCGTGTGTGTATGTGTGTGTGTTTAGAAAACTGTAAGAAAAGCAAAGTGTGTGAAAAATATGGTTAAAGTAAAATTCCAACACAGGAGAAACAGTTTATGCTAAAAACTCAACTCTCTCGCTCTCTCCATCTCTTTGGCTTGCATTTTCAAAAATGTACCGGTTTTTATGTTTCGCGTTTGCAAAAAGCGCAAAAAACAAGTCCTACAAGTTCCGTGGCTGAGAGGCCGACCGTAAAAAGGCGTGAGAGAAATATAAAGGCGATTTAGCGGAGACTACAACCATTTGAGGTGTGTTGCGTATACATGCGAGTTTAAATGCTCGCTCGCTTTCACACACTCCAAACACACACTCGAACGCTTTCTCTCCCTCTCGCACTTCTACATAAAACGCTGAGAAGGGGATACCTTTTTTCCGTCGCTTCGATGTGTATATGTGTGCATCACTTGGTACATTTGTGTGCGCGGGAATGTTGTCAAGAATTCTAAGAATTTTGCACAAGCCACAAACAAGATGAGGAGCGGAAACACAGCGGCAAAACCAAGAAAACTTTGTTTAAAATATATATTTTGCAGAATATACTTCATTCGGCGCTATAAGCGGATCAATAATTAGGACCGCAGCCCAAATAGTTCACATCTCACACACACAGGCACACAAGAGATGGGGGGAATGGAAAAAGAACGCGTGTAGGCGGTAACCACTCCTTTTTTTAGCACAAGCAAAAACGACACAATTCATTTAATTTTTTATTACAGCACAATGATTACCGTTCGACTGGACAAATTACCAATTGTTTGCATTAAATTTGGACACCAGTGCAAAACGCCGACAAAATTTGCCGCGCACATTAAAATACACAACCGCACCGCGAGAGAGACAAATGCTCTCTGAGCGCGACGGAAAATAAACGCGTTGAGCGGCCGATTTCGATCCGTCGTGAACGCTGGAATTAAAAAAAAATTGGAAACTGATTCTCAGCAACTCACTGCTTATATACCAGGGAGGTTTCTGGTGAGAGCAGAGTGCCGCTCTCCCGCTCACACTCGAACTGCTAATCGGAATTCGCCAAAGTTGAAAGAGTTGCAACTTGCAACATGCTCTCTCTCTCACTATCCAGTCTCTCGCGATGGAGGGAAAAATGCGGCACAATAACAATGCGGCGGGCTTTGGAGAGGCTCTTGTCCTGTGTATAGTTTTGTTTTTGTTTTGGTGCTGCCAGAAGACGATTCAACATGTTATTGACACGCCGCCGCCGCTGCCAAGACTCGAGTTTGGTGGAGCAAAAGCACACAAACAAGAAGCGACGCAGGGCGGCGGTAGGAACCACTAGGACAGGGGCGTGGCTCGAGGGGCACGGGGGTGGGGCAGGTAGCCGGCCAAACGGGACGAACAGGATGGAGTCCAGACGAGTTCAGGCGACAAAGCTGCGGATTTCATGGAACTAGCCGAAGGTTGACGATGCGCAGGCGCGCACGTAAACAACATTCCATTCCATTCGGGAAATTTCTTCATTGCCTTTTGCCGCTCGCTCGGGAAGCGCGCCAAAAATAAAACCACCAGCAAAGAATGACTAAATGGCAAAGTTGCCATACCCGTTCGATATTGGCCTCAATTCAAAACAGTTGCACCGGTCTTCGGTGTCTGGGGTAAGAGATTATGCTACATTGTTTCCAAGAAGCCAGTAAAGTATCCAAACCATAATTTTTCTCAGGTCCAACAGTGGTTTTATATACAATTAGCACAATTTTACCAACAAATGATTCTACGAAAAATCTGCAAGCCAATAAGCTTCATCTTTGTTGGCTCATGACACTTTTAGTTACGGAAGTTCGGCTGCATGTATAAATAAAGCTACAACTACTCATTTCCGGTGGGGCAGTGCGTCCGTAAAGTGGGCGCACAGCGCAACAACCTGACACAACATTTTCTAAGTTAGAGCATATCCACAAATGACGTAAAATTTAAAATAAAATGTTTTTTTGATTAAGAAGAGATTTACCTATTCAACGCTAGGATGTCACAGGTTCAACTGTACAAAAAAGAACACAACGCACAGGAACACTGAGGCCACGGGGATGGGCGAATTGTTAATGGATTGCCCTAGGACTGCCCCCATTCCGTTGCCATCTTTGTCGCTACGCTTTTGCACTTGTGCATTGCATTGCATTACCCTATCCAGTTCTTCGCTTCTTCGCCAACTTCTTCCCCTTTTTGCGGTGTTGTTCTGTTGCTGTTTTTGATGCTACAATTGTTGCACTTGTTGTGTGCGGTTAGGACATTGAACCACAGAACCGACACAGAATAGCATGGCATGCAACTTGGGCCTGGCCAGTGCACAGCCGAGGTCGGAAAATTAGAAATTTGAATCTTCGCAACATATAAACATATGTACATATAATCTTTAAAACTAAACCATTTTAACATATAGTTTATATTAACAGTATAAAAATGGTTCAAAAGATACAAGATTTGTAGTTTTCTATTTACGCCCAACAATTATAATGATGCGGCTAGAGAAATTTATGAAATGTGTCTTTGGAAGAGAAGGAACATCATATCTTCACCGCCACTGTGAGGCCATGTCATACGACGCGTATGGAGAATCAATTCAAAAGCACTTCTATCAAAAAATCAATAAATAAAAACAAGCTTATTCATTCCTATCTTTTATACGCACAGAATAATTCGAAAGCAAAACACAAACAAACCGTGTCCGGTGGCGATAAAAGGTCACGCCAAAGAATTTTTTGCCAATTGCTGGCTGGGTCGCTTAGTCTGGGTCGCGAGACGTCTGACTAGACAACATGCAAATTGTAACGGTAATCATTAGACGCACAACACACTCAGACGCTCTCTCCCCGAGCATTTCACTTGCGTAGTGTAGTCCCTCTCTCTCGCTCTCTCTTCTTCGGTCATTTCTATGCTAAGTTCGACGGCCTTCTTACGTAAAATCAACAACAACGCTCGGCGGTATTTTCTTCTAATAAGCAGGCGATTGGTGGAATCCGTGTCTGTGGCGGTGACGGGGGGACGTGCACTCTCAGTGTTGCCACATCAGGCGAATCACCAAACTCGTTTTCAATGTTTTGACTAGATTTGTTCGTATGCGTGCGTGTGTGAACGGTGAGTGAGTATCTTTGCAACTGTACAAGAACAATATGTAAGGCCACAAGCAGCATAAAAGCAACAACTCGGCACAGGGCGCAGACGCCAAGCAAACCGTCGCACCTCCACCACCCGCTCCACAGCATTGGCCATCCCCCATTCCTAAAGTATACACTGTCTGTTTGTCTTTATGTATGCTTTAGATGTGCCTGTGCCTCAATGTGTGTGTGAGCAATTTTTATTTTTCTGAATGTAAAGGAAGTGGCACGTACTGTACTACTCAACTCACCGCTGCCGCTACCGACGGCAACAACAACAACAACATCATCAGTGACAGCCGGATCAGGCTGGGAATGAGAGTGGAGAGCGTGGTATCCGTGTTCCAATTCCGCGTCGTTTCTAAGCAGCGGTCAGAAGCCCAACGGCACAGTGGTTGCAAAAGTAAGATGCAGTGAAACTGAAATTCGTGGATGATCGCGATCGGAAGATAAGAGCGAAAGCTGCCGGAAATTAATTTGTTATGCTGAACCTGCGGTACGGTTGCCAACATCGCTGCAAAACTATTTCTATTAAACATACTATATACCCAATAGCTATTATTTTTATATAAATAAAAAACAAACTATAATATTGTTTTTGTTTTGAAAATTTCCCAAGCAGGCCAAACCACTGTGCAGCGTCTGTGTAGTCACAACAGTCTGGTGAAAAGAGATAGGAGGCAAGAACCGGCCGAGGTTCGAGTCTCCGCTGTGCGGCAAACAGGCAGTTTTTTCGTTCGATGGATGTGAAAAGAAAGACGCCATGCATAAGGAGGGGCTGGATGGAGGGTGGAGGGTGCGCCGCAATATTATAAACAGGAAATGGAATTTACCCACACGGATGCAGCAGCCCGCACACATTCGCTTGTAAATTGGTTATGTGCCGACAAACGGACGCGGTGCTTAATTGACAAATGAGCATATGAAAGAGCGACAGAGAAAGCAGGAGCCCCGCAAGTTGATTGAAATCAATAGTATGCGAAAGCTTTACACAAGTGTTTGGCAGCCTTGCGTCTGTGTGAGAGTGTCAAGACTGCCCGTGGAATGTGTGAAAAACGCGGCCAACGACGGCAATCAAACGGCGAGAACAGCCAGAATGTTGAACTCTGGAATGCGGCTGGAGGTGGGCAAGAAGAAGCATTACGGGACTTGGCACGGTTACTTATCATCAAATTGAAGGGGGAGTGAGGAGGGGGCGGAGAGATATTTGCACCTGACCTCGCATATGCCACGCCCAGTCGGATGCAGGGCAGCTGCCGTGTAAACTATAAACATGTTGCACAATTGCGGCGCATATGCATACTATGTATGCACACAGAGGCGTGATTGCAGATGGCGACGCCGCAGCGAGCGGCGTGTGTAGTTAGTTCTCGGAAATGAGCAATGAATGAAATTTTGTTGTTTTCAGTCACACCTATACACACAGATACATACACAGAGCGCATGCCGCACTCGCGATTGGGAGCAAGAGAGAAAGTCTACGCGACATGCGCTCTGGAGGTAGTGTGTGTATACAATTTGTTTACTTTTTGCGCTACAATTGGCAAATAAAACAATGGAGCAAACATAAAGCGCATTTTAGCGCACTAACCTACATTAAGGTGGGCCCGAATGCAACGCAGAGCCCACGCGAAATCAATTCAAACCCACAAATGAATTTTCCTGTTTAATTCGCAAGACTTGGCGTTAAAATAAACAAAAATGTCGGCACACACGGAACGCAACTGTATGTGGAAAGGAGACGGCCATATTAAAAAAAGACACATACACATGAGACTACTGCTTCTTGCGGCGCCCACACATACAGACATACAGATACATTTGGATATTAAATACAACTACTGCGTAAAACCCGTAAAACTAACATTTTTAGTGAAAAATTTTGCCTTGTGGATTTAGTTTTCCTTTTATTTTTCGAACTTTCATTTACTATAGAGTACACAGCAACTAATTTATGTTCTCTCACACAGACACGCATTAGAGTTTCACTTTTGGGAAGGAACTTCAGTCTTCGCAGACTTTCCTTATACGTATTACACTTACTTTGTTTTTAGGATTTTTCCAGTGAACTATTTTGACCGTATTTTGACATTTTATTACTAGGAAAAAAAAAACAGAATCCGACTCCAAAAATCTCGTGTGGTCGATAATTTACGGCTTTTTAAATCGAGTACCCGATAACTTAGGGCATTTGGAATCAAGTGTTAAATAATGTTCGCTTGGTATCGAGTTTTCCGAATATGTTTTAAATGTTAGTTTTTTACATTTTAATTTCTTCGAAATTCATAAACTTGTTAAATTTAACGAAAATTTGAATAACGAAGTAGTGCGACTTTTAGTTTTGAATGCTTAGCAAATTAGATGTCCTACGCTGACAACAACTATTATCGTCCCTTATTACAAAATAATTTACTAATTCTGTTTGTCATAATTTTAAAAATTTATTAAATGTGAATTGTACAAGAAAATTTAAAATTATTACTTTCAGATGTGAAATTCATCTTTGATTTAATTTGCAAAAGGCTTTATGGAGGGTGAGCTTCATTTTAACAAGGGCTCCCAAACCAAAACAAACAAAAAACTATATAAAATTCTTAATATTATGCAACCTCTCTCAACAGTTTCCAGCAAAGCAGTTTATTAAATATACACTTTAAATAAAATAAATATTTGGATTAAATTTATCTACTCCTAAAACATCGATGTGGATATCTATTAAGTGTGCCCCGTAGTCGGTGAGATTTTTCGTTCAAAACAGTTTGGCAACTCCGTGCGACGCCATTTCAAAACAAATGCGCGGCAACGAGCATTTTCTGCCCAAAATAGTCTGTGAAAAGTTGCTACATAACGCCGAAAACAATTGAAAATGGGAGCCAAGGCAACGAAAATGGAGGGCGAGTACCTGCCCGATACACCGACACTTAGAAAATTGCGCCTGGCCAGCCAGAGACCCGAGAATGTGGAAATAACCACGCCGACTCGGCAGCAGAACAACGCTCTGCTCGATCCCCGCTCCCCGAACGGATGTCGCACGCCTCTGAACGTAAGTTGTGCGCGGGTACGGTTTTTTGAGGATCTAACCGCAGTTTTCCTATAGTTTTTACAGTCCGAGCCGCAGGTGCCGTTTGAGTCTGAGATGGTGCAGCAGGCCGCCAGCGAAAATGCCTTCTCGCAGCTGCGCAAGCGTCTGTTAAAGGGCTTCTCTCTTAGCGATCCTCGATCGCCGCAACTGAATCGCACGCCACTTGTGTTGGATGAGGTGCGTTCACTAAACCTGGACGACACCTTTGCTGACCTCTTTGTGGACACCAGAGCACCGACGACTCGCGCGGCCATCGCTACACCTCCACAAATATCTGTGCCACTACAAGCTGATGAGAGCAGTGACAGCTATGGTACGCCGCCAAGCATACACAACAACAGCTCTTTGGAGATCGTCTCGCTGGCGTACGACGAAGAGGACACCATGCCCTGCGAGGCTCAGTTGCAGCAGACACCGCCTCCGCCGCCGCCGTCTTCACAGGTGCACTTTGATCCGCGCTCCCCCAGCGTGGGCGTTGATCGTACACCTATAATGTTCTGCGACGACGAGGACGAAGAAGCGCGGGAGGCGCAAATGCTCGAGCAAATCCTGGAGACATTGACACTCAATCTGAGTGTTGGCGGCAGCAGCATGGCTTCGTTTGCTGACGCTGCCGCGGAGCCAAATGTAGATCCTTCGACAGCGATGCCGGCCAATAAGCATTTGGAACGCGTCCGTTTGGGCCACAAGCGGCGAGTGCCGCCGCGTAAGCCGGCAAGGGCCAGCAAGCCAAAGATCTATGTCGACCAGGAAGAAGAGTCGCCGTCGAAGGTCGGCACTCGCACACCGTCCTCAAACACTACGCCGCTAAACGCCCAAAAGCGAACGCCACTCAGCTGTGTCAAGAATCGTGCGCATTTGCGTTCGCGTTCGACGGAAAAAGAACTGCAGAAGACGCCGTTGCCGCTGCACAGCTTCGACGATGAGTTGAATTTGGCGGAACGCTGCAACTATTAGCGAACGTCCGGTGACAATGGCCATTTACTAACCTAGTTTAGTAGCTATAACTGCCTTTCTAGCCCACCTATATAGCACACCAAATCATTCATTTATTCATTTTCACATTATTCATTCTTCATTTTATATTTTAATAAAACATTTTATTCGTTTGCATTTAAGTAAATGGATTGCTGGATGTTGGCATTATCTACAGACATGTGTGCAGGTGGATCTCTGGTTTTCTATGCAAACATTTTAATATAAAACAGAGGCTCAGCTTCCACAACAAGAATTGTTTCTGGTTGGATGAAGAAAGGAAAGCAATCTAAGTTATTCACCTTTCCAGGATATCCCAGGGCCAGGTATTTTCTTAATTCTTACCCAAAAATCCTTGTAAATTTATATATACGAAACACATTCATATATTTATTGATTTATATATTCTTAAAATTACATCAATTACTAAATGAAATAAGGCGAGGTCCATTTATATCTACTTCTGGCGTATATCAAGGAGTGGGATGACTCTTCTGCGATCGTTTTCGAAAGGATTGAATCCAGGTACAGACTACATTGAAGTATTGGAAGTGCCACCTATCTTTTGCTCCTTATTATCGCTGTCCTTTCTAACTTTGCTTACAGCTGTCAGTCGGGCACTGCCGTACTTGTCCCTTAGGTACTTTTGCACATTGCTGTTGTACTTGCGGCGGGGATTATCTATAGATTGCTTGACTGGTTGATCTAGCAGATCTTCATCGGCTTTACTGGTCATCAAAATAGAAGATTCATTTGAGGGCAGCAAGTCCGGTTGGAATTCTTTGACTTCTCTTTGAAGCTTTGAGCTGCCGGTAGAAGGCAGAATTGTTGCATCGTTGGTATTAGAACAAATGGCTGGGGATCTGGAATGGAGCTTATCTGGAAATACATGGTATATATGTATGTTTATTAAGAGTTTAAATATATAGCTAAACGATTGATTTCTTCATTTCTACGTACCATTTAGTTTGCCCTCTTCGCTTCTGGGCCTGGCCCCGCGTTCTTGATCCTTAAGAGGAGTAAGACTTGGCCTGTTGCCAACCACTTGATTGTCAAGATATTCCAGATAATTGCTATTTAATAGCACGCCGGCATAGTTCCTTTGCCCGTCAAGATTTAATTCGGTGATGTTTCCATTGGTTGATTTAAATAGAATGTAATTTTTATTCGATGCAGGACCAGTGGAGCTCAGTGGACCCAATGTAACCTTTCTGTCCTGGACAACTCCAACGCTTACGGCACTGACTCCGCCACCGGCAACATCGCTGGAATGTGGCTGCACCGAAACACTTATTGGTGGCGGCAAGTGCGTGTGATGTTCATTATTATGAAGTTTCTTAAAGCGTTTGTATGTGAAATAGGTTATCATCGACAGGAGGATCGAGGTGCTAAGGATGCCCAGAGCTATGAGGCTTATGATAGCAAAGAGGTCTGTGCCGAGTAGGGAGCTCCGCTGTGGTGTCTTTTGGACCATAAGGTTTATGTGGGCAGCATCTTTACCTCCGGGATTCTCGGCTAGACAAGTATATACACCCTCATCGCTCTTCTTGGCATCAAGGATGGTGAGACGCGACACAAACACATCGTGGCCAAACTGCTGATCCTTCTCCTTCTGCTCCCGCAATATTTCAATATGAATCCTTTGGTGTCGAAGACTTTTCGCTGACATCGAGCGAGATTCGTAGAGTTGCTTATTGAAATCCCACGCAATGACCGTGTTGGGAGTACCGAGCACCCGGCATATGAGCGTTACATTGGCCTTGGATGTGTTGATGGAGGTGCCCAGGGCGGGATACACAATCTTCGGCTTGCAGGCAAAGGCCTCTGGCTGATCTTCGATCCAATGCATCCCGCGCAGCTGCAGTGGATAATGGCAAGCGGTTGGCGGCGTATACAGGTTCATGTTTATAACGAAATCACGGAACAATTGGAGATCGCAGGTACAATTCCATGGATTCTCGACTAGCGACAAGGTGTTAAGTTTATTTAAGCTTCGAAAACTCTCAGTTTTAAGTATTTTCAGCTCGTTATTGTCCAAGTAGATCTGGGATAGAAGCGGCACGCCAACGAACGCCTGGGAATCTATGCTTATGAGGCGATTGTGCATGATTTCTATTTTGTGTAGGTACTTGAGGTTGTGGAAGACATCACGGCGAAGTGTTTGCAAGAGGTTTCCATTGAGTAATATTGCTCTCACCTTGGACAAGGCATCAAACACATTGGGCAGCAGGTCCTTGAGGAAATTATTCGACAAATCAAGCTCAATTAGTATCTGCAGTTGGCTGAAACTCAGCTGGCTGATGTGCTTCAAGGTTCCGTTGCGTATGATGAGCTTGTGGAGATTCTGCAGGTGGGTGGTCGCAAATGCGTGCTCCTCCAAGTAAAGGATGCGGTTTTGAGACAAGTCAAGGACCTGAACCTCCGGACTTAGATTCTCGGGCACTCCACCGAGGCTTAAATTCCGACAGTCGGCCGTCTTCTTGCCAGAGTTCCATTTGCAGTGACAGTTGCCACAATCCATCAGCCAGTCACCGCGGGCGGGCTCCACAAGGAGCAGAAATCCCACAAATATGCATCTTAATAAGTAATTATTGGAATTACTATATGAATCGAAGCTGTGTTTGCTCTGGCCAAATATACTTTGGATAGCCATTGATTAATGAAAACATCAAGCTCGAGTTATTGTTCTTTGCACATGTGAGATACTTTTATTAATTTTATGCTACTTCCAGTGTCAGAGCTCATAGAGGCTTTTAAATTGTCCAAATTGGCGGAATCCATTCTATTAAATATACAAAAAAAGTAAGTAAACAAAAGGTGAAAGTTACAAACTAATAATTATATATTTTATCAATTATAGAAAAGGGAATCACTAGTTGCTCAGTCGGTGGCAGTGAAAACTGGACAATGTTTTCTGGAAAATGCAAAGAAAGCTCCATTCCTGGTTACACATTTCGAAACTATCTTCAGCCATCAATAGAATTTAGTGCCCGTTAAAGCCAGGCCTTGCTCTTGACTTATTTTCCCACAAGGTGTGTGTGCGCGAATATTACCAATATCAACAACTGAACCGCACATTTTCGACCATAACAATCCGCACTGTGTGGCTCTGACCGTGGCAAGGGACTAGCGTTGCACTTTGTTGGCTTACCTAGGCAATGGCAAAAATTATACATTTTCTATGCCGCGACAGCACCAACTGCCTAGCTCAAAGCGAACTCATCCACAGACCTCTCCGTGAATATATTCATTGACTAGACAGGTGCATTTGGTATAAAAGAGAGCCCACATCAGCGCATGTCATGTAGGGATAGGGCGTCTATCAACTACACCTGCTGTTGTCGTATCTGTTGTGATAACACATGAGAATTTTAAATTTCAGTTAAGAGGGTTTACTGGGTAAAATATATTAAATATTATAAATTATATAGTAATATTTATTCTAAGTATTTATTAAAATAAATGCTTTATTTACACATGTTTCAATTTTAAAATCATTAAAAAAACTTTGAAATATGAATATTCTTGTTTTGTTAATTTATATTTAATACTTTTGTAGTAATGCCTTAAAAGTTAAAATCTTGAATGGTTTAAAAATGCAAATTAAATTGTCGCCTGTTGAATGTGTTGCTGGTTTTCATCAGCTGATGTCAATGTAGCATGCCAAAGAGCAATATTACCAGAGATTACCTTTAATTCCCTTAAAAATATTATATATTCTAGATTCAGAGTAGAAAATAAAACAAATATTTCTATATTTTCCATAAATATTTGTATATTTTTATTGTTTTATAATTTAGTTTTAAACATTTCGTTTATAACAACACCAACCCCTAAAAGCGAACAGCAATTGTTGCGGCTTTAACATCAACCCCTGAAAGCAGACATCTGTAAGATATAGACTGTAACTGAATGAAATATATACTCCTGCGCACACCAGTAATTCCCAACGAGTTCTAGCGGTTTGTGTATGGAGAACCTTGTGTTTGGCCGTTTCTAGTTATCGCTTCTCGGCCTTATGGCTAAGATCAAAGTGTAGTATCTGTTCTTATCAGCTTAACATCTGATAGTTCCTCCATTGGAGGACAACAAATGTTAAACTGATTTTTGGAAATAGACGGAGTGCTAGGAGCTTGCTCCACCTCTGTCGCGGGTTGGCCCGGTATTGCAGTACCGCCGGGATTTCGGCCCAACTAAACAATAAATTTAAAAGATTCCAACTATTAGTTAGTAGCTGTGTTTAAGATTGTTCCGTGATTAGCGAAACTGATTAAGATACTTTTAGTACATACTTTTTCCGTCTTTGCCCGCCAACAAATTCAATAAAACAAACGCATTCATTGTTAGTTAATAAGTCTATATTTAAGACGAAATAATAACGAAAACAAACAGATACTTAGATACAAGATACAATATAGATACAGATACAATATATAACAAATACCATCGCTTAACCCCCAATAAATCAAATAAAATGCAAAGCCTTTAGTTAATAAGTCTATATTTATTTCGATAATACACCTATTTTTAATACATTTTGTTTATTTTTGATTGTTTTTATTTGGTTTTGTTGGTACATTCAAATCCATACAATACGCTCTTCTCAAGGGCGCCTCCAAACATGGTTCGTAACATGCTTCGTTTTCATTCCGTATTTTAAAAATTAATGAAAAACAAACATAATTTTTTGAAAACAAAACAAACTCGATTCAAATAATTGTTCAGCAATTACGATAATCCTTGGATTTCGGTGTTTTGGTTTCGCTTTTATAAAGGGACAACAACTTCAACTACGGAACAATCTTAGGATGGAGGCTGTGTGTGTGTGTGAATCCCTTGTGGCTATCTACTAATAAGATTAGCATGTGGGTACCGACTGGTTAATAGCTGCGCTATGTGCTTCCACAAAACAACATCAACCGTAACAACGCGATTTCCTATCTTTGGCGTGAGACCACCACTACGTTCAAGTTTTGGTTTTTGTTTTATTTTTGGGAAAAAGGGGAAGAGATTTCGTGATGTGTAACGTATACAATGCCATAGAGCTAAAGTTAAAGAGTGTTTCTACTTGTGTGGGTATGCTTAAGACTACGAGAGAGATTTTCTTAGACAACTACGGCCCCAGCCTCGGAGCGGCTAACTGGCAGGTCGGGGCAATTTTTCCAGGTGTCCGATAGAGGGTCATAGCATTCGACAGCATTGATGGTCACTTGTGCTCGGTAAAAGTTGACTTCACAGGGCTGGAAGAGGACATTTTTTAATATATTAGAATAAATAAAGCTATATTTGAGCATTTGGATGCCTTACCTGATCCCCGCCAGCCACATAGAGTAGCCCATCAGCTGCGGCAACGGCAGGAATGGCTCGCGGCACGTTTAACGCACAAACGGTGGACCATTTGTCCTCGTCGAAACTGTAACGCTCCACGGAGCTGAGAATGTCTTGACTAATACTGCTGCCGCCCACCACATACAAATAGCGATCAAGGACGGCCACGCCCATTTGGCAACGGGCCGTTTGCATGCGGGCCAATTCAGTCCACTCTTTGGTCACAGGATTGTAGCTGCAATTAATGAATATGTTAAGATAATTCAATCGATTAGCAACAGAAATTAGTAAATATACCTAATTAGATCCGGCAGATGACGCGTTGTTGTGGTGCAGCCACCAACAATGTAAATCAGACCCTCGAAGCTAACCACGCCCATGCTGAACCGTGGCTGCGGCATGCTGCCAATCAGCTTCCAGAGATCCTGCTCTGGATCATAGCATTCCATTGTACCGCCAATATCATCGCCGATCCAACCGCCAACGGCAAACAGATTGCCGCCCATGGTGCAGAGGCCAAACTCGCAGCGAGGCACAATCATTGGGGCAATCGGTTGCCAGACATCGTTCTGCGGATCATAGACCTCACCATTGGCCAGAATCTGGGAACCGCGCTCGCCGCCCACCACATAAATCTTGCCATTCAAGGCCGAGACGCCGGGCAGAATGCGTCCCACCTCCATCGGAGCTGTCTCTGTCCACTCGCGTCGGAATATGTCGAACTTGGCCACCGTCTCGAAGATGCAATCGGCCGAGTTCCAGGTGCGAGGCGTGTCCCTATGGGATCCGCCAATGATATAAATGTTCTTCTTGGCCAGCTGGCGGGGGCAGACCCGCAGCGGCACGAGCTGGCCACGCTTGGACGCAATGTCCCGACAGATCGAGCGCAGGGCTATCTTCACGGACATGTCACGGCAGTCGTCCTTCAGCGCCTTGTCGATCACCTTCACCGGCACCAGAGCCATGCGTACGTGCGAAAGGATATCGAAAACATAGCAGCGACGCTGCGTGACATCATGCTTGATCCACCGCAGAGCTGCCTGGAACACCTGCGACTCGGAGTCCACACGGAGCAGCTCAGAGTTCAATAGCTGGGAGAGCAGAGTCTGGGGAGTTTCCAGGAATTCGTCCTCCAGGGTTATCTGTTCAAGAGAATATTTATTATTATTATAATTATAAAAATTATGACTTATAAATTGTGTAATTTTAAAATAAAAACTATTAAATTACTTGCTTTGTTGTTTTTTAACTTTAATTTACTTGAATATAGAAATTTGTTCAATGGGTTTCAAATGTTCCAGAACAGAGTTCTAATAATTCTGATAATGTTATTATTTTAATATATTTACTATTTTAATTTATAATTTAATTAACAACGTTTTTTATGTATTAGTTATTGCCCGGCAACAAAGTCGCCAGGCTTAGTAAAAAATTGAGTTTAGACTCATTAGAGTGTTCCTCTCCACGGAAATCTTTAGTAAAAGGCGAAAGATTTATTCGACAATTGAAGAGAAACCAGAGTGACTTAACCACCCCAAACTAGGAGTTCCTCAATTTAGTTGGACTTGAACCAGTTGGGAATCTTATGACCATAATGTTGATATTATTTACTACCTGAGATAGGTCCTTGTGGGAAAAGGAAGAACCGAACAAAATTAGGGGGTTGCATTATAAGTAATTACACAGTTATGAATGTATTTATAAAATAAATATAAGTAAGTAGGCACATTTATATAGCATATAAATAATAGAATAAATATATATTTTAAACTTTGACTAATAAAATTAAAAATCATCCATCGATATAATTTGTTAACATACTTTTGGGAGACCAGAACAACAAAGAAAGAGCTTAGTTAATATTTGTAAATACTAAAGAATACAATATCTAATTTTTAACTAGACTTGTAATAAATATTTCTAATAAAACAACCTTTCGATTAAAGGATTCTAGTGATCATTATATTATTATATTATACTTAAAAGTCATCTTAAAATCAATCAAGAGAAGTTCAAATTAAATTTGCTTCAATGTTTATCCGACTAAAATTTAAATCAGAAGAAACGCCCTTAATTATCCACAAAATGTCCAATATTTGTAAAACTCAAAATCCTCTCCCATTCGAGATCTTAGACAAGCCACCGTTGGCAAACCCTTCAAGTGCATCTAACTCACCGCTGGAAAATTGGCATGGACAAAGTTCAGTGCACTCTTGGCCAACGACTCGCAGTTGTGCGCCTCCGCGAAGCGTAAAATGCCCAGAGCATTGGAGGCGTGCAGCTCGCGGCAGAGGAACTCGCAACAACCGTCAACCACCTCGTTCAGCTGCAGCATGTCGGCGGCGGCGAGCAGTTCCTGGACATTGGACTGCAACAACAATAAAGGGTGGGCTGTGAGTGGCGGAATCTCCATATTACAGATTCTGACACTTACCTGCGTGATTTCGCAGCGACCTGTGTAGATAAAGTCCAGCAGAATGTGCAATATGTCGCCATCGATGGTGTGCAGCACCACCGACTTCTGCTTGACCTCGTTTAAGCCCAGCTCGGGCCGGAACATGGCCTCAAAGTAGGCACTGGCCGCGCTCAGGACCGCCCTGTGAGCACTGAGTGTCGCCCCGCCGGCCACGATGTCCACGTCGCAGAAGCGGGACTGCTCGCGCAGCTGGTTGAGATTGGATAGGACCTTGAACGGATACTGGGCGTTGCAGTAGGAGGGCAGATTTGTGCGTTGGGTGGACGCCGCCGCAGCAGCAGCTCCCGAACCCGTGGAGTTAAAAAAGTCGGCATCGCTGTTGGTGAGATTCTGATTCGCATTTGCATTCGCGTTCGAATTGGGATTGTTGCCGTTGCACAGCAAGTTGTTCGCATTGTATTCGTGGTGTATCTGGTAGGTTTTCAGCGGTGGCATTTCGTCTACGTTTGCTGTTGCAGCTTCCAATATATTGGGGATTGCGTCGATAAATGCACTTTTTGGGGGCAGCAGCGGCAGCTCAGCCTTCTCACATTCAATTGGATATCTTAATTAAACTTAATTGCTGCCTTTCTCGCACAGCTACAACTTGTGCGCCGTTGTTTTTGTTGTTCTTCGTCAGTTCATTTTTCTTCAATAAGAAGACACACACACACACGCAGATTGCACACACCCCAAGCACAGACTTTCATTAAACCGAATACGTTGACATTTCGCAAGCAGATCGAATTGGTATCAATGTCTATTGCACCAGCAAGATAAACCTAATCCTAGCGCTGGAACATATTTCTTTAACGGCTAGAAACGGACATATTTTCCTTGTTTTTTTTTCAATGCACTCTTGTATGTGAGACCTTACTGTTCGAGATGGCAGTTATGCCCGATAGCTCACCCGCCATCTGGCAAGCCTACCGCAACTTATCGATAGCTTTGTTATTTAATTATTTTTAGTTTGCTACATTTTCATTTTAACTTGTCCGCTATGTTGGTGCGAAAACTTTTGAGCGTCCGGCTTGCCCCTGCTGTGCGCCGCTGGGCCAGCACTGATCCCCTTAGCTTGCAAAACAAGAAGCTGCAAGCGTATCTGGAATCCCTGCGACAGGAATACTATGTCCTCCGGGTGAATGCAGCCGGAAACAGCAAGTTGTACGAACGCCTGGGTCAGCTGGAGGGAGTGGTCACCGCCTTGGAGCAGCGGCGAGTGCTGGAGCGTAATATCACAAGCGCCCGGGACTTGGAGCTGGAGAAGGATGAGGAAATGCGAGAACTAATGCAGGAGGAGAACAAAGTCTATGCGGATCTTTTGGCCAAACAAGAACACACGTTGCTACGGGAACTACTGGCACTGGCCGATGACGAGTCATATCCAGCACTTATATTCGGTCTGAATGCCGGCGCCGGTGGACAGGAGGCTATGCTGTTTGCCCAAGAGCTGTACGAGATGTACACCGGCTACTTCGATCACATGGGCTGGGAGTACGAAGAGTTTGCTCGCGAGACCACGGACATTGGGGGCCTGCGCCACGCCAGCTTGATGGTCAGCGGAGACGATGTCTATAGTTGGCTGCGCTACGAGGCGGGGGTCCATCGGGTGCAGCGAGTACCTGCCACTGAGAAAAACGGGCGCATGCACACAAGCACCGCCTCGATCACCGTGATTCCTAGGCCTGATGATGTCCAGGTGCACATTGCTGAAAAGGATTTAAAGATCGAAACGAAGCGGGCCAGTGGAGCGGGTGGCCAGCATGTGAATACCACGGACTCGGCGGTACGAATTGTCCACCTGCCCAGCGGCTTGGCCGTTGAGGCTCAATCCGAGCGCTCACAGCTGAAGAACCGGGAACTGGCTATGAAGCGTCTGCGGGTACGTCTGGTGCAGCAGCAGCTGGAGAACGTGGAGGCTAGCAAGTTGGCCACAAAGAAGGCACAGCAAGGCAGCCTGAACCGCAACGAAAAGATTCGCACCTTTAATTTTGTCCAGGACCGCATCACGGATCACCGGATTCAAGGTGGCACATTGCACAACCTCGAAGGTTTCCTCAAAGGTGGCGAGCAATTGAGTGGGCTTATAGAGAAGCTACAGCTGGAGCACCGTAAGGACCGACTGAAGGAATTGCTGGAGGCGTGGCAGCCGCCCCAAGAAGCCAGCAATCGAAGTTAGATCGTGTGTTGAATTGGTATTTGTTGCTATATTTGTATTTCTGCGAATAAAAAAATTTATTAATTAAATTATAGCCTCCCGAGTGTTCAGCCTTTACAGAATACAAAGCAATTTCTGAGGCACTCCCGATAATCGTAGAGTCGCAAATAGGCTGGATAAACTTCTCTTTTAATTACTTAATCACTTAATTCAGTAGATTGTACATTTGTTACTCCCTCAACCCACTCTCGCCCAATCAGCGGCACTGCCCATGTGCAGGAGGTTCTCCTTGACTGCCGCCTCCAGAATATCGCGGATCTCCCGACACCCAGCCATTGCCGTCTCGATAACCGTCTCCAGGTGATCAATATGAAATCGCTCGCTCATCTCGAGGAACGCAATTTTCTCGGCATTGGGCAAAGCGGCAACTGTCAGCATTGGGCCGCCGGAGACTTCTTCGATGTGTGAGATGTCGGTCAGCGGGATATTTGCCTTGCTCAAAGAGGCAGTGCAGGCCACAATGAACTCGTTCAGGCAGATCCCGGCATCGATCAGCGCCAAGGTGGCCGCGTTGAGGGCCACCGCGTAGTTGGCTCCGTCCGCCTGCAGAACTTCTACATAGATGTCGATCTGGGAGCGGGGATATAGCTCCGATTTGATGGCCGCACTGAGCGACTGCTGAAGGTACACCTTAAATTCGAGGGACTTTCGATCGCCTCGAGGCCTGTTCTTGCGTTCCGCCGTGGAAAACGTGGCCTGGCTGTACTGGCAGTTGATCACCACATCGTTGGACTCAGTCTTTTTGCCCTTGGCCTGGTGCGGCCCATAAACGGCGGCCAGAACCTTGGTATTTCCCTGCTCCATGTACGCACTGCCATCGGGCTTTTCGAAAACGCCAAGCTTGCACTTGATGTGGCGCAGCTCGTGTGGCCGCCGGCCATCCAGGCGCAAGCCCTGCTCACTCAACAGCTCAAAGTTGCTGCCCATCTCGTTCTATATAATATATTTGAATTTAAATATATTTAAATGCAGCACGTGCACTGTCGGCGCTTTTGTTTACAATTTTAGCTGGCAGTGTTGTAAGCTACATTTAGGTCGCCGTTACCAATACTGTCAAAATACTGATATTTACGTGCCGGCGCTACTACCAGCTGTTTATGGCAGAATACAATTTCCTAAAAAAGCCAGGTGTTTGTTATTCAGCAACCACTCGGCCACATTATTTCTCTTACAAAAAAATAAATATAAAAATAGCTTGTAGGTGATGCAAAAATCCGCAAAAGAATAAGAAATTTAGACCAGAAAAGTAAAAAAAATAGTGCCATCCAGCACCACTCGTTCGAGCCATGTCCAAATCCAGCGCAGGTGGGTGTAATATCTCAATGAAAAGCAGTCCAGAAAGACAACCGACGCCGACTTGCGCCAAAGAAAACAAAAATAAATACAAACACATTTTCGTGAAAATAAATGAAATTAAACAAATGTACCTCATTTCGCAGCACGCTGGGTAAAGTTCTTCAATGCAGCTGGCATCCCATCGCCTGCGGCCGCCGGTTATGCTCATGTCTTCGTGGAGAATCGCATCCAGGACGACATGTTGCTGGATCTCAACAAGGAGTACTTGCGGGAGATGGGAATTACCCTGATGGGTGATATTATCGCCATTCTCCGCCATTCAAAGAGTGTCTGCGAGCAGAATGCCCGGGACAAGGTTCTGACTCCAGAGCCAGCCCAGACAGTTTCCTCTAGAGTGGTGGCCCCGACGGCGGTCAAGTCACAAGTTGCTTCACCGGCCGCCAAAGCTAAGGTCTCGCCGCCCGCCAAGCCGGCCAGGCGGGTGCTGCCCGAGCACGAGGGAAAGTACAAGGTGACCCTCCCTTCGGGAACCACAGAGCGCAGCAAACAGATTTTGGCCAAGAGGGAGAAGCGTAAGGATTAGAGATGGCTGTCCCAAGAAGCAAATAACAGTATACCTTATGTTTTCATTGCAGTTTATTCCGATCGCGTAAGCAGCTCCAAAAAGTCTGACATCTTCTCACGACTTCATGCAAACTCCGGCGATGACGAGGCCCAGGAGGGCATCGTCTCCAGCTCAGGCGAGAGCAATGTGCGAGTGCACGTCGCCGGGGCGACAAAGCTAGCGGATACGTCCGGCAACAGTTCCGTATTCGCCCGCCTTGGCGGAAAGCAATCAAGCTCCTCGCCTAGCGAGGCTACTTTAACCAAGGAAATTAAATCCATATTGAAGAACAGTCAGCAATCGAGGCTGGCCGGCGGAGTGACAAAAAACTCGCCAATTGTAAAGGCCAAGAGGGTGGCCCCCGCATCTGTCGTGAAGTCTCAGCAGAAGGTTATGCTCGTTCACAAGGTTCCGCTTAAACGGGGCGACGATGAGGACGACAGCATGAATGATGATCAAAGCAACGAGGACGACGACTACTTGTCCAGTGCCGAGAGCGAGGACGTCGACATGGCTGTCAGCGAGAAGATTGTGAAGTTCGCCTCCACAGCGGAGGTTCGAGAAATTGCACCCGAGCCTTTAAACAAATCTAGGCATGGAAAGAACTTTGCCCATAACATAAAATCGAGATTGGGAATGGGTAAGTTGTGCCTTTGGGCTGCTTTTTACAACAAACTAATCTTTGATATTCTACTCTTAGTATCCAAACTGCATGCCACCAAGAAGACCTACAATCTAAAGGCATCCCCCACAAAGAAAACGCAGGGTCGCCTTAGTCCTGTAAAGGGCAAGACCATACGTATGAGAAGCGATGAGTTATTGACTCGACAGGATACGTTGCCCGTACACAAGCGCTTAGGCGGCAATAGCTCAGCTTCCGCTCCCTCCAGGCAACCACCAGCACCGCATCGGCAGCAACAGCATCAGCATCAGCGGCGTGAGCAGCAGCAGAATAAAAAATATGCACCTCCACGACGGCATAACAGCATGAATGCTGGTTATAACAAGCCGCGCGGGCAATCAAATAGCTCTGTCTTTGATCGACTGGGATTTAATAATTCAATGTAGAGAGTCTAATTAATATGATGTCATTTATAGTTTGTGTTAAGTTCAATGCCCTTAATTAATTTTGCCAGTAAATCATGTTCGAATTAACTTGTTTAAAATGTGAAGTGGGTTGATATTGGTTGATAATTACATAAACTGTTGTGGGTTTATATTACGGATATATAAAGAATGGATATGACTATCTATGTATAGCTTTTGATTATAGATTTTTGGGGGAATAACCACAAAATGAACACCTATGCTTTACGGGCTTTTAGGATCTTTTTCTTGGGGAAAATCTCTATCTTTGGCAAGCTTCTAATTTAGAAATACAGATACAATTTCAAAGTCAGGAAATTTTGTAAATTAAATTAGCCAAACAGGGTACCCGAGGTCCAAGAGCCATTCGTCTCCTTGCGAAAGTGATTCCATTAAAGTTGAAAATTAGTTCCCATGAATGAATGAATGATTAAGAGTTCATTTTTAAATGTTGTTTATATATTTAAATGTAAGAGTTATGTACAATTATTCTAGATCTACGCAACTATATCTAGCTTTCGTTACAATATCGTACAATTTGTCCAGGTGGCACTTAAAGGTATTATCACTGGTTGCTAGGCAAATCACTCCGCTGGGTTAGGTTTGGGACCCGTTAATCCGTCATCACTGATGCAGCAGCGCTTGAAGGGCCTGTCGCCATTCCACAGGCCAAGTGTTGGCATCCGGATTAATGCTGAGCAGTTGACGCATCTGGAGCACGGCGCGCTGCTTCTGCAGCATGTAGGCGTAGGCTTGGTGACTGAAGACCGGTGTGTGTGAAGATGTTGGCGTGGTCATGGTCGCGGCCGGAAGTGGTGAAGTCACCGGATACTGCGCATGCTGTAGCTGGTGCTGCTGCTGTTGTGGCGGGGTGGTGGGCGGTGTGGGAGGCAGGGAGTGGTACTGCGGTTGGTGCTGCTGGATCTCCGTCACCTGGCGACGCTTTCGCGGCGTGTTCTCGCTGAGGGCGTAGGGCCGGAAGAGTGGAGTTGCCGAAGATGTTCCTGCTGCCTCCTTCTCCTTGCCGCTGCTGGTTTTCTTGCTGAACTTCTTGTGGGTGTAGGCCGAGGTCTTGAACTTTTTGTGTGTGTAGCACTCGGCTGTCTGCGATTCGTTTTGGTATTCCATGTTTGAAGGTGCCATGTTTGCTCTTGCTTAGGATTCGATTTCGGATTTAAGAGATGTTTTCACGACGGCTGTTAGGGCTCGACTGTGCTCCTGGCTGCTGCGCAACCTGGATTTTATACCCCGGCACGGTGACCTACCTGTGGCAGGCCTGAAAGAAATTATCATTAAGGCCGACTCTTCGCCTTCTTGTTTATGGGAAAGTCTGCGTTGACAAAAGGTTGCCATTGTCTGGTCGTGCGGAGAAAAAGGATTTCGGCAACACCCACACTACCTGGTCAGGTACCCTGCTGTTACCTGCTCGCCCAAAAGAAAGTCCTTTGTAATTAATTTTTCATTTGCTGCTGCAACGGGCTCGCACCTTCTTTTTCATTTCTGTCCTCTGTCTGGGTTCAGGTCACCAGGGATTTCCTGGAATTTTCCCGAAGAACATTTCTGGGAACAATCTGCTGCCAGGAGATCTGCCAGCGCCTGCGCTTGCCACTCTTTGAAGCCACCTTAGTTCGGATCCTTATCTTGCTTACCGCTAATCTGCCTCATTAAGTTCTGGTCCAGAGTTTTCGGTTCTCGGCTCTGGGTTCTGGATTCTGGGGATGCCGCTGCTTAGTCACAATGGCCATTGAATGGAAATTTATTGGGATTTTCCCGAAACATTGCGTGTGTATATAGGGATTCATTCGCTTGAGGGTTTTGTGCTGAGAGTTTTCTAAGATTTTAAGCACTTTCTGTCACAAATAAACCTATAAAGCAATAAAGGCATCTATCTTGGAAATAGATATTTTTAAGATATATAAAATGGTCAAGGAATATGTAACTTGTTCGTTAGTATTCGATTTTGAAGATAACTCAAGGGGACTATATTGAGTATTTTAATAAACGGAATCGCAGACTGTTATATAGATTATTTTTAAGGCTCAGTCAGTCTTTCGGTTACTTAGGACTTGACAATAAAAATAAATAATACAAAAGAAGGTAGAAATAATGTTACATAAAAATACTGAGTAAAAAGTTGAGTCATATCCCAACGAATCTGGACTTTGAAAGCATCTTTACAGCTACCCATTTTCTAATACCCAACGCCCCTTTTTGTAGGTCTTTCAGATTGCATCACCGACTCCTTCCGTTCCAGAACAGATGGAAATTGATCAACATATAAAGGAAACAATTAAACAATACACCAATCTTTCACTATAATACTTTAAACTCGACAAAAAACCATTTCCCAGCTTGCTTGTTGACTCTACACTGTGAGAAATTCGTATTACACAAAAATATAAAAGATTTCTATATATTTAAAAATTAGAAAAGTTATTACATAACTTTATTATTTATAACATTATTCGAATTACTTTTAAAATGTAATAAATCGATCATTATTTAGTAATTATATATAATTAGATTGCGACCTTGCACAATTACAAAATAAATTTGATTTAAAATTAAAATCAAGCTAGACTCCAGCTTTTACTTAATGAATTAAATTATAAATCATCATCATAATATTTTCAAAAATGTCTTTTAAAATTAATAAAAATAAATAAATATGTAAATAAAATATAATATATAAATAAATAAAAAGTAAAGTAAATTGTAAGTTAATATATTTCATGTACTAATTATAATAAGCAAAAAACTAAATACTCTGAGCACTTTAAAATTAAAAATTTAAACTCTGGAAATTAATATAAAAAGGTTTATTTTAAACATTCATTTACATTATTTAATAATTGCTTTACGGGTTGATATTACATTTTAACTAAGGTTGCTTATATACATTTTGAAAGGTTTTCAAGATCCCTTAAAAAAATGTCCCATTTCTCGCTGTGTACTCTCAAGGACTGGTCTCAAACCCACCTGAAGAAGAATAAAATCCGCTTAGGCGAGGGAAGGTATACCGAAATGTGAGAAGCAGCCAGAGTTCTTTGACTGCATAAATCAATGGACAAAAGGGCATTGAATGAAACGAAAAATCCGACATAATGCCGGGGACACCGGCAGAAGGAGCATTCAGTAATAGCCGCGGAGTTCTATGGTAAGGGCCCTGCCCATGCAATGGGTTTTCAGCTGTCAGAGAGGCTGAAGTCAAAGATGCATGTTTTTCGGGATCAATATCTCGGTATCGAGAGCGGGACCGCCAGGCACTATTTGTCTGCTATTCAGGTGCCACAAAGAAGACCGAACAATAGCGAGCCGGCAGAGAACATGGCCAAATTGAGCGCCAGGATTACACAGTGATCTTAGATCCCAGAGATCCTTTGCTTAGGGTCGGGCGAACAGGTAATTTCGTCGAAAACTGTCGGCCATGTAAACAGACGGAGGAAGGACGACAACAACTGGTTTATGACACCCTCGAGGCTCGAGGCGAGTGAGTGGAAAGGAATGGAACCAACTGGAGAGAATGTCAGCCGGCGGATTAGGGACACCCTGTTCAGGTAACAGCCGGGACTGTGCGGGTGATTAGTTCGGGACATCTTTGCCGAATGAATGAACTGCCATGGGGAAATACCTGAACGGAATTCCAGGTACTTAGTGGTGGGAAAATCTTTCGGATTTGGGTCGTTCGATTTTGTGGGAGGCGCTCGACCTGATTACCTAGAGTTGCATAAAACGGAAAGCCGGGAGGAGGGGCAGCACAGTAGCCACAAAGACACCGAAGCACACACACACAGCAATCAATCAATTTGGCGATTATAATGGAGAACTATAGCCACAAGAAATTCAGCGCTGCTCTGAAGCGGAAGCGCAGCCAGGACTCGGAATCTGACGACGATGTGGTTTTCGTCATGGAGCAACCAGGCCAACGGACTCCCGAACAGCCTCCATCCAAGCGTCGCTTCTTCCGGCCATGGCTGGACGAGCCGGAGAAGACAAAGCAGACGGAGCCACCACGCAAGACCATGGTAACACCACCGCTGGTGGATCCCACCTACCAGGCCAATATGGTGCGCAGCCATAAGCGACGCCAACGCAGTCCCCAGGAGCAACTGCGTCGGGATCGGAACACCCTAGCCAGCCTGCGCCACCGACGATCCCAGCAACAGCAGCAGCAGCTCATCGAGCAGCAGTACTTGACGAATCGGATCCAGCACGAGGCTAGCCTGGAGCAGCAGGTCCGCCTGAGTCTCTACTATGTGCGGTTCCTCCAGCAGACTATGCCCACCATGGAGCCGCTGCCGCCAACGCAACACCAGCAGATGCTTTATGCCCAACAGGCCACCACCCAATATCCTTGAAGGGATATCGACTTGGCGCAATCTCAGCGCCCTAAGAACTTGTACATATTAATGTTAGCAATAACCAAAATGACCTTGTGATTACTTTTAAAGTATTATTTATTTGTTTAGTTGGTTTAACAATAAAACTCTGATAATGTTATACAAATGCCTTTGGTAAATTTTTAATTGTGGATGGTAATTAAGCATAAGATATTCCTTATGCATATATCTAAAAATGAGACTTAACTAGAGAGCTATAAATACTTTTTAGTAGAACTGAAGAAGTTAAATACTTTGAGCTAATTTTGAAATAAATAGCTCGATCTTAAATCTGCCTTGAAGATGGCTAAATGTTTATTTTTCCAACAAAAATTTCGTTTTAATCAAAATTCATTCATTGCTTAAAAAAAATAAACTTAAAAAATGAAAATTATATTACAAATTTTATATTTTGTGAACTTTCTTAAGTGTTTTTTTTTAATTAAAAACTTTTCAGTTTACACAATTTTACTATGCAATTAAAAAACTATAAGCAACGATAGTGAGAACGATTATATGCGGTACTTATAGTTTAGTTAATTAAATTTAAAGAAAAACCTGTTTTTCAGTGACACAGAAATAAGCATAATTAGTTAGATTTTGGATCGCCGAAATTAAGGTTTAGATTCCAAATCCTTTTCAGGCGCAAGCAAGGTCGATAAAGAAAGGAGATTTATCTACAGATATTAAAGAAAACCTTTCTTAACTATACTCAAATTTTATTGAAGTTATTACAAATCAACTTGGTTTTTGATAAGATAAAAGCTATATTTTTGTTAACCCTTTTTCATCATTTGTGGAAGATGTTCTAGTTTGCCATTCTTGATATAAATAGTTTATAGTAAATAGTATTTGTTTAATAAATTGTTTAGTAATCAATTTCTCATAAAGGGCATTATTTATTTTCAATCCACCTAATTTAAGTAAACTCTAAACTGGTTTGGGTAAAATGCTTAGTCGTACTTTATTGGCAATACGACTAAAGTGCTTGTTAATGACTCAATGATTCATACAAATAGTAACATTGTAAGTATATGTAAATAATTTTAAGATTCGATGCGAATAAAATAAATTGTTAACTGAATTGATTTTGTAATATATTATTAAATCCGCTTCGACATATTATCGAATTAACACATTATCGGGAAAGGCGGTAAGATAAATGGTATTGTTTAATCACACCTACGGCTAGATCCGTGTTTGGATTTACATATGTAAGAGGAAATTAAATCATCCCAGTAGTGTATGTAATAGGGAAATACTTATGTCATGACATAGTAACGGCATCTGTGCGATTGCAAATAAACAAAGTTAGTTATTAACCTGGAAAACTATAGCTGAAAAGTGCCGTATATCCAATACATTATTATAGTTAGTTTTTATATAAAAAATATACGCCTATTGGGTTTGGAAACTGGCTTCTGGAAGTAGAAGCTTGTACACTCTGTTAAAAATATAATTTGATTTATAAACATTACTAAAAAAAATTTTAATAAATTTTCATATAAATAAATAAACTAGTTTTGTATAAAAGTAAGTAAATTATAAATTAAATCTAAAATAAAAACAACAATTTGCATGAGAATTTTTATTAAATTAATTAAATTCCTATTACTTTTTCTTTAATACATATAAAAAGAAGTTAATAAGAATTATTATATATATTATATTATTATTCATATAATAATAATTATTATTTGAACTAATTATATCAGTGATCTTTGCTAAAAATAATGATTATGTACTGGTTGTAATTTTTTGATCAAAAATCATGATTAATGATAAAAAGAAATACAAATCAATCTGTAATCATTATCATGTGATTTTTAAAATAAAACCTATAATAAACACGTTCCCTAAATTATATTCGTATCAATTTACCTTTATTAATATCATATGAATTAATTATTATATGCATTCCTTATATTTCTACTCATTTTCCTATCGTTCCTTTTACAACAACTTGCTATAATCGTCCACTAATAAATAAATTATTATTATTATGCAAAAGTTGTATAGAAATAAGTATATTATATTTTATATAAGTGCATATGTTATATCATTTAAAAGCTAGAATCGATTTCCCATTGCTTGACAGTTTTTGGGTAAAGTAAATCGTTTCCGTCAAGTCTTTTGTCTAAATGTTTAATGATGATTTTTTATTATTCTAGCATTGTATAAACCATAAATGGACATAACTGGTATAATTTTCATAACATTCCCTATCAGGTAAATCGTATACCAAATATGTTCGCAATTTCTATAGAATTAAAACAAAGAATATGCCGTCGAGTCAGGCCCAAACTAAGGGCCATAGGAGCACGACCACCCAACACACAACTAAAGGGATCAAGTGGGTCAGGTCAATAAAAAGAGACTCGAAATTGCTCAGTGTAGAACTTTCTTGTTCCGGTGACCACATTTGACGGCTATTTCAGGTAAAACACTGAAAAGGATTCAGAGCCTTTGGCAATTAGCAGTGATCGTGCAGGTCATAAAAAATATTCGTTAATCCGCTCACAACGATTACCTAACATGGGATGAGCTAATCCCTTTTGTTGACAGTCCTGCGGCAAATGGGTTTACCTTTGGCTACCTGCAGGTCCTGCATATAAACAGGATATCAAGCTCAGGGGCAATCATTCAGCAAGCATTCGCCAAGCGAGCAACATCACACGAGCCAAGTTATCCAAGTCGAACCATAAAATGGAGAACACAACGAGCTACGCCCACAAGAAGTTCACCGTTAGCAAGCGCAAGCGGGACTCGGACCAGGAGGATAAAGAGAACATCCTTCAGCATACAACGTGCCAGCCTATTATCAAGCGGCGTCAGGTTCAGGGATTCTTCCGGCCATGGCTAGACAACGAGCAGAACCAGTCTCAGGGAACAACCGCACCCGTTCCCGCGATTAAATCCAATGGAGCCACACCCGCCGTCAGCCAGTACCATGCCAACATGGTGCGCCACACCCAAGCCAAGCGCCAGCGCAGTCCCAAGGAGCAGCAGCGTCGGGATCGCAATACGCTGGCCTGCCTGCTCAGCCGGCGGGCCAAGCAGGCGCAGGAGGAGCAAATGGGCCAGCAGTACGAGCAGTATCGGAGACACCATGCCGCCATGCTGGAGCAACAGGTGCGCCTGAGCCTCTACTATCGCCAGATTCTTCAGCAGGCGGTGTTCCAGCGCGCCATCGCCCCAGCTCCCGGCCACTTGCTGCCCCAGCAGCAGCAGCAGTTCCTCCAGCAGATGGCCCTCTCGCAGCAGATGCTCATCTTTGGTGGCCAGCACTGACCACTGGCCGGGAGATAGCGACATATTCAGCGACTATGGACAGCCCAATAATGTGATTTAGTTTTTAAGCTCTTAATTTATTTATTGTTGACTTTGAAATAAATTCTAAAGAATTCATTTAAATGTTTAGTTTTTTACTTTTTATTGTGGGGGGTTTATATTTGTTAATTCAAATTTCGCTACTTTAATAAATTAAACACAGGCTTTAAATTATGGGTTAATTTTGATTAATAGTTTTTTTTGTAAAAAACACTCACAACCTTTGTGGTTACAGGTTTGACGGCTTTAAAACTTATTTATTAAAATGAAATTTCATAAAAAAATATATAATCAAAATGTGGAACTTTTATTCAATTAAAATCATAAAAAATGCGAAATTAAATCAAATTTAAATTTTGTGTTCTACAAGTCTTCATATTTCAATTGGTTTTGCTTCCTTTGTTTAAGTAATATTTTAAAGCTTTTGACATATATAATCCCTATATCCTGAGTTATATATTTCTTTAAAAAAAGATTAATTTTAAAACAATAAAATGTTTGAAAATATTAACTGTTTCTTATTAAAAATAGAAAATAATATTGAAGAATCTTAGAAAAGCCCTTTTTAAGTTCAATCAAGTCATTGTTCAATTTAAAAAAAATTATAACGTTTGCGGTTTTTGCAATTCGTTTTAGAGATTAAACAATTAACATATACAATTAGTGGAAAATCTTAAAATCCAGTTAACAGCGTGTTTTTCTTTACAGTCTGCTAATGACCGTGAACGTCTTAGAATTAAATTTGTAATTTATTTATAATTACAAAATGTACATTGTAATTTCTAGAAATCCAGTTCCTAATAAGCTGATTTGTAATATGCTCTTCGAAACAAAATTATAGCTGTTCATTTTTTGTTAGCCGCCAATAAATATTGTAAATATTCAAATGAATATTTCCCAGCTAAGTTCAACAAGTTTTCGTTGGTTCTTAAAGTCTAGTCAAGGTTCAAGCCCGAAAACAAAGAACAATATTGAGACACAGCTAAGCTTTTGCCATTGCCCTCGATCCACGTAAGCTATGGCCTGCAGCAAATATTGACAGAAATCAGATGCGGGGAGATACATATATATAAATAAATATATGTACATGTATCTAAGGGGGCACGAAAAGCTCCAAGTTCAAACGCAGCTGTGACGCAAGGCATTAAACCTGTAGCGCAGAATTGCAGTTTTCAATGTTAAGCAAGTTGGCCAAAAGCAGATCAACGCAACTCGACAATTAGCCGAAACTTATGTTTGCCGCGGCACAGAGTGGTTTATTGGGCTGTCATGGCCAGGCCGCGACGGAAATTTTCTGCACTTGGATTTTCCGCCATAGGAAGTCGAAAGCCGGCCAGCAGTCTCAAATGGCCCACAATGAAAATTAAAAGTAATTAACTGCGCTCGCAGCGGTTGCGCAATGCAAAAGAGTTAATTTACCTAGGGGAGGGGTTTCCCCCTGCCGCCTAAACACTCAAATTAAGTAAAGCTCTTTTTTTTCTCACTCAGTGCAGCCAGGCCTGGATTCAGTTGGCTGCACTTTTAGCGGGGGCTCTCAGAGCCAAAAACACAAGTTGTGTATGTCCACGGCTTCATATATATTTTCTTCAACTGATAATCGGAACTTCCTTGTAGGCCATTGATTTTCTGCTTGGCGGAGTCATTATGCAAGTTGGGATGACTGCCATTTGATCGAGTGAAAGCGCACTCGTCTGCAAAAATAAAAGTAGAAATTAAGGCAAATGTAAAACCCTCTAATTAGGCCGTTACCCAATTTCCAACCAAGCAGGATGAGGAGAATTCAAGTTCGCAAGCATACAATGTTGTAATGTATAGGGAGGGAATGTTCATAGATCAAGGAATAAATAAAACTATATTTCAATGAAATAAATAATGAACTTGTTGTAAAGCAATCTTAACCTTTAGCGTGACCAATACTATTATCCCAACTTAAAGCTTGTCTCGCAGCTGTAACTAGTTTTCATTTCTGCTTAGTTATAGTTAAAGTACAACGATGAGAGGTGAGAGATTTATTTAAAAAGAAGGTATTAACTTAGTAACGTATCAATCCAATCATTGTCATTTCCATAGTTGCAGTTTTAATTTGTCTGCTTTGTTGTCTTTGGATCGGAGCTGCGGAGGGAATGGTCGGAATAGTGGAGAGTGTGTTGGGACTAACCAAAACTTCTCTAAGCCATTTAGCGAGTGCGATTGACAAAATCAGTGGCACGAAACCGAGTGAAAAGCCGACAAATAAATCAAATGGCTAATGCTTTACTTTTTGGTATTTAAAAATTTGATACAAATCAGTTTTCCTCTTGATACATATGTATGTATGTGTAAATGCCTTAATGATATATAAATTCATTGAAAATAAAACAGGCTTTATAAATACTATAATAAAAAAATCTTTGATATTTATTAGCACTTAATCATCTTAATCTAATTAATTCAATTAAACGCTTATAACTAATTTTTGGCATTCCCATAGTCTATTTTTACAACTTAACTTTTGAAGATGGATTACTTAAATAAGTTATTTACAACTATAAATTATAAGATAAATCTATGTCCGGCTATTGGGACCGATCAGATAGTCAATGGAAAAGTTTGTATTGATATTCCCCGCCCTGACTGTCCTTGGTGGGGGTTGGCAGTGGTTCACCCGCTCGACCATTAAGTTCAGCTGATCCAGATAAGCTTTAGAACGCAGACTCTGCTCGGCCATCTCGTGGTGGGCTTTGAGAAACTGATCGTACTCCTCTTTGACCTCCAAGTCGTCGATCTTTTTCTTCCGCCGGCTCAAGCGGCAGGCCATGGTGTTCTTATCGCGGCGCTCCTGTTCCTTCTCCGTGCGCTCCTTCTTGGGAAACTTTCGGACCATGTTCACATGGTACTTGCAGATATCTCGGATGGCGTCGACACTGATCGGGTTGGCCGACTTGCGGGTTGGCAGAGAGATGTCCGAGGATACGGATGCGGATGAAGAGGATACGGATGCGGATGAAGATGCCAGACGTCGTCGCTTGGGCAAAGGCACGAACTGGGTGTCGTGGTCGCTGAAGCACATGCTGGGGGACATCTCATCTGAAGCTCTGCGACTGCCTGAGCTGCTGGCGATGCTGCAGGGAGTGTTGCTGCGGGATATGAGCTCTTCCTTTATGAGCAACGCAACCTTATCAATGCTTCGGCTCACATCGAACTTCTTGTGGCGATAAATTAGATGGCTGACTGACTGCATGTTGTCTGCTTGATGTCTCGGGATTGACTGATGGTCCAGTGGGTGGTGCCGCCGTTTTATACACTTTAAGCCCTTATCTCCCACATCCCAAATGATTAGGTTTATGATCTTGTTTACACAAATCGAAGAATTGGCCATTTTTCCTTTTTGCAAAACGAAAACAATGTTATAAATGACGCTGATTTGCCTGCGCACGCGTACCGGACGTGCTATCTCTTTCGCACTTGCACGTCCTTACCTAGGCCCACCCGCTGACCTCCGACCTCTTGTGTGTCTCTGCAACATGTTTGTTCCTGTCCCATGTCACAGCATGCGGTAATCCCCTCATTCAATTCGTGTTTGTTCCTCTTTTTCAATTTCCATTGTTCATCTCTTGCCGGGTAACACATATTACTGAGCCATAGGCCCAGTCTCTGTTGTTATCAAGGACCGTAACGAATTCGCATTCCCATATTACTGATAAGATTTTACTTTGGGTTTTCTTTTACGCACATTTATAGTTGGTCTTGGGGTTCCCCTTGTGCCATGCCTACTATTTACAATTGAGATAGGTTCTGCTAGACTTCTATTTCCAGAGATAACATAAAAATTGTTGCTTCACTAATAGATTATTTAGGAGGGAGGGTTTCGATCCTATAAATTATATAAATAAAATGCACATTTTTAATCAGTATCAAAAGTCAGGTCTGTAATTTTTTAAGCCAACTTGGTGTTTTATTGTTATAAAAATTAAAGGAAACTTATGAGAAAAATAATATATTTACAAATGTATGTATTTAATTAATCAATAAATTAATAGTTTAATTATTTTTACGCAGCAGTGAGCTTCCTCTCTTGATTTAATTGATTAAATATTGACTATTGACTTTACCAATATTATTTACCTTTGACTCGAATGTTACAATAATTATCATATTGAATTATTAAGTAAAAGTAAATAAAATATGTAAAATTATATATTTAGAGGTGTATTTAAATTATTTATAATAATAATTTAATTACTTTTACGCGGCAGTGAGATTTCTTTCTTGATTAAATAGTTTAAATATTGATTTTACCAATATTATTTACGTCTGACTCGAATGTTACAATAATTATCATAAGTAATTATGAATTATTATTATTTTCAAGGCATGCCAGCTTTGAATAAATACTAAATTATATTCCCCTTTGAAAATCTTTAAACACACAAATACCAGAAAGGAGATAAGGTGCAACTGTCATAAGACTTTAAAGTGCAATATCTTATTTGCTTTGTGAATCAATATATGCATATAAGTTGACTTGGTCATGGTTGATTTGAAATGCTTTTCAGAGAGATTTTTATTAACCGCTTGTGGAAAAAATAAATATGTACACTCTCTTATGCAGTAAAAGTAGTTAGAGAAAGGCTATTAGAAATTATTCTTGGGCTCTCTAACAACAGAAACAATAAATAAATTGGGGAAAAAATATATTTTCTGTAAGATTGTTCCCCTTTTTATATAAGTAGTGTATGTTTAGCAGTGGTAAAATAAACATATATTTTATTTATAAAAGAGCCATAATTCAAATTATTCTGCCATTTTAAATATGGAACATCCGGGATGCAGATAATTTGTAAATAATATGATAATGATAAATATAAACGCAAACAATTCTCTCGCACTCTTTGTTCAGCGATTTGCCCAAATTTTCTAATGAGATGAAAATGCAATCAGGTCACTGGCTGGCCACTGCAGTGGCATTAGCTTATCTCTCACATTGTCAATATAGTGGATGTCAAAGCCAAAGATTAACCACTAAAGAGAGAGTTCTAGCAGACCTCGACATCAGTAAATATCTGTTTAGTGACATATATAATTATAAGGAGTTTTATATAATATCTTAGAGTATAAAATATTGAACATTTTGAAGGTAAAGTTTTAATTTTACTTGTAATTTACTGGGACGAGATAAACAGAAGGTGTATTCCGGCTGACCAATCATGAATGTCTTTGTTTTATTAAAGAAAATACCTTAAAAATTATTAATGGACCTAAATTTATTTAGACAAATGAGTTTTAAAGTGAGAATGCTTTTGTTGCAATTAATTTAAAACTTGCCAATATATTATTTAACATTATTTTGTTGTCTTAGCAAACTCCCCTAATGGCTAGGTTTAATCCATGATGCTAGGAATCGAGCTGCCGGGTCATCCTATTGAGTGACCTGTTTGTTGATTATAAGCCTCGGATGCGATCGGGACCAAGATCTGGGAACTGACGCGTTCACGTGTCACCGAAGCTACAACAGATGAGGAAGCATCGTCGGACAGCTGCCGGTAGCGGTAGTCGGGTCGGACCGGGTCGGAATGGGTCGAGTTTAGTAACATCCAATGGCTGGGTGGCATCAGCTTCACGACTCTGCGAGGGAATTTAATAACGTCGTTTGTATTTCACTGCTGACTTTTGCATTTGCTTTGTTTTCTACAGTTGACGTCGCCGTCGTCGAAGTCGTCATTAGTTTCAAGCTATTTTTATATACCGCCCCCCCTCGGTCCGCCCCAAAAATCCCTATTATTTACTAAAGCTGCGCATCTGTGTTTGTGTATTGTGTTTTGTCTTTGGCCTGGCACACTGGATTTGATTGGTTTTGCTTTTCGCTTTCTTGCCATAAATAAAAAGCCAGCGCTCGCCAGAGCTCTCAGACGTTGATTAGCACTTGCATCGGCCAGGCTTAATATCTAACCAACTTTTTGATAACTGATAAACGTTTTTGTAATATATTCTACTTGAAAAAATGTGGAGAATATTTTGTGCTTTCGTTTTCATTTCAATTTCCGGCATTTATGCGGCAGATGATGTGGGAATTGAGTTGCCGCATGTGGAATTCAAGCCGGTCCGCGAATTGTGTGAGTTTCTTAAATGAAAAAATGCTAAATAAGTGAAGTAAATGTTAAAGAAATAATGTAAAGGTGCTGATAAAAATATATTTCAGTACAGTACAAAAATCAGTTCTAGGGGAAGTCAGTTTATTACTGAATTGTTAGGTTAAAACGACAAATGAAGATGGGATATTTAACATTTCAATTAAAGGATCTTCATAATTTTGAAAACACATTTTTATGGAATGGGTTTTAAATTGAGAATCAAGAAATTTTCACAGCTTATTTTATTTATCATTTTGTTTAACTATATCTTTGGTGTTTTATAGGCTTAAAACTTTCTTGATTTTTCTTTTAAAACAACGCTGTTTAGAATTGAAAAATAATATAATAGTTTAATTTTTAGTTTTGTTATTATTTTAGTTTATTTTCTGTAAATAAAACTATTACCTTCTTAGCCATTCTGAGCACTAGAAGTAGGCAATGATTATTTTGCAATAATTATGGCCTTAATTAAGTACCAGAAAGTCTAAAACTTTAAGTACTTTATATTGTTTTGATATTTTTTTGAATAACAATCTTTAGAATATGTAAAAATTTTTTGATAAAGATTTTTATAATTTTTTTTCATATATATAAATATTACTTTTGATCATTTAGCTCATCAGTAGACCTTTGCCCGTTGTCACAAGTAGTCTTAAACGAAAAGCTTTAAACCTAAAATAAAGTTTATTATTTTTATAATAAATTATCTTCTATAATTTGACACTTTAGTAGACCTTGGAGATTTAGTCGTAAACTATATAAGCTTTAAATTTAAGGTTCAACGTCGTTTCGCCTAAATCTGATAGGGGTAATTGTGTGAAGCACGCAATTTCGTGTGAATTTTATAACAAAGCATTATCTCTGAGTATCTGTCAGTCAAAGTTCCGAAATAAATTACCTTTATTACTGAAAAGTGCATAAAAGATATATATCTAATTGGAATAAAATTGTACAAATCGTTACTAAACATATTCTGAGACTTTTTAATCAAGAATTGTGCCCAAAGTGCTAATGGTTAATTAAGTCCACGTTTGGCTAACAAATATGCACGCAAAATGTATAATTATACAATTAATATTCTAGACCCGAAAAAGAATAATGAATTTACCCGTATATTGATAGGACAAATGTAATAAAATTATTAACACATTATAAAACAAAATTGTTTGATATTTTAATATTTTTTTGCATATTTATTAAAACGCATATTGTGATGATGACATTTTTTACATTTTGTGGCAGCAAAGAGAAGAAAGGAAGTTGCGTTTAAATTTAATTTAGTCAAATTTGCTTGTAACATTAAATAATTAAAAAAGTATATATTAATCAAGGTTAACAAATGATTTGTCTTTATTTAATTTAATATTTTCTATAAATACCATAATTTATCTATGATATTACGCTTAAAAATAAATCAAATAAAGCTTTATCTATTACCAGTAATATATACAAAAAATTAAAAAATACATATATTCAGGTAGATTTTTTCTCTTTATATTCTTCAATTCAATTCTTGTTTTTTTGCTTGCACATTAGAATGATGATTTATTTGGACGATGAAAAGTGTTAAATTAAGATTGTCATGCTGATAAGTGGTATCTTCAAGCCGCTTTTTGCCGAAAATAAACGTCTGAAATAAAACGCTATTTAAAGTAACTCAAACAACAATTTCAATTGTTGGCTTTATATTTTAATTGTTGACCGAGTCAGACATGGCTGTAGATATAAATAAGACATGCTTATGGGAGCATATAAAAATAAATTGTTCAAGAATTGTCAAACAAGTTTGTTGCTTCAGTCTTTCGTCTAGAGCCGTCACTTCCGGTGCCGACCTTCTCCCAAGGTACATATACCACAATTATGAACGCATTTAAAGCGAAACGAACTTGATACGATTTAAAACAATTTTAATTAAATGCAGAAATTAGAAATTCAAATCTAAACAACAAATAAATTGCGCATGACGCTGACCAAACGGCCTATATATTCTAGATTGGAAAAATGTCACGTTCTGAGCATAAGCACATCGATCACTCACGGGATATGACTAACGCTTATGTTTAAATTACATAGAATTTGTCAAGGTTTTCCCCCGTACGTACTAATTATATTTGTTTGACATTCGACAGCTAACGATATTCCGACATGTCGGGAGAGCGACCTGAACATAAACGAGTGCATCAAGCAGGGCCTTCAGCAGATAACGCCACGCATGAAGTACGGCATCAGTGAGCTCAACATTCCGCCCCTCGATCCCTTCGAAATGGGCAAGAGTTCCTACAACTACAATGCCGGCTTGCTCCAGGGGCGCATTTCCATGAAGAATGTGGTCGTTCGCGGGCTGAGCGACGGCATTGTCGACAAGGTCGACTTCCGTCTGAAGAACAGGCGCGTCCGGATGGAGATTCTCTCGCATGTGCCTCAAATTCTGGTTGAGGGCTTCTACAAGGCTGACATTAAGCTGAACGACCTCAAGCTCAACCCCAAAGGTGCTTTCAACATAACCATGAGTAAGATTAATATGAAGAACTCGTAAGTTCCATACGTTTTAAATCACAAAATTGTTCTGTTTACTACCAGCCAATGTTGCAATGAGGGCAAGACCCATGGGAGAACTATTTGACCGTGATGGTCACACATATCTGCGTCTGACTAAACTGGAGACTGAGCCCAAGGTGGAAGATCTGCGCTTCTATGCCAACGGTTTGGTGCCCGATCCCGCTCTAAGTAAATTTATGCCTATGCTCTCTTTATATTCCTTCTAAATTATATATTTCTGTTCAGACGATGTCATCTTGGACTTTATCAATCAGTACTGGCGACAGCTCTATCAGGCCATGCTTCCTGAGACGTTAGCCACCTGGCAGCCCCTTATTTTGAAATCTACGAATGACTTTTTCGATGCGTTACCATTCGATATGCTTGTCACCAAGAATTAAGTTCAATAACATCGTTTTGGTATCCTTCCCCCTGCTCCCATTTGCTTTATTCAAGACGTTATCATTTGTTTTTACTGCAATAAAGGTCGACTAACTTAGTGTTTTTAAACATACAGTTTTTTTAATATCACGATTTTAGTCAATTTAAGGCGCTTGCAAAATTTAAGTCTAGTTTAAAGCCTCAGCAAAGTAATATGCATTTTTTATAACTAGTTTATTTACATAACTACTTTACTTCCTATTTTTATTATTATAGCTAGATAACATTCTAAAATCTCTTCTTACTCTCTTTCATTTTGGAATTTGGCTCATAGTCTGACCTATAACTCATATTACTTCTATTTTATAATAATTCTGCCAGCAAGGTGACATTTTTTAACAAAAAATAACAACACATATACCTTTTAACTCTCTATAAACAACTTAAACTGAACCAGATTAAAGTCAACTTAACATTTCAAAAGAAATAATAATAATAAATAATACAAATAATTGTAAATATTTCAAATTAAAGTCCTGGCAGATTATTTTTAAATTAAAGAAAGCGAAGCCAAAGCCATTCCTGATGTCAGCCAATAAAATATTATAAGTAATTCGAATTATCGAAATTCCAAAATTCGTAGATTTATATATATAACTTTCGAAAAAAAAAAATAAAAAAGGAAACTAAGTTGTTTATGTGGTTATAGGTATATATATATATTAAAGGAAACCAATTCGATAGAAAGGCAACGAAAGCTGCCACAAATTTCATTAGCATTATGCATTATTCATTGTTTTCTAATTAAATGTATATATATTAATATTTTAAGCAGTAATAACTTTTTTTGTCTAAGCTCTTAAGTTTAAGCCTTTCTTGTCTATAATTCTGCACATATAGTGTTAAATTTTCTTAAATTATATTTTTCATTATTTCAAATTGACACTTTGGAGGAATTAGGATCTAATGATAACTGAAAATTAGTACTAAACATGTTAAAAACTTGTTCAACAAAATGATTAAGATAAGTATCTATAATATGTGCCTTTTGAAGGGGTACTCATCGAGTTAACCTTAAGAGCATTGCAAATTTGCGTTTCTGGTTAGAGTTGGTTGGTAGCAAAGTTCAGGCACTGCTCTGACTCACCACTGAGACGCTTTTCTTTAGGCTTGATTTGGCAGCCCTTCGAATTCGCCAATTAATGTCTGACTGAATATACAAAATAGGCAACCCCTTGATTATCCGTATTCGTGGTGGGTAATTATTAAAAGAATTTATGGCAAATCATCGTTGTCATTTACTTTATAGCTTCTATAATTTTTTTTCTATTTGAAAATACGACATTATAAATCAGAGGACGGAGCCGGTTTTGTGTTCAGTCAAAGTCTAACTGTTTGCCGGAAAATGTTTCACTGATTTACAAGTAAAATACACTCCGCTTAGTAAGAGCAAAGTGAGTTAGTTAGTCTCTAGTCTGAGACTTGTGCAATGTGCAGCTTTGTGCTAATTTTGAGAATAAAATAGCCCGGCTGTGGGTCTGAGCGCTTCAGTTGTTGATTGACGTTCTAGCCGCCGCCGTCTGAAAGCTGTCTGTGACCAAAAAGGATTATCCCAATTTAGTAGAGTGTAGAATAGATTGTATATAGAATGCATCGCGTCATTGGAATGCTGTGCCTGCTGGCCTTAGCCGCCAATGCGGCCCCCACGGACTCCGCGCCCCCAAAAATCCTAGATGGTGAGCAGATATCTAGTATGCCAGTGTTTAGTGCGTTTTTAATACAATTTTGGAAACGATTTACATTAAAGACTTGCCAAAGTGCACGGCCATAGATGATCAGCTGGGGGAGTGCGTCAAGCAGATATTTAATATAGTAACGCCGCGCCTCAAGGACGGCAATCCCGTGTTGAAGATTCCACCGTATGAACCCTTCAAGCTGAACCGCACCAGCTTCCAGTACTCCAGCGGCACAGTCAATGGTCGCATAACAGTGCGCAATGTAAAGATTTATGGATTTAGCGCCAACATGGCCAAGGATGTGAGCGCCAAGGTGAATAAGGACAAGATCAAGCTGCGCCTGGTCACCTACATGCCCAAGCTGAACATTGTGGGAAACTACAAGGCCGACTTGCAGGTGAATCAGCTGCAGTTGAAGCCCAAAGGAGACTTTAACGTGACACTACGTGAGTGCGAATTGGTTAGGCTTCCCTGTACATGTCCTTATTGGGTTTATGTCCTTGTTTTCAGAGGACGTGGAGACAACGACAATAACCGACGGAGAAATATACACAAAGGACGGTCGCCGATATTTTCGACTTAAGAATATCGACACGAAGCCAAAGATTGGAGACTTGGTCATTAAGGCTAATGGAATTTTTGCTGATCCTGAATTGGGTAAGTTTTGCGTTTCTTTATTTTATTTGTTATAAATATATATATATATATTATTATTATTATTTTTTTTGGGGGGAATTTTTAATTAAAAAGCTTAGCTGAGATATCTTTGCTGATTCCTTTCATAGCTGATGAACATTTATATAATCCTGCCATATAAAAAACCATTAAGATATATGAGCTGCACATTCGGGAGAATTCCAGCAATATAGTTTTATACCTGAGTAATTTATTTACGTGTTAGTAGCTGAGATTAATGCAGTGATGATGGCGAATTATAATAATAGCTTTTATAAGTGCATATAAAATGAATATGGAAGGGAACGATTTGTTGAATTAGGAACCCCTACTTATGGCTTTGATGACAGCTGTATAAATGACGAAGTAAACTTTAAAAGCTAGAAGGAAAAACAAAAATAAATAGTAAAATTTTATTCTATTGCAATTCACCTTTAACTAAGAATATTTACACAGTTAACTAGTATCTTTATCTATCATTTCCAAACTAAAATATTTACAATAACATTTTCCTATTTAATAATCTTTCTGTTATTTATAGAAATTACAACTTTTTGCTTAATTTTACAGATCAAATAGCTCTGAATGTGGCTAATCAGTATTGGCGAGATATCTATGGCATTATGCTGCCAGAGACGCGACAGTATTGGCAACCTTTGGTGCTGCGAATGTTCAACGAGGCTTTGGAACTGGTTCCCATCGACCAGTTTCTCACCGAGGAGCAAAGTTAATTATTGAGTTTGTGATGATCGCTTTAATACTAATAAATGGTTCCATTGCTTTAACTGCAATTAAATGATAATTGTGTTAAATTGGTAAATATTCATTCTAGGCGCCATTTGCCTTGCCCTCTTAATCGCAACGGATTGAAAATTCAAAAAACAAGTTTTATTCGTTTTTTCATGCCCCAGTTAAGCGGGTAAATTCATTAACAATTACAATTAAATTCAAACCCGTGCCCACCAGGTGACCCAATAATAATAGCGATAATGGGTTAAGTGCACCTAGACGGTTGACCTTGACTGGACTCCATGAATGAGAGAGATTGTGGAACATTTCCAGCTCAAGTGATAAAATTAAAATTAGGCAAGACTAAGCCGCTACGCAAAAGTAATTTTTTAAATCTAAGGATTTTTGTAATTGCTGAACAATTATTTAAATAGAGTTTGTTTTGTTTTTAAAACTCTGTTGCTTTCATTAATTTTTAAAATACGGAATGAAAACAAAGCTCAAAAACAATGATTGGAGGTGCCTTGAAAAGAGCATAGGATAGGGATTTGAATGTACACAAAAAAAAAAAAAACAAATACAATCAAAATAAAAAAATGTATTAAAAATAATAATAATAAATAAACAAGCGACTATATTGTAGAGTCTTTTTCTAAGTATCTGAATCTTTTTCTTGTGAATCTTGAATCCTTGAATCTTTTTTTGTTTTTTATTGGATTTAGCCAAGCTGTTAGTTATTGGTTCCGCAGTCAAGTTCGTTGCCTAAGTCTTTTGTTTTGCATTTTATTTTAGCATATTTTAAAACATATTTTATAGATAATAATAAAATAAAATATAAAATAAAAAAAACAAAATAGAAAACGAACGTGGCGGAACCGCTTTACTTATAATTTTTTCTTAACTTTATATTTTTTTGTGTGTTTTTATAGATGCATTTTGTGACATTTTGTGCTAAAAATGAATCAACTTTTAGACTAGCAGTTTATTTTGTTACCATCTCTTTGCACTTGGTATGCCTCAAGTCAGGTTATTAATTATTTATTCTATATGCTTATAGCTACTGATTCGTGATGTGCATGCAAAGATGAGGATGATTGGTAGATAAGCATACACGCGACTGTCGCCTGCCTGAAGTTCAATATGTCAGAGTGTAGCTTGCTTCTTTAATTTAATTAGATAATTTCAAGATAGTTTGCAAAAAGTAGTAGAAATATGTCCATTCTCTTATCAGTTCTTTAAGCTAAAAGACACCATCTGTGGATTCAAAATAATGACTCAAGACGTGACGCCCCAGGCAACCTTGGACATCGATTTGTACACCACAAAGTCACAGGTTCATGAATAATTTTACGAGGCCTACTGCCTAGCATGCAATATGTATGCTCATAAACGGTCGCAAAGATTTATAACTGACCCACATTTTACATGAACACTTCGCAGGGCCTTACTGGCACAGTGCCTCCCAAACCGCATCCACAACGTGCCCTGCACTTTGACTGAAAACAGGGATTGGAAACCCACTGACTGCTGAGACAGTTTCCTCATTGTTTGCATCGCTTGACAGATTTGGGAGAGTCATTAACCATCTGATGCTTGATGTAATTATTATTACAATGTTATATATTAATATTCTTCACGTATCGATCATTAATCTTTGTACTATAGTGATCAAATCACACCCTTTTTATGAGCTTTTACATTGAAATAAACAAGATTTTAAATATTTATATTTATTATTTAATAAATTTAGTTAATAAGTAAGTAAAATTGTTTAAGGAAATAAATTTAACAATGTGAAGCAGGAAAACTTTACTGCTAAAAAAATAACGAAATAAATTAAAGTATAAAACATAATGTATTTTGTTGTTATTTTTTATTTATTTAATTTGAAGTGAAAACAGAAAATAAAAAATTATAAACACTCTATCGATGTTCAATGAAAATTGCTATTATGTTCTTGAATTGTATTGAAAACATTAATTTATTTTGAAATGTCTTAGTATGTAGAAATGGTCCAAAATTATAATTAATTATTTTTACAATCTTTAATTTTCTAGGACCACATAATAAATATTAAAAAAATATAATTTTTTTTAAAATATCTGGCGATCGAGCTATATGACTCTCAAACTGCATTGCAGCAGCTTTCGGTGAAATGAGCTTTAGACTTCGGATTTGGGCTCGGCTCAGACGGCCTAAAGCCTTCGAGCCGAATTTCATTGGATATGCCTGGGACGTATATTGTTGTTGGTAGCTTCGTGGTTTCGGCTTGGAAAAACTTTGGAACACAAACTAAAATCGGACAGCTTGGAAACTATAAATAAACGTGAGTTTTATGCAGTGTTCATTTCAAGATTTGCAAGCAACGCGCGCCGTCAACTCGAAAAAATTCGTCTGCCGATTTTTGCGCAGAAGTTTGGCAATTAGCTAAGGTTGTGTGTTTCTGTGTGTGTGTGTGTGTGGGAGTGTTTGTGTGCAACAAATTGCAGCAACAATTGCAGTTAACCGAGAAAACCGATCGAAAACGACAACAACAACAAAAACATCGCTTGTGAAGAAATAAAAGTGAAGCCGGTTTGCAAAAATTACGCAAAAAAAAAAGAAGGAAAAACGGAGAAAACAAAATTACAGCCTGAACTGTATATATTCGTGTGTTAAATCGAGTCACACGAAAATAGTCAAAAAGGCCAGCCCCATAATCGATTGAAACTAGTTTGCATCGCCTGCATCCCATTGTTCGTTAGTTTTTGAGGAAAGCTAAGAGGTGCCTGGCCGAAAATGCAGTCGTTTTACATCTCGCTGACTTTGGTCGCCTTGGCTATTGGACTCGGAAGTGATCCTCGAATGGCGAGTGGGGCCACGCTGCCAACGTCCGCGCCGAGCGTGTTCAGCAGCGATCCCAGGAGCGGTCCGACGAGTGGCGACGAAAATTTGGGCGGCCTGCAGTTCGATTCAGGTAAGAGGGGGAGTGGGGGTAGCTTATGCAACAAAGGCCAGAACTTGATATTCAAACGAAAAAGTGCCGCCCAGCCCACGCCCTCAAAAAATGTGCCACTAAAATTAAGTTCGAATCAAAACAAGTTTGTTGCCTAAGTCTTTCGTTTGCTAAGCGGCAGCTAATGTAATTGTAAATGTAATCGAAAAGCACATGCTGCGGTTAGCTGCAGCAGCCAATGGAAATGCCAAGACTCAATTTGTGAAAGGTGGAATTTGTTTGTGAAGGCAAAGGCTTATCGATTTTTATTAAAGAAACGTTCTGAAAAGGAGTCTCGGAGAATAACAGTTTTTTAATGAACATTTTATTTTAGAAATTATTTTTTTAAGTATGTTTTTAAATGTGTTTTATATACATTTTGCTTTTTATTACAATCCCAAATCAATATAACCTAAATTGCTTTTGAAAATTAATCATTAACAAATATATTTTTCACTTCCCTCTGTCTTCTGTACCTTTTATATCCGAATAATAGTATTTCCTGTCTCTGATCAAAATCAAAACCAATATACGTTCTGTATTTCCTCTTTGTTATTTTGCCAACTTGAGGTTTTCGTTAAGATTCAGCGCAGGCCTTGGCCAGCGGTGTGCTGTCCATGCCAATCTGTCCCACTCCCTCATTGTAAGCTTCTTAAAAATGTTTACGTGTGTTTTGCATATACTTAACACCGCTTTTTATAGGCCTGTAACCTTCGCAAATGGGCAAAATTGGGAAAAATACTAAGAAACAGCAATCGTAAAAGATTATTTTTAATGAGATTTGCAAAGAGCCAAGTCCACGCCATGAAATTGCAATAGAAATTAGCAAGTGTATTTGCACTTAAAATCATTTTATTTAAACGACTTTTAACACTTTTTTAAATAACAAAAGAAATACATATGTATATATATATTTAAACCCATTTCGACCTGTATATATATGTATGTACATTAAAGAGACAAGCAAGTCATCGCCTAGGCCACCTGAACTTGACATACTTACACATAAATTTGAGTAAAAGTTATCGTGGCTACCGCGCTGGGCAAATAGAAATTGTGATGCAAGGCAGGGCACATGCTCATAATAAATGCAGAATAAACATCAGAAATACAGGCTCGAAAAATCACAATAATATATTGCCAATTACATTAATTTAATCATAAGCGACGAGGTGTTGGGTTGTGTGTCTGTGTTTGAGCTCTTGCGAAAAGAGTTCAGCGCCAGAAAGAAAACAAAAAAAAAAATAAATACAGCAACAACAGGCAGGCATAAATCCGAAACCGGCTGCTGATGCTGACAAAAAGCGAAAAGCTGACGCTGAAACTGAAACTGAAACTGAAAAACTGACCTACATCAATGCGTAAGCGGTGCTGCTGGGCTTGTGCCGAGCTGAAAGCTGCAATTGTAAGTTGTCTCTAATTGCGCAAAGAAAACGTCAACGGCAGCTGACGATAAAAAAAAAATTAAGCGAGCAAAAATTTATTGACATTCGCTTGGGCAAACAAAAGACTTAGGCAACGAACTTTGAGTCGAGCTATGTGGTCCGAGTGCCTTATGCTACTTTCTGGCACCTTTTTCATGTTGGCTTTTTATGTGTTAAGCTGTTCCATGTCATAACAGGCGGGACAGTTCACCTTTGACATTGAACTTGTCAGGCGAACCAAAGGTAAAATATAAAGCGAAAAGCATTGGAAAACAAATTTTTTGGCATTTAAGCCAAATGACTTAAGTGGCTATTGACGTGCGTAACTTACCTGAAAATTACCTTTGGCTTATCTTTCATTCTTTTAATGCTTAATAGACAGCATTGAGTTCATTTTTTTTTTAATTTAGTTAATGTTATGTTTGCTTTATACAAAGGAACTTTGAAATAATTGCGTTTCATGCTTGTTTTCCCTTGTCATTAGAAGCAAAAGACAATGACTTAATATCGCTTCAATCTTAATTGTACTTTAGTTTCCTTTCCTCATTGTTTTGCAGTTGAACTATTATTTATTTTAATTTGTTTGGCAATGGAGTGATTTGTCTTTTTTATGAGAACAATATCACCAAAGTTTTAGCTAATTTATTAAAACAAATATCAAAAATAATCTGTGTAAATTAGGATTTAAATTGGGATTTGTGTAATTTATTTGGGTTTTATTTTGATGCCTAATGGTGCTCTTCCTTGTTTACAAAGACCTTGACAGGTGTCACCCTGACACAAACCCCATTCGCATGTGTCGGCAGCCAAGAGCTGTGCAGTGCCCATCAGACTGGGGACACGTGAAGTGCTTCATGCCTGGTTGGCTGGCACAAATACCGAAAAAAGCTATATAATAATTATTATTATTCCCTCCGGGGCAGGCGCTATGCTATGCCATGCCTGGGCGAACTTTACTACTGGGGCTAACCATGACTTAACCGACTTGTGAACTAACCTCTTCTCACTTTCGCCTTTTAGTTACACCACCGGCGCCGTCTGCTCTGGCTGAGGGCTCCAACGAGGTGACACCCTGTAGCCTTAGCTCGCCGGAACTAAACGAATGCATCCGCGGCCTGATCCAGGCATTTGCCCCCAAACTAAAGTACCAGGGTGTTCCCGAGTACAACATGGGCTCTATTGATCCCTACTTTTACCAGCGGGGCATCTTTCGGTACACCAATGACGGCATCCAAGGTGGTCTGCTGATCAAGAACATGGAAATCTACGGCATCAGCCAGCTTCAGGTGAACAGTGTGGCCGCGAACTTCACCGACAAAGGATTCATAATCAAACTGGGCGTGGAGCTGCCCCAGTTGAAGGCTGGTGGACACTTCAAGGCGGACGTCAAGTTCGGTGGCCTGCGCCTGGTGCCCAAGGGTCCCTTCAACATCACCATCGGTGAGCTTTCAATTGCCTTTTACCTGTGGTCAAGTGCCTTATGCCATTATCTTCCCCAGACAACGTCAAGGCCACCATTCTGACTGACGGACACATCGAACAGCTGCCCAGCGGTCAGCAGCGTCTCAGCTTACACCGCCTGAATGCTAATGTCAACATTGGCGACGCCAAGGTGGTGGCCAACGGCATCTTCTCCGATCGGAACCTGAGTAAGCGAACTTGAATATAAATATATTCTTCAATTTCTGATATAATATCTTTTTTTTATTCACAGATGCTATGATCCTTAATTTGGTCAATGAAAATCTGCCGGAGATAACACGCGTCGGTATTCCAGCCACCCGCGAGCAATGGGCTCCAATATTGATTGCGCACATCAACGAGTTCTTTGCCAAGGTTCCTATCGAGAAATTCCTGGTTCAATGAGGCATTAAATCCCTTCTCTAGGAATAATTAGCTCCTAGCTAGTGTTAGCCTAATAATTACATTTACAAACGTATGTTAAACGCTGTTTCCAAATAATGTTCTATGCTCAAACGATTTGGCAATCATTTGGATTAATTTTCTACATAACCATTTTGTATTTATTTATGTTCAACAAAAAAAAACAAATTATTAATTAAATAAGAAATTTCCAAAATAAACGCTCTTTTCAAAAATGTAAAAAAATGAGAAAAAAGCTTTAGCATATTCGATTTTAGTCCCAAAAGTATGCTTTGTCTTTCGTGTTCCCAGGTCATCAAAAAGGTAAATTTGGATAAAGTGTTTATTGTAAAATCACGGTCTTTATTTGCATATTTCAGGAGTGAAAATATATATTCTATAAACTATTTAATTGTTGAACTATTTAATTTGCTTAAAAGCAAGTAATTAATAGGCGTCTTGGTATCATTATACCTATTTAAGCTTGTTTATTAGAATTATTTTTATATTCCCAGCTTGCTAACTTCTTTGTTTTAAATTGATTATGATTCGCCTTATTTTTATAATATTTTCCCATATTATTTAATGGTTCATTGGCCACCGAGAGGCACATTTCTTTGCCAAGAACTTTCAATTGGCCCTCTATTATTTCTGACAACTCAAAACACATTCGAAACGCATCTCTTTCAATGGCTTTTGAGTGCTGCTTAAACACAATTCTCAACACTCCCACTTGTCGATCAGCCAAACGGGCCAATATATGCCCCAAAGCGGCCACCCAATTACAGACAATTAGTTGGCAAAATATTGAAATATAATAAGGTCCAGGCCGTGACACTCGGCTCTCCATCGATCAACAGAACTGAGACGCAGATCGAGTGATCTTATTCCAATGATCTCGCTAATTCTGGGAGAACAATTGATTTAATTTTGGATTTTAACACCCAAGGCGCCGCCCGATTTCGGCGGTGACGATGCATTCGCCACAGAATCCTGATTAATGTTTGAGTTGTTTTTGATTTTAATTGAATCCTGCAACGAGCTTCTTGGTTCATTCAAGTTCAATGATCGCCAAGGTGATCGTAAAGTTTGCATATTATTTAGCAAACACATTTGCTGCCTGCTGAACTTGGCCTGAGACTGGAAGCGGCAACTCAAGAACTCAGAGACTGGCAATGAAAACGAATTCAAACGGGTCTCCTTCTGGTGGCCAAGTGGTAAAAGAAGTACCCAATGCAATGTGCACCAAGGAATTTAAATGGAAATTTAATCTGGTAATACACAGAAAATTATGGGTAAAAGGTAAAATGGAAAATTAAGAAACTGGAAATACCATATTAAAGGAGTCTTAAATTTGATGTAATTTATAATTAAATTTTAAAGTAGAACTTGACCAGTTTGGATGGTTAAAAGTCACCATGTTTATGCTAAGGTTTTCTTCTTGATTCGTGAAAAAAAAACTAAAGTGGTTTATCAAGCTGAGCTTATAAACAATAAAATTTGTTTAACAGGATTACTCACAGCTTATTTGTCATTTCTATAATGTTTTATCGTTTTAAATTTCATATAAAAACTTTATTGGGCTTTATTTAAATTATAAAATATACTTAAATACAAAAGGTAAAGTCAAATTATTTGATCTGTCATCTGGGAGGACTCTCAACAATTTCTCCAAGTGCCTAACAATGGCAAATCGAGCTGTTGTAGATGCAAAAGATGCAACCGCAGCTGGATTTTTCTTTTATTAAGTAGTTTACAGTCGCACAACAACTTCCAGGCGGCCACGGCCGCTGCTCAGTCTCAGTCTGGGTTGGTGCGTGTTTGGGATCGGGATCGGATTTGGGTTCGGGATCGAAGAGGAGGACTCATCGCCGGCTGCCTGGTGGGCACTGGTCATGAAGGCGTTGCCTGGAACTAGTTTAGCGGTAGTTGTCGTCGCGTGAGCAATAGAAGGCGGCCCAATAACTTGGCCAAAAGTGAGCCGGAGAAAGAAACCGTGTTCATAATTGACAATTCGGCGGCTTCTTCGGCGTCAACATTTCTGCCGCGTCGCTGTCGCTGTAGCTGCTTCTTCGGCTTCTGCTGTTGCTGTCTGGAAGCGTAGCTGTTAACTGAAACCCAGATTCGCTCTTGTCTCAGAAGCGATCGGACCTCACAGCCCAACGGACTGTCCTGTCCGCCTAACGCACAAGTATCGATATCGAGAACCGAGTACCTAGAGGCGAGCTTAGGAGCAAGTCCCAGTCCGAGAACTCCGTCGTGGTCAGGTGAATGCCATCGGGCAACGTGCCTGGCATTCGAAAAGCTATATCGACAAGGCGTGTTCGTGGTGGCGGTTCTTTATACTGTATAGCAGCCAATTTATATATGGTTTGCCCAGTTCAAAACGAAAACAAATTGGGAAGATAACAACAATCACAGCAAGAATGTTTGCATTTTTGCGAGTTTTATTACTTTGTGTGCATTTGCTGCATTTTAAAACAATCTCTGGAGCAGATATCCCATCGGATGGCGTGGCAGGAGATCCTCTGTTGCACCATGGTATTATAAAGCCGTCGCCTGAAGCAGGATTTGGAGCAGCCAATGTCACTGGGGAGGAAATCATTGACGAAGTGGCAAAGGGTGAGTGTGACTGATAGATTTATAGATCCACTTTATAGATTCCTCTTCATAAAATATTCTTAGAGCAGTAAATATTTATAAAACCATTAAAATTTAGACCTTTTTACACGGTTTTTAATTTTTGGCTAGCATACAAATTGAAGTATAAACCTACGACATTCACATTTAACAATTTTTTGCTCTAGGAAATTAAATGCTATTGCCTTTTAATTTCTTTGTTATCAAAAATTCCATTAAGAAAATAGTGTCCTTGTTTCAGATATATTTTAGAAAGGTCGTGAGAAGCAAGAATAGATAATACATTTATTTTGAACATCTGATTTAATAGAAACTTTATGTTCCTATTGGCACTATTTGTCAGGAAGGATTAAAGTTTTAAAATAGGCAATGCCTGTAGGATATTTATCTCTAAAATTGTGTTAATTTTTAAATTTTTAAAAGAATTAAAAGTTAGATACTGTGTAATCCTCAGTGTTAAGATACCCTTAGACTTTAAGCAGTTTAAAAGACTTTACAATTAACTACTACTTCGCAGCAATAAGCAAAGGATAATATATCAAAGGAAAAGGTTAGTAGGTCACGAATTTTCGACTAAAAAGAAATATATAAAGTACAATTGTATGAATATTATAAATTCTCATTATATATGTATATTATAATTTTAAATAAAAACTGAAACTTAATTAAGAAAATCTACTGAGTTATAAATTGCTTCATTTGAAATGCTTAATGTCATAATTTATTTATTATATATTAAGAATAAAACACGAGAACTATAGCTCTCTTAGCACTAAATATACGTCATTAATATAAAAGCAGGTTCAATGACTTCGAAAAGAGAATCTTCTATTCCAACTGTTTGATTTATGCACAGCACGCACGTACCATTACTTGTTTGACCTTCAAAAGTCTATAAATCGTATATGGCAACTGGGGGGAAATGCGAAATAGTATCCAACGAGTGCTGGCCCTTTGGATCTGCCAGCGAAAGATGTCCAGTGCGTGAACTTTCGGATCAAACTTGGTCGCTCGTGCCCTGTCGCCTGTCAATGTACCCGCCAATCCATTCTCTGTTATTTACGGCCAACAATTAGACAATTAGACAGCACTTTTGATGGATAGAGAGGCGTGATCTCGGCGCAATGTCTTTTCGGGGGCGACGACATAAGCCTATTAATATGGGATGGATCGCGGATTGGGCCATAAACGTATATAAGGCAATAAGCTGACACCTAAACAGATTCAACAACAGGCAATATTCATTAAAAATTAATTTTTATGCACATTTTGCTGAACGGCTGCTGTTAACAGCGTTTGGAATGGGAGCCACGATAAATATCGTTTATATGACTGCTGGTCGCATAAAATTTAAGAGCGGACATAAAGTAGACCTCCTCCAAGTCCAGTTCGCAGTGATTCTGTGCAGCAATTCAGGTTTATTTTCCAGCACTCCTGTATAGTAGCAGACGACAGCCTGTAACGGTCAGAAGACCTTGAACTTGCCACTTGTCCCTGATTCCCTGTCAGCATTTAGTATATCTTTTGTATCTTCAAGGGTTTGTTTTTGTCTTGTTGGGTGTTTCGAGTATAATTTCCAAGAATAAAAACGCATATATTTAAATCCCTTAAATAAAATAAATACAAAACCGTTTATCCTCTTGAAAATGTAGCATTCGTAAAGGCGTATTAAGTGTGTCGAAACTCCACTGGGATCAGCAATCAATCAAAGCTTTTATATTTTATTTTGTTTTCTGGGTGACAGCTTGTCATAACAATTTAAAAAGAATTAAAGTTATAGCCAATAAGCAAAACAAATGACATTATTTGGGGCAAATGAGTAATATTCCGCCGAAATGTGAGATGAGTCACAAGTGGATTAACATTTTTACGCTGGGTGTTAGGCATACTTTTTAAAATGGAAATAAAATTGAAAATAATTATAAATTCCTGGCACGCCCTGAACGTATTCATCATTACAAGTTGCGGCAGTGAAGCAGAAACCACGCGCTGCCACAGCTCCAGAGTTTATCCATTATGCTGAAATTAGTATCAATAAAATTTACACCCAATAGAAACCATAAAGATCGTACGTTGTCAAGAAGCTCGTTTAAATTAATCGGCACAAAAGAGAATAGCTACGATAAACGGCCGAAATAGCTCATTTAGGTGATTTTAATGCGGCTCGGAATATCTAGAAGTTTGTATATGTTTGGGCCAAGAGCAGCGAAAGGCATGTCTAATAAATTAAAGTTATGGCAAATTCATGCTAAATGGCAAGAACAACCACATAAAGAAAACACAAATAGAGCCCGCGATCTAAACAAAGGCCTAGACCAATTTTAAGAAGCTGCCAATGGACATGACAAATATATGACAATTGACAGTAGAAAGTTGCCTCGCTGGGGGGCAACTCAAGCATCTCTGGCGCAACAAAAAAAATGGCACAGCAATTGTCATTCAGTATGGAAAAAGCTTAAGTTTATTGTCAATATTCTGGGCGACAACAAAAAATGTCAAAATATTGAGTAATCACTCTCAGCTGGGTGAGAAGCGTGGACCCGAAACTTGAAACGTGAACGAATGTTGAGTAAATATTGGCTTGGTCTTTCTTACCATCATATACATATATGTATATATGTATATATATTTTAGGTGCTTTGTCAATACCGCTAAAGATTGGCTCAAAAATAGGTTGTAAAGTACCACAGTTTTGACTAGACAATTGCGTATGTAGCTCAAATCTTTTGAGGGGTTAACGAACCCAGCTTTGTGAACTGCCTCCAGAAGTGCCCGGTGGACATTCAAGTGCGATACAGATGCTCAGGTTATGTAGTCATGACAGGCAATTAAAAGATTTTTTATAATTTCCGGAATAAGCGTATAAAATCTGTGACCTACTTATATTGTTAGGTATTATCGGTTTGCAGAGGTGTTTTAATTACTTTTCCTAGCTTCAGGTATGGCAAAGATATCTAGAAAAAGGTCTGTGAAAACTTGGTTTGACTTTAGATACTAAACATTATAAGTTGAAATTTAGTTATATAAAATTTGGCGGTTCTAAATTCCATTTTTTAATATTTAAATTTCATATTTTATTATTTTTAAGGTAAGGAATGAAAAATATAATAAAAATGTTATTAATTATGTGTTTTATTTTAACCATATCTTTAAAATATTTATTCCAATACTTTCAATATTAAATTTATAATTTTAAAAATAAATTCATTTAAATTTACAGACTCCCCTTCAGTCAACCTGCACCGGCAGCGTCGTCAGTTCTTTTTCGATCCCAATCTCCTGCTGTGGCAGGCGGGCTTAGCTGGGTCTGGGCTTCCCGGTGGCCCCGGGGGCTGGGCTCCCCTGGAGGGCTCCAAGTGTCTCACAGTTCGTGGCCAGGCAGGTGTATGTGTTCGCATAGATGGATGCCGCCAATACTATCGAGTAGCCCGTCAGCTGACCTTCGTCACTCTGCGGCAGTGGCCGTCGAACGCTGGAGGCGTTGGCCTGAATGGAAATCTGTGCAACTTCTTCGATCAGCTGGGAAGAGTGAATAATGGAATTTGTTGCACAGACATCGATGCCAACTCCTTTGGCGTGTTTCCACTGCCAAGCACAACCACGACCACCGAGAAGCCTCTGGTGGCGGCCGATGATGCAGATAAAATGGATGCAAATGCAGGGGACGAAGAGAACAATGAGCCACCTGCGGATGCTCCTCAACCTGAGGATCCAATCGATAATGCGAATAGCGTAGAAGATATGCCTGATTTCCAGGACGTCAACACCATCGAGGGTAATGCCCCAGAGCCGAGTCCCGATCACGAAGCCCAGCCGGAGGAAGAGGAAGTAGAGCAACCAGTGCCTGTTCAGCCAGCCACTCCGATCAATCCTTACCAGTGGCCCTTTGGGTCCTTTGCGGGCGGAGTGGCCCAATGGCCGCCACCGTTGCCCACTCATCCGCCCACCACTGGCGGCTGGCCTCCACCGCTGCCCACACATCCGCCGAATCATCATTACCCCACGCACCCGACCACCGCTGGGGTACCGAGCACGAAGCGGACCACTCCTCGTCCCAGTCCCATTACCACCAAGAGGCCCAGCTACCCGAGCTATCCAACTGCGGCATCAACAACTACGACAACCACACGCCGTCCGGTGAGTGGCAGCAGTCCGGAGGGTTTGCCGCTGCAGTGTGGCAACAAGAATCCTGTGTCGCCCGACCAGGAGCGGATTGTGGGTGGCATCAATGCCAGTCCGCATGAGTTCCCTTGGATAGCTGTGCTCTTCAAGTCCGGCAAGCAGTTCTGCGGCGGCAGTCTCATCACCAACAGTCACATTCTCACAGCCGCTCACTGTGTGGCACGGTAAGGATCGCGGAGGGTATATATTTTTGATAAAAAGAATCTTAAATTTGTGTGTATCTCTCAGCATGACCTCGTGGGATGTTGCGGCTCTGACTGCCCACCTGGGCGACTACAATATCCGGACGGACTTTGAGGTGCAGCACGTTTCCCGGAGGATCAAGCGCTTGGTGCGCCACAAGGGTTTCGAGTTTAGCACGTTGGTAAGTGCACTGAAAAGATTTTATGGAAAATAATACTATATGTGCAATGCTGTAACTTATTTTATTCTCATCTTTATTCTTATATATATTTTAATATAATTTTTAAACTTAATAATATTTTTCCAGCACAATGACATTGCTATACTCACGTTAAGCGAGCCCGTACCCTTCACCCGCGAGATCCAGCCCATCTGCCTTCCCACCTCGCCCTCGCAGCAGGCGCGTTCTTACAGCGGCCAGGTGGCCACGGTGGCGGGTTGGGGCAGTCTCCGGGAGAACGGACCTCAGCCATCGATTCTGCAAAAGGTCGATATACCCATCTGGGCGAACGCAGAGTGCGCCAGGAAATACGGAAGAGCAGCGCCAGGCGGCATCATAGAGTCCATGATCTGTGCTGGCCAAGCGGCCAAGGATTCTTGCAGTGTAAGTGTGAATTCCTTATCAAATATTTATTTTTTTATCCTTTAATATATATATCCTACACTTTCAGGGTGACTCTGGTGGTCCCATGATCATCAATGACGGCGGACGTTATACCCAAGTGGGCATTGTTTCCTGGGGCATTGGCTGCGGCAAAGGACAATATCCTGGCGTATATACTCGTGTCACGTCCCTGCTGCCTTGGGTTTACAAGAATATTAAGTAAATATAAAATTGCGGTTAGTCTAAGACGTGATATGCAATGAGATAAGAGCGAACAATGTAATAAAGCGAATAAACTTTTAAAGAATTTCAAAAACGCCTGAAGGTATGCCATGAACGTCAGTGTGAGTTTGATTTATTTTCTGTGGCGATGGTTTTAGGGATTTTTCTATAAAGAAAATTATTGACAAGAAATAAAAAATTAAACTTGTCTCTGGGAATAACATATATTTATTCCTAGAACTTAACAAAGTAGACCAAGCTCCTAGGTTTGGCTTTTCAATTATTTCCAAACGTAACATAAATCCCTGTGCAAAATGACGACAACCAGACTTTTTCAACTCGAAGATATGTTCAAGTTTAACCACATTGTGTTCGATCCATTGGTCGAGGTGTACTCCTTGCCCTTCCTTCTTCCTAAGATATTGAAATATCCCGACTTGGTCCTCTCGGCAGTGGCACCTGATGGTCGCCTTATGGGCTTTATCCTAGGAAACCGAGTAATGGACTCTGAAGAACCCATCATTGGCGATGGAAAGCAGCAGAATGCCATCCACGGGCACATCTCTGCCTTGGCTGTGGGCCATGAGTACCGAAGGCTGGGCCTGGGCACTCGTCTAATGGAGAGTCTGAGGCAATTGTTTGACGGCTATAAAGACCTGTATGTGGATCTCTTTGTGCGCGAGAAGAATCACAATGCCATCGGTATGTACGAGTCTTTGGGATATGTGAAGTACCGCTGGCTGCCTCAGTTCTATGCAAATGATCATGGCTACGACATGAGGCTGCCCCTAGCAAGTGACATGGATCGAAGATCCCTGGATGGTATTATGAGGAACAAGTTCTTTAGCTTCGGGAATATGCTTTACAACCTCCTGATGTTATATGTGGTGGGCATAAGGCATATTTTGATTGGTGACACACGATAATCGGCCTTTCCATTACCCTACATACCCAACACATGTTCTGCTGCTGCAGAGTTAAAATCATATCGCAGACATGAATAAAAAATTCGAGAGAAAGTTCATTGCACTCGAGCGAAAAAAAAATATTAGTAAACCTCCCAAAGACAAAGATGAAAACTAGAAAATATATGTCAGAGAACATATGGGAAGCAAGCAGAATTTGTTTATATGACAACATTGAACCAGAATTTTTTCAATTCTGCCCGTTTCAAGTTGCGTAAAAATGGCAAAAAAGCAAAAATCATTGCGCGTGTTTCGGACACATGCTACACTATTTTATATTTTTATATATATCTTCCAATTTGTTTGCTTTGAAATATGTTGCTAATAGAAAGCACAACAACAAGGGCCTTGACCGTCTCCAAACGCGAATTTTGCAATTGAATTTCGCTTGGCAAGAAGACGGAACATAAATGCGTTTGGCCAAAAGTATCTGTGCACTGTGTACGGGTATCCGTATCTATGTATATTTTGGCCCTCGTGCGTCAACGGAAATCAGTCCGTCGTTTGGAAACTACCTCAATTGATTTTTATTTTAATTAGCTGAAGCCAAAATTTATTTCAAATACAGATGCTGCGTATCTTGGAAGTCCTGCTCATTATTTAATTGCCTTCCGTGCTTGAATCTCCATTGGCCGTCGTACTATGTACTTTCTCATTTCGAAAGCATTCTCCGGCTCTGGGTAGTAGTCGAGCACAGTTCCCTGATTGGCATAGCCCAGAGAACAGTATAGGCGATAAGCGATTAGGTTACTGCATCGCATAAAGAGGTTGACGCAGGACGCCCCTCTGAGGCTTAGGGCCGTGTAGAAGTAATTCATTAAGGCAGTGGCCACGCCAAGACGCCGATACTCCGCGGACACTGTCAGCGCTGAAATATGGCCCTGCGAGTTCCACTTTCCCGGGTTTTCTTTCTTCCCAAAGATATATCCCATACGTCTGCCCTCGGGGCCTGGAGCTATGGCGATCTGTGATAGTCCTGGAAACTTCAGGAGATGCTCTACGAAGAAAGTCAGGCTATACACCTCGGTTAGGGCATCGAAGACCAAGGAATTGAATTTAAACAAATCATCAAATTGCATTTCTCGCAGGCTAGTCATAATTTAATAAAAATATTTTCTTTATATTTACAATAAATTTTGCAAAGGGCGGGGTTTTACAGCAATAATTTTATAAGTTGAAAAATGTTTATCAGGTGACAAGTTTGTCTAAAGTAAAATTGTCATCATTCAAGGGATCTTGTGAGAGATTGAAATGCGTTTACTTTTTATTTAAATTTAAATATTTAATTTATAATTTCTTTGGCTTGAAAGAAAATAATCTTCATTAAGCCGGACAGTTAAAAGCCTCTGCACACAAGGGAATCAAAATATATATCTTTTGATTCTCTAATGAGGTTAATGTTCGAGGCACTCATTGACTCAGCGGCCTGTGCGCGTTTCAAAGATCTATTTATACAATTTAATGGCGCATTTTGCACAAAAATAAATAAAAGTACAAACCGATATTTGTCTACATATATGTGTAAATATGCACATATGTATATATATACCAATTGTGCCGGTAAAGAGCCAGCCATCTATTTATATTTGGAGGCATCATCCCACAATGTTGTGATCTCTTTGCGCCTGGACAGGTGGTCCAGTCAGAAAGATAAAGAGCTTCAATGGTCTTCGTACAAAACCAAGTGTAAGTTCGCAGATCTAAATACAAAATTTGTCTGCTTCTGGCCTGAAGATGAATGATTTGCTAATTCCCACAACATTAGTCTATTCTCTCATATCCCTGCGCTCGAGACTTGCGCCTTGTTTTAAGAAGATGGATACATATATAAAAGATATTTACACATATGTATGTATATCTATATAGTTGTCTGCACTGGATGTTTGTTTAGCGGTCTTTTTCTATTATTTATTTTTCAAGCATGTGTGATTTATAATGATTTATCATCCCATTCGCCCACAAAGCGAGACCAGAACAACAAAGTGAAATCATTCACATTTGTTAGAAAATATATGTGTTTCCTAGAAAATTTGAAAACAATCCACATATATTTGCCAAAGTACATGGAAAGGTTATATTATTTGTGAAACATCTTAGCTTAATTAGTAATGAGTAAAACTTGAATTTTAAATTTGATATATTTACCTTATAGCATTATAAAATTTTATGAAATATTTTTAAACAAGTTATATATTTTTTTCTTTACCAGAAATTTTTTACTTGTAATGAGTAAAGTTTAATAAATAAATAAAGCATATTATATAATAAGCTGTAAAATTTAATAAAATATTTTTTTATTTACATTTATTATTTTTATGTGTTTTTTTCAAGCCTATGAGTTCCAGACATTTTTTCTTGATATAATTTTAATGCATCTTTCAAATATGAAATGTTTCTGTGGGATATGAAATATATTAATATAGTTATAGAGGACGTCCAGCCTTATTTATTTAGTTTTTCCAAACAGAACTCAAAATTTATATTATTTATTTATTTTTCATGATTTTCGGACTACCCAGACGGCGTGGAAAATTTTCAATTTCAAGCGGATGCGGCTAAATCGAGTCGGTTGATGATGCTCATCAAGAATATAAATATATTCCTGCGTCAGCTTATCCTATAGATACAGGGCATAAAAAACGTATTGATAATGAAACCCTATCACGATCTAATATATATTATCATTCATCCATTATTTTAATTTCCAATATGTTTTAGGCATTTATTATTTTCTTTTTTTTTTTGCTATGATGAGTAACAAAGTAAATAGAACCCGAAGATTAATGTTGTCTACTTGATCGCTAACACTTGGCCTGATGCACATCGGGACTTATTGAACACGTCCAGTGTGAAAGTATCCGAGTGGCAATAATTTGTTTAATGTGGTGAACAAGCATAAGTGCATTGCGCATTAGCCAGAATTGTGGGAATTGTTTTGACACGGGAAGAGAGGAGAACAATCAGCTTGCCCAATTTTTAGATATCTTTTAAATAAACTCAAAATTCATAGAACCGAATTTTCCAAGCAGACGCACTTTACACACGCTCGCAAGTACCCACACAGTCGCGATGGGACCACCACAGGCCCAATGATGTAGACACAGACGTGACCGATGGTCGAATATAGTAGAATATGTACCGAAGAAGAGGCAGGAAAATTCATTTCGAAATGTGAAATGTATTTTTCGGCTTTTCGGCTTTTCCGCCGAGGAAATTCGTGTGCGAATTCAGTGCGACTTGGGCTGCTAACTTGAACGCGTTGCAAACGAGAAAACCATCCGAAATAAAGAAATTTTCAACTAGAAACTAACACATAGATATATCTATACCATCTATCTAGCTGGGCTGTCTATATATACGGATATATAGATATAGATACGAGTATTTTCTCTAGCAAAAGTGAGCAATGCGTTGTGCCGCGTTTTATAAATAGAAACTTACAAAATTCTCAATAGAGCATTGGTGAAAAAAGGGTTTTTCAATTTCTTCGCCAGTGCCAAAACCTTAAATTTTCAATAGAGTGATCATCCCGAATCTGTGCGAATATTATGTATATATTATATGCTACATAATATATATTAAATACTATATAAATGAGGAAAACTATTTCCAAATGTATCGCTTGTGTTCGTGCTCGTGTTCTGAAAAATTATATAAGAACGCGTGATATTCTGTGCAAAATAATTCCCCAATTTAATATTCATAATTTTCTTTCCAATTTTCCATAAATTTTCCAGTGCTTCTGTGTGCATAGGCGTCGTTTGCAAAATCTTTTCGTAGAACTTGCGTCCGATTTGGCAATAACCAACGCCTACGACAAAAATTGAAAGAGCGCGATTTCTTCCGACAGGCGGCTGTGTGTGTAGGCGGTGTGCAAAAGTGTGTTAAAGTTGAACTTGAAATTCATAACAACCGGCTAGCATGAGTTCTGGGTAAGATATTATTTAATTTATTAAATGGCAATATATATAAATTATAAAATTAATATAGTCGGCTGTCAGATTGCGATTAAATTGCTGTTAAGAAACATTATTACCTTTCTTTTTGAAGCCACCGGTAGTAGACTTTGTAGTTAAGAATTTGAAGCTGAATAAAAACAATTGTTCTTTGGGAAAATAATTCTCCTCTTAATTATTGATTTCTCTTATATTTTATAAACTATGGTGTGTCTCAGAAATTCTCTGTTTTATTTAAAATGCAATTTTTATACTTTACACAGCTCTTTTTAATTTATAAATATTTTATCTTTTTAAGAAATATTTCTTTAAAACAAATAAACTATTTGACTTTCCCATTTTTAGTTTCTTTATTTTTCTTGAATATAAGGGCTATTTCAATTCCAAATTATTGGGCTATAAAAAATGATTTACAACTTCCTTATATCATTAAATGGAAATGTCGAATTTTGCTAATTTACAAAACTTTTAGTAATACCTAAAAATACCTTGCCAGGGCAGCAGCTGCTTTATTTTCCAACCACAACTTATCATCAATATTTTTAAAAGAGTAAACCTAGAAAAACTAATAAAAAGAAAAACAGCTGAATCCGGGAAAACTCTTAACACGAGTCAGAGAATAAATACAACAGATGCCTGTGCATATATGTACATATATAAAATATATTTACATATAGTATGTATGTACATATAGCGCTCAACATCTTTATGATCTCTTCTACAATTAAGGCTCACACATGAGTTTTTGAAGGCCATCTGTGGATGTGGCCGACGCCTACGCGCACACCCAAAGCTCTTTTGGCCAGCCCCATGTTGCACGCGCTTTTTGGCAGGCGACACTTTCGGTGTTCTTGGTCCCTTCCCCTCCGTTCCCTAGCCAAACATTGTCAGGCCATTTAATTAATTAAATTTCGTATTTTTCACAAGCATTTCGACCGGTTGCACAGTTTTATATCTTTACCCCCAGCGAGGAGCAGGCTCTTAGTTCTGTCTAGAAGCATTTGGCACACGTGTTTCGGAATTCGGACGACTGACGGCATTCACCGGAAGTTTCTCTCAGAGCCACGCACTTCATAGACCACAAATTCCCAAGAACCTTTCAAAACAAAAAGTCAAGAATTTGGCATAAAATGCATTTGTTTTATGTTTGTCGTCTTTTTCAGGTTAAGATGTTTGGGTTTTTCACTTTATTTTTCTTTTGCATTTCTATTTTGTTGACGTTGATGTGTGGCGCATAAATTTTCAGCAGCCGAAAATATGAGGAAAAATATATTGAGGAAATTGGGTCAAAGTCTTAAAAGAAATTGACAAATTTGCCAGAGTCAAAATATTTTTAAAATTGTATTAAAGGAAATAATAGAGAAAATAAATGCAGCTTTAGTAAAAATAAAAAAGAGAAACAATTAACGAAGATCAATATCAACAACTTATAAACTCTGTACATTTTAATGCGTGAACTTGGAATAAATATTGTTCAAGTGTGCATTTATTTTCGTGTGAACTTTTATTTAAGTTTAAATTATTTTTCGCATTTTGAGGCATTACCCGACATGACTTTGATTTTTTCCAACGACAATTATTTTCACACTTCATTGTCGGCTGTGTCTCAGAGTCTTCGCCTTTGTTGATTACGTAAATCAGGTGTGAGTTTATTTATTTTACACATTCTTGCATTTATAAACTTCACAAACAGATCGGTGGCCTGAAGTTCAGGCTGAGCTCTCCAGTTGACCATGAAATTTGAATGTCAAAAAGGGAATTAAAATTAAAGGAAGATTCCCGAACCGATATGGCAATGGAAATGAAGCCACACCCAAGTGACAAGTCAACACCACTAAATGTTGACTTATTGCCAGCCATGGGATTGATTTGGATCGTTCTCGCAATGATTCATGGAAACATTTCAATGGGAAGGTGCTTGCAAACAGGAAAAAATACTCTGCAAATAATGGAATATTTAGAAAATGTTTAGAATGCTTTAAAACATAGTTATTTATTTTACAAAATTTGGTTTTAGCTATACTTTCTTCTCTCTTCTTCTCTTAAATCAAACTTTTTCTTTACTAATTTTCAAACGCATTTATTCGTGTGCCAAAATCGATATCCTGGCCATATTTCTCGACTGCCAACAACTTAATCTCTTAGGAACAAGAAAAACAAAACATGGTGCGCCTGGCGGGTCTCAGTAGACGATGAATGACGACAACATGTGGCCAGGGTAGAAATAATATTAAAAAGTGTTCGTTTGCATATCCCGCTATCGGTGGAGGAGAAATATGGGCGCCATCGATTGTGCAACGGGCTTAAGACGGAGCAGAGCCTGCGTTTAACTTTCACCCGCAATCGTTGGGGGCGCCGACTCTGCGACGTTGACCCAGGCCCGATTAATATAAATAACTGCGAGTGCCGGGCCAATCCCATGGGCAAGCAGCCTGGGCTGGGCTGAGCTGAGCTGCCCGGTTGCCCGGCTACCCGGCTGATGTGCTCATGTCATGCAATCAACGCCGCAGCAGCCACAAGAAATGACAAATGCAAAACGAGTTGCACACACTCGGCCGGGCAGTCGTAGAAAGTGATGAATGAGTTCCCTGATTGCGATTGCGGAGGCCTCACCCGGGCCACTTTTTATCATACAAAGTATTAAAGTATTTTCCTCCGGCTGTGCGATTTGTATTTCAAGGTCAATTTCACAGTGGAAAAAACGTTAATAGTTTTGCACAGGCTCGTGTCGGTGGGTCTTTGGGCGTGGGCGTTGATTTGAATAGATACTTTGTACACACTTTGAGTAGGTATATAAAATTATAGCTGGGAATATATAAATATATTTGTATAAGTGAGTAAAAATAGTTGTTGAGTTTAAATATTGAATAAATAAAGTATCTTTGCAGTTTTTCAATAATTAAGCGATATTTTAAATGAAAAAAGATACTCTTTTTGAAATGTTTAATTTTTTTTAATATTATTTAAGTAATTTGATCTTCATTGAAATAGAAAAAGTGGTGTTTATATTTTCTTATAAATATTTATAATATTTTTTATAAATATTTTGTACTACAAGAGTATTCCCATTTCGGCTTTCCTATCTGAACTTGATTTCCTTTTCTTTTTATGATTAGTTTATCACATTTTGTTTTACTTTTCGCTAAAAGATTTCTTCTGCTTTTGTTTTTATTGGCATATAAATTTGCTGTGTTTTATGTTGGCAGCATTAAAATAGGTAAAAATAGTATCTAATTGATGTATATATGCCTACGCTTGTATATATGTTTGTTTTCTTTTGGCTATTTGCATATATTTTATATCTATGTATATAAACTATAGTTTTGGCTAATTTATGGGACTAAAAGGCAGACGAAAAGGCGTTTGCTTTGGGTCTTAAGCTTAGAGAATAATCTGACAAATTTTATTTATTAAAACACTTTGAATAATTTAAATTTAGATATTGATATGATTTTATCAAATTAATAATTATTTACTAAAACTTGATGATCGCATATATCAAAAAGTTCAATTTATGAAGCGAAAGGGAAAGAGTTTTAAAGAACATGAAAATTAAGAATCGTGGCAACACTTAGCACATTATTAAAAAACCCATTTATTTCTCACAAATAAGAAATCACATCTACCATTTCTCACAATGAGAAGAGGCCTGTGGCTAACTAATTAGATGGCCCTGGTGATTGATGGCTGCAGAGTCCCGAATATCTCTGTCTGACCCAGTTTCGCGCCAGCCAAAACACTATTATTGAATGATTTAGGAGAACAGCACATTTTCATATATTTTCTCAGTGAAATCGAATATTATTGACAGCCACTCGACTCGACTCGACTCTCAAGTGTGCGTCAATTGCCGGTGGTTCTAATGTGTCTGTCAGTCTGCCCAAATGAGTCACCGCAGCCATGAATGGGCCAGAAGGAACCTCTACCAGGTTGGTTTCTCCATAAAGCATAGCTCCTTGCAGTTCAATCGAAAGTCAATTTAATGCCCAGAACCTTCCACAAAATCAATTCGTTGCAAACGATGAGGTTGCAGATACATTTTCACCGACTGTCGTCTCTTGACTTTCCCCTTCTTTTGTGAGAGTTTCAGCTTTTGACCAGAACAAATGCTTTTAGCCCAGTCATTGTGTGTTCAAAATTCTTTATCGCTTTCTTGCCAATTATTATTTAATCGCAACAAAACAGCCAGAAAGGAAAACAATCTTATTTGTTGTCTGCCCCAAGGCTAGTGGGCCACATTTCCGCCAAAGCTTGTTAATTAGAGCAAACCGAGTGCGCGGATTCGATAAAGAAATCCCCATGAAATTCTCCTAAAGGCAGAGTGGGAGATACGACTTCGGTTTAATTGTGAAAAGCGACAAAAGTAATAAGCAGACGACATGACAGCGAAGTGAAGACAATTAGCCGCACGATAAGAGATGCAGATACAACCGTGAGATACCAGATACAGATAAACGAAAACGTCGAAAGTATTTGGCGCTTAGCTGGAGATTTGTCGCCAGCATCGAACCACTTTGACAGACGTATAAATTGCTCCAGTCCGCTCCACTCCACTCCACTCCGGAGACCCCTGGCAGGCCGTGTATCTTGTAGATACACGGTCATAGACGGCGACGGCCACCGCGTGCCAGGCGAACGTTTGTCATGAGCTCGGTTTTCCTTTTGCGGCACTGTTAAAATGTAAAATGTATCTGCAACAAGTTGCCGAACGACTCGACTCAGCCGCAGCCGCAGCCGTCGCAGTCTCCGCTGTCCAACCTCCAGCGAACCCGCTTCAATGCGCGTCGAGACTCCGCTGCGTTCGGTCGTCCAGTTCGCATCCAGATACAAAGCGAACCCGCGAGATACTTCTGCGCCGCGCGTGTGTCTACGCTAGTGAGTGACTAAAGTGGGCTGATGAGGCCAGGGACAGATCGGTTCCCGGCGGAGGATCTTCCTCCAAAAGAGAACGCGGCCAGATAGCGTTAGTTTAGCTTCAGCCAACTCTTTTTAGCTCATGCCTAAAAATAATAAAGATGCGTGAGCGTATCTCTCGGTTTTCAGTGTGAGGAAAACCAGCTGTTCATGCGCCTCTTTGATTCTGTTCTCGATTCCACAAGAGTCCAATGATGATGATTCTCCTCCGCGGCTGTGAGTCATCGTCAGCGTCGAGCATTTGCCGGCTGCCCTGTGTCAAAAAAAGGTTAAATTGACAAGCCGCAATCGATCGATCGTTGAGTCACACGCCGCCTAGGTCCCCAGTCTATGTCCCAATCTATTTTCCAACCCATTTATATAGCATGTTCAATGAATTCTTTGTATTTTCCTTGCCCCAGAGCACATTTATTCACAAAACTCGATCGATAAGGGCAGTTACATTTGCAATTGTCCCAACAAGAAAATATTTTCCTTAAGCAAAGAGCTGGCTGAAGCTTTTTTCCATCATATATACATTTACCTAACTGAATTCTGTGCCTTCACTAAGCCAGCTTAATTAAACAACAACGTTAAGATAAGAAAAGTTAAGGAAAAGAAAGAAATAGACAAACAACTAAGAGCTGTAAACAATGGCCACCTCAACGCTGCACTCTCCAGCACCATCACCATCATCCGGCCCTGTCTCGGCCAAGAATCCGCAGCTAAAGCGTGTGGTCTATTCCAAGTATCGCGAGTTGCTTGGTTCGTACAATGATAAGGCCAATGCCATCATAGACACGCTGCCCGCTTACATGGTGCGTCAGGATCGGGGCTTTCAATTACCAACGGATCAACGGATCACGGATTCATTGTAAGTTTCAGTGAGCAAATAAGCAGGCAAAGAATGAAATAAACAAGTTAACAACCGAGTAAACATTTTGACAACAAAATAAAATGAAAAACTGTAGTAAACAAACTGCAGTTACTACTGTTTTCTTAACTCTTACTCAAAAGCAATAAGAATCTAAATAATGTACTATATAACAGCTATAACATACTCTTATATATAAGTAGATATTCTACCTGCGCAATTGCTAGGAATAATAGCTGAAAAGACCTAGACTGCACGGGCGAAAACAATTTCTAAGTAAATATTTATCGCTAGATTAGCTCATCTGTGGAATGTGGGCGAAAGACTGGATGGGGCACCCTGTACTCCGCCTGCGGCTCCAGCTATTTATAGGCACACTCACACAGAGCGGCGGACGGGCGGACAATGACTATCATTATGTCATGTTGCATGTGGCAGCTTTCAAGTTCTCAGTTCTGCTGCTGCTGCTGCTGCCCTTGATCTTGAAATATGCGCGGCCAGCTGCAACTGCAGAAACTTCTGGGCAACGAGTTTAGTCTATGAACAGGGTATTGAGGGGATATTATGGTTTCAGGCATGTTGAAAGTAATGAAATTAAAAATATGATTCTTCTAAGATTATAGAATATTGTAAACAATATTGCTATCGTGAGTAGAACTGTGAGAAATTTTTATTTCAATTTTATAAATGTAATTCTATAAAACTACCTTTGCCTGGAAAATTTTTAGTAGCTCAAGTTTGATGTATCAATTTAAATCTTATAAAAACTCTTTAGGAAAATCTGAATTATTATAATTTTTAGAAAAGGATATCTATAACTTAGTAGTAGAGAAAAACAAAGACAGAAAGTAAATCAAAATATTTGTCCAATCTTGACAGCATCATCTGATTTAAATCCAAATAAAATACAAATGTGGATTTGATTTATATATATTTTTCAATCTCAACTGCTATTCCCTAAATAACCCACCCATTTTATAAATTCCCAAGATATTTACAAGTTCATCACTCGCAGTTGCAATCCCTCCCGCAATCCATTTCCCGTATCTGGTCCAGATCCACCGGTTCCATGCTCAAGCCACTTGCCTGGCGAGGCATATTTGCACGCTCATTTGCATGTGCAGACTCAAAATCGAAACCAAAAATAACAAAAAAATAAATGCAAAAATAAAAAGTGAAAATGGAAGATATTTTTCTGTCATTCCGTTTTTGAAATTGTTTTGTAAATTGCCACCGTTGCATGTTTCATTCTCATGCACGGATAGATGTTCACAAGGGGAAAAGATTGCTGCCATTCAATTTTATTTTTGCCAGAAATATATATATCTATACAATATAAATCTCGTTTATTTAAGGCACATAGAATAGCCTTTAGTGACAAGGAAAATGTGTTGTTATTAGCAAATTGCAACTAAGTCTGCGAGCAAATCCAGTCAGCAGTCGAACATGCAGCTCTTCCTGCTTCCACGTACTTAGTATTGTGTAGTTTTTGGGGTCTGACACTTTAATTGCCAATCTGTCAGGGCAGAGCGAAACAGTTGGCGGTCTTGTCTTGTGGTCAATTGCTGGCCATTTGAATCCCCCAAGTACCGGGTACTGACGCCATCTCCCCAGCCATTGACGTCACCGGGCGACATCTGTCCCTGAGTGCCGGTGCTGCGTGTGCTCTTAGTTTTGGCCCGAAACGCGTGTATCTTTTAGTTTTTAATTTGTATATTTTGTTGCCTGAATTTTGAGAACAATGAATATATCTCCCCCAGGAAGTGGCAATGCACAACTTGATATTTTTTTCTGGGCTTGTCTCCGGCCACAATAACTTTCATAATCGCGCCTTATAAGTCCGGCTAACGTTTAATACAGAAAAACAGTTAGCAAAACTGTTGTGTAAATTGAGTTTCCTACCCTGCCATTTACACTGATCGAGTCGAGCCAATAAACGAACCGAACTGAACGAACCGAACGACCTCTCAATTTTGGGCACGTCCCGCCAGTTATGGCAACGCCCGATGCTATTAATTCGCACATAATCAATGGCAAGTTCAGCAGACATAGGCATGAGTGCCTCAACCAGCCGGGCATATCTCTCCATAGTTTTCCCCGGTGTTGTTTATAAGGAGCAGACAGCATTTCGTCGCTCGCCCCCTGCCCCCTCATATGGCGGCAATTAACGATCGGCTTCGATCCGATTTGCCTGCGAGTCAGACGCCAACCACAACGGAGACTGAGTTACGTCACTTTTTGCATTTGACTTTGATGCACGCGCTCCAATTTGCATGTAAGCCAGCTCGATACTTAAGTCTGACTTGTGGGTGATTTCGCAACTGTTTTCCCACACAGCTTGGCCTTTGCGGTTGCGATTGCGATTGCGGTTTCGGTTAAGTTTAGCTCTTGGCCAGGTCATCTTTTGCGGAGTAACTGCCGCAGAGACTTCACCTGTTCCTGTTCGCCTGACCCACTTGGATGCGAGTCACTCACAACGCACAAGCACAGGCATAAAAACTAATGAAGCGGCCAACAGGCCCGACCACTTTTCAGAACCCGAACCTGAGATGAGGCTCAGGCACACACATAAAGAAATTTTAGACAGGATCAACTGGAAATGTCACAAAATTTTGATTAAAAAAAAAACTTATCCCGAGCAGCCAATTTGAGCCACAAAAAGCTTATTTATAATAAAGTCAATGAAGGAAGCTAAGAAAATATATAAAATTATTATTTTCATTTATTTTACAAGTGTGTTCAATGGGAAATACTTTGAAATTTAACTTCAGTAATTTTTTTGTGTACATTGCAAGCTCCAGCTGCAGTGAGATGCCTGACCATCACTTTCTTTCCGCATAACAGGCTTTCATACTTATGCTCTGCCATCGTGAGGAGCATACGTTAACGAGAACGTCACCGAACATCTTCGATTTTCGCTTTTAATTAGTAAATTGTAAGCACTATAAGTTAGGCAAATTATACGGAGAAAATGCGGCACTAAGGAGGAAGTGTGAAAGATTTTATGAACGTGGCGCTGGGAAAGTGCCAAGAAAGTTGTCACAATCTATGGGGTCAGGGAAAAGTCAACGGATTATTAATATACCTTAAAGTGTAACGAAAAAGATATTCCAAAGTATAAAACCAAAACCAAAACTTACTTATTGTTTTGGAAAAATTAAATTTTCATTATAAAACTTACTATTTACTCAATTGCCAAATGAAGATTGAATTAATAACAAATTATTATATTGATTTTTTATTTATATCATATTATGCGACAATGTTTTCATTAACAGTTTTATTATTGTTTTATTTTTTTTGCGATAATACAGCCACAGCTTCTCACTTTCGACCTTTCAAATTTTGCACTTCATCGTTCGCCTCACCTTTTATGGATGGCTGTCCATAACAACTTCAACTCAACTCACTTTCCCCCTTGATCGTAAAATATCCAAACATTGGCTCATTGAACTATCGATGAGCGACTCATTAGTCAAGCAGCAGCTAAGAAAGGAAAAGCACAAATGAGGGATTTTGCGAGCCAATAAATTAGAAAAAGATTTAACAAAAATTATGATAAATAGACCGAACAAAGTGGAGACGGATAAAAGATTATCATTGCCCAAGGCGATAGGGACAAGCACTGAAAAAAACCTCTGGGCAAATCATTAAAAATTAATTACATATTTAAGTTTATTATAATTTTATTGTATTATCAGAATAGATTTTACTTTATTTAAATTATTCTGTATATGTGAAGATTTTATTGTATTAAATGCCATTCTAAATAGTCAAATTATGTAAATTATTTCTATAATTCCCCACTTCAAGGTATGGACAACGCGGAGGAGGCGGAAACGGGGGCTACGAGGCCCCCGCCTGCGTCCAGAACGCAATGATGACAAAAGACAAGAAACCCTTCACCTACACGCCCGGCGGCATTGATCTGTCGCAGATCCGGTCCGAGCGCATGGCCAAGCGGCTGGCTCGCAATGCCCAGTCGGAGGGAGCCACTGGGGCCTCCCAACAGAACAGACCAGCCCAGCCCCAGTCGCCGGGTGGCGCTGCCAGCTCGATGGGAGCCGCTGCCATGGGCATGCCGTTCCAGGTGCTGCCACCGCCACCGCCGCCGCCGCAGCCGCAGTCTCAGCAGGGTAAGAATGGCACACAATCCGTCGCTGCTGCACCCCCACCACCACCCCCACAACAACCCAGCTCACTCGCGCCGCCCGCTGGAAGACTCAGTGCACCCGGTTCGCCGGCCACGGCCCGCAAGTCGCCGACACCACAGCGATTTGAGCCGCCGCCGCTGGGTTTCCGGCCTGAAATTAAGATTCCGCCAAATCCCATGGCGGCGCTCCGCAAGGTTCCTCCGCCGGTGGAGAAGAACACATTCTGGAAGGATGAGTACGTCAAAGATCGGTCCAAGAGCCCGCTGCCCGAGGTGGCAGCAGCAGCCGCCGCTGCCCCAGATGCCGTTGATGGTGAGCAGAGCTGAAGGATTTTCGCTGGCTTTACATTTCGTTGGGTTTTTGGTTCCGCTACTGATCCCGATACGATTCACCACACATCGCCAGCATTTACTAAGCGGTTGAGGTTGCTTCTTCTAAACCCCCATTCGACTAACCAGACATCCCAACAAGGCCCTACAAATTGGCAACAAAAATCCTCCAACTAACAGCACTAAATTGATTAATAAAATTGCACATTATCTAAGCATATTATAAAGACTTTTTTTTCAAAATAGGTCCTAGGCCAATGCCAGCCTCTGTGGAAAGCAACAGCAACAATTACAACAGCAACTACAGCCCCTACACACAGCCCTCGTTGCCCTCCCCCAAGACACCGCCACTGCAGCAGCAACAGCAGTTGTCAACTCCACCGGCCACACCGCCACAGCAGCTGCAGCAACAGCCATCGCCGCTGCAGCAGCAGTCGCCGCAGCAACCGGCCGCTCGACCGGAGTTCCGTAGTGTTCCCATGCCCACGTCGCCGGCTGTGAATGTCTACACTCGGCAGACGGACTCTCCTGGATCGCCATTCGAGGCGCCACAGCGATCCACCGAGAGTCCCTTCCGGTATGCACAGCAGCAACTGCAGCAGCAGCCACCGCTGCAGCGTCCTGCGGCTGCACTTTCGCCATTGGCTCAGAGTCCAGTGCAGCAACAACAGCCGCAGCAACAACAGCCGCAGCAACAACAGTCTGTGCCCTGGCGTACCCAGCGCGCACCATCAACTCCACAGCAACAACAGTCTGTGCATCCGCAGCCCATTTACAACAATGTGCAACAGCAGCAACAACGATCTCGGGATGTTTTCAGCCCGGCAAGGACTGAATCACCAGCAGCAGCCACGTTCAATGCCGCAGCACCCAAACCAGTGAGTCCAACCAATCGTAACTGAGAGCATTACCCAAAATGTTTAGGTGCATTACGCATGTTTACAGATTAATTTTTTTGAATAATTTGCATATGTCCGTTGGCTTTATTACTCATACGCAGCGTTGAACACAGCCCTGAACGGCGTATGAGTAATATGCAATTCGTTGCTTTCAAATAGTAAATGACTCGCGGAAACACAAGATATTTTTAAATCAAAATCTAAACGAGACTCTTGAAATCACACTTCGGACGAAACATTGAACGCACTCACCAAGTGCAGCGGCTAAAAATAAATGAATGCAAAGGCCAAACACGATTTTTGAACTTGAGGCAACTGGCAAAGAATCACTAATCGGCTTTGTGAACTCTGAATATTTATTCTTTAGCTTTTTAACAACAAAATAATAATTCTAAATACACAATTCTTTATTTTATACAGACCAACGTAGGGTCGCTGTACATAGCTCCATTGGCGCAGCCCACTGAGCCGCAGGCTCAACGAATTCTGCTGCAGCAACAGCAGCCATTAGGCCGGGATTCGCCAATGCGTCAATTGCCACAACAGCAGCAGCAGCAACAACCGCAACAGGGCAACCAGCCATTGAGATGGCTAAGCTCTCAGCCGGCCAGCAAGGAGCAGGCACCATGGGCTCGTCCCGAGGAGAATGGCAACGTGCTGCCCTCCACTCTGAGGCAGACCACGCCGGCACCGCAGCCCCAAGTCGCACCGCCGCAGCCCCAGCCGCAGCTATCGTATCAGCAGCCTCAGTTATTGCAAGGCAATGGTTATGGACCAACTCCGATTGCAGCGCCCATTAGCCTGCAAAACTTTGGCTCGAATCCCCAGGCAGGCGGACTGCGCTTGCAGATCAATCTGAATACCAATGGCAGCAGCAATAATAATGCCAACAATCAAAGTGGACCGAGGGTTAGTTTACCCATTAAATAAATAAAGAATATAAATCTTATAATGTATAATCTCTTTTTTTTAAGGAGCGCATCATACCCATAACTCTGGAGCAAACGCCCACCTATGCTGCAGCGCAGCCCAACTTTGGTGGTAAGTCCCTGGCGCAGCCTTTTGCATTTCTGTGTATCCTGTACGATATGTGTGGCGCTTTTCCTTAAAACCCGTAGATGTTTGTGACTAAAACCTTAAGTAGATTATTCCCACCACCCAAAACCACCACTCCCACGCACAATCCGCCCCCAAAGAGGAATGTCTTCCCCTTGTTTCCACCTCCTCCTGCCACCCAACCTGCTCTCGTCCAATAGTGTAACTCTCCAATTTCTTTATCACCGTGTGTCTATGTATACTCTTTCTTTCCTACGAAAGCGCCTGCAGGTCACATTATTCGCTCAGCTAATCAATTTGTCGATCAAGGTTATAACAATTTCCCCGCCCAAGCATCGGGCGGCCAGTGGCGTGAACCGAGCTCCCAGCGCATCCTGTCGCCGGCCAGCCAGCAAATGCCAACCACCAATGGAAATGCCACCAGGATAATTCCGATCGCTATCGAGGGAGGCGGTCGTGGTGGTCCAGTGTCCCAGTCGCCGGTTCTGCTGCAAAAGTAAGTGAAGTGTTGCGTTTCCAGTAAGCCTTGCCAACAGTTACTCCTTTTTGTGCTTTGCCAACACCAAGCAATTGGCCCTGCTCTAATGCGTATTATTTTGTGCTTTCTTACAAACTAATCCAACGACTTTAGAGGCAATTATAACTTATTTGTGCACCAGTGTCCGCTCGAGGCGGAGGTACGCTACAGAAAAAATCGTCTCAGGTAGTACTGCGGATAGAACATAAATGCAAATGTAAAATAATGTTTATACTTTCATGTCACGCATTTATCTGTGTTAATAAAATAAAACTAACTGGAGCAGAAAATATTTATTAAAGGGAAATGTTATATTATAGGATATATCAAGAAGAGGATATAGAAAATATAAAAAAAATTAATATTATTAATGGATGGTTTGATAAAAAATATTTCCTTTGAAAAACTCAATTTCGAGGCCCTCTTTTGTTTATTTACAATAATGTTTGGGCTCTTCTAAAATCCATTTAAATATATCAAACAGAAAATCGATTTATTTTACATATATGTCAGCCGTAAAATATTGATTTCTATATCGACATAACCACTTTAGAAATTTATTTATGATTTCAAACGTCCTAAAACGGGGTTTTTTTTTAAAGGGGTTCTTGAAAACTTGTTACTTTAAAATATTACTTTCAAAATAAATAATTACAACAAAAATCAAATATTTTTTAAAAGCATAAAACTAGTAAGGAATATATCAATCCCTTTTCTCAACATAAACAGTGGTTAAGTGTGAGATTCATTTGTAGTTATTCTAATCTCTCATCTGAAGCTTCGCCTATTTGCAAAATTATCAAAAAAATTTGGTTTTTTCAAAGTCGCACCAAGGTTTTACCACCGAAAATCAAGGCAATCATAACACCTAACACATTCGTTAGCATTAAACAAAATTGTTGTAATTTGGTTGACTTCAGACATTACTCGATGGCATGCTAACCATCAACCTAACCTAACCCACGCCTATATCTACTTACAGCGATCCACGCTCACCGCCCATCCAATCGAAATCGTTTAGAATATTGCAAAAGATAACAGACACCGTGGACGATGGCAGCGGGGATCAGAGCCAGGATCTGCAGCAGCAGCAGCAGATGCAGCCGCCTCAGGAGGCGGAATTGCAGAGGCCACAGTTCGCCCGGCAGATGAGCGCCCAGCAGGCGCGGAATAGTCCGACCATCGAACAGATGAGGCGCCTGCAAATCGCCCAGGATCAGCAGCAGCAGTCGGGTACGCCACTAGCTTGGTCCCCGCAAGGTGAGATTTGAGTCGACGCTCCTATTCCCCCCTCCTTTTCCACAGATCCCTCATACTGCATCGCTACATCCGGCGGTGGGTAAGACTCGGTTAGTGTGGTGACAGTGCTTTATCCTTGGGGAGTGTCTTTGGGTGTTTGGGAACTCTACTAACAACAACAGCTGCTTTTAGCCACAACAGCACCTATTAGTTGGTAGAAACTAAACAGCTTCCTGTGTATGTCCATATACTCGATTTCAGAGATTTGGTGCCACTTAATTTATATCCAAATTTTGCGGCATTACTAATTATCTAAGATTATTTAGATTGGCACTTAAACTCTAACAAATTAATGCTTTTATTGCAGGTAATGGCGGATCCGCTCAGAATCGATTCACACCACAACGTTATGGTAAGGGAACAAGAGAATTAATTGAGATTGGTTCTAGGAGTTTCCTAATTTAATTTAAAATATATAAAAATACAAATAAATATCTGTATTTCATAGATACTCCGCCACAACAACAGCAACAATATATACCGCCAAGTGAACAACAAGTCCCGGAACCCAAGAAATACACTGGCAGCGCTATACCCAGTCGATCTTTTAAGATTCTACAGGCAATGACAACACCTGAAAATGCCGGTAAGTAAAGTGGTTTGAAATGGACGCACTATTCCTGAAATATTACAAAAGAGCAACCCTTTTTTGATGAACTGAAGTTTAAAGTTTTGAATTCCATGCACAACATCCGACGAAATAATCATTGCTGTATATATGGTCAGAAATCATAAAGCATCACTAACCCCATCAAAACACAGGTCCATTTAACACTGAATTCAAGGATCGTAATTTAAAACCAACCTTTTTTGAGAGATTTCACCACCTTTTTTGCCAAATAAAAGTTTGATTTAATCCCCATTTTATTTCATTTATTATTCTGATCATGAGACTGACTCCAGTGATGCGAATGGAAAATCACTGTTTGACTGCATGTTGATGACAGTTTTTTGTATTTTCTTAAAGCATTCCACACTCCACATTTCGAAGGCGGGAAGTCCATTTTGCACTCTTCATTTACTTTGTACATAGCTTGCCTGACCGTTTAACCAATTGCTAAATCAGACCATATCAGATCAGATCGAAAATAGTATTTCGATTAAAAAAAAACAAACAAAAAACACAAACACAACATTATGTCTGCGCTCTCACCGTGTCTATTTCTCTTCTTCTTTTTTTATATTTGATAACCGTGTACCAAAAACCGACCTCAGACCATAAAATTCACACCGAGCTGGACTCGGGTTTGGAAAATGTTGAACTGAACGAAACCCCAAATAATAACAATAATGGAAATACTGAAAACAATAATAATAATAATAATCATAATAAGATTAACAATAAAATCAATAAACGTCATAGCTACACCTCAGCCACAGCCACACCCACACCACCACCCACATCTTCATCAGGTACAGAGGCCACTCACTCATCCAACTCATCCCTGAACTCAGATAGCTCTTGTTCTGCGCAGGCACCGCGTTGTCAGTCGGTGCCACCCCATTATCCCTATGCCTATGGATATCCGTATCCCTGGTACATGCCTCCTCCTCCGCCGCCAGTGAATGGCGAGGCTGCCCCTTGGCCCTATCCCTACCCCTATCCGCCGCCTCCACCGCCGGCCCAAGCGATGGATGGAATGCCAGCAGAGGGATTTCCCCCTTATCCCTATTATTATCCCTATTATCCGCCGCCAGTTCCTCCCTATGGACAACAGCCAGGAGAGCCTCAATCTCCCTCCACTGCTTATCCCCAATTTCATGCCATGCCTCCTTATGGCCACCCATATCCCTATCCAGTGGCTCCTAGCTATAGCCAGAGCTCCACCGAGGAGAGTCGGGCCAGTAGTGTTTTGCCTGATATAATTATTACGCCAAGCACCGATGATATGCCCTCGCAGGTGATTATGCAGCACCACATCCGCGTGCAGCCAAGGGAGCCCCCCAAGCGGACGCACTCCGTTGAGATCGAGGAGCTGGTCAGCAAGCAGAAGCCTCGCAGTGTTTGCAAAAATAATCATGAAGTAATAGATGTTTTGAGCCAGCGTTTAGCAAATATTAACAAAATTGCAGGCGGAAATACCCAGGCAAATCTTTCGAAACAATTGCAGAAAAATTATGCAGGGGAACAGTCCAAGGAGCTGGGGGATAGGTCTCCTAGCGAGAATGCCTCGAACTCTGATAGTGATTCAGACGACGACAGCAGTGAAGAAGAAGAGGAGGATACTCCCAAGCTGGGAGCTCGTCCGGCTCCATTGCAGTCCATTAAATCGGTGACAAATGTACAGGTTTACAAGGGTAAGACTCTTGAGCAGAATCTTGACTCCGAGAGCAGCGGAGACGAAGATGATGAAGACGATGTCACCACAGCTGATGAAATGTATGACGAAGAGGAACAGATTGAGGAAGAGCAGGAATGCCTCGTTGAGGAAGTGTATGATGATTTTATGGTAGAGGAGGACCTAAGTGTCATTTACGAGGAGGAGAGCGAAATAGAACGCAGCAGCGAATATGCCAAGACCGTCATTCGCAGGGATGACTCCAGATCCACCCTGGTGGATGAGGTTGACAAGCAAATTGAGGAGAATGACAATGATGATGACGATAATGAGTCTAGTTCGGTAACTGTTCGACTGCCCCTTCGTTTCTCTTTCAGCAAAAGTTCGAATGATGAGAACATTGCCACCGTTCAGGTGGGCAGCACAACTAAAATAGAGGAGAAGCGTCCTAGCGTTGTGAGTTCCTTTAGCGTGGCCAATGTGGTGGAAAGCGAGGACGAGGAGGATGACTGTGAGGTCAGCGTAACCATCAGTTTGTCAAACTCGTCCCGCTCCAATTCGGTAGAGAAATCTGCACAGCCCTATAAGGCCTCCCAAGCCTATCCTGTTGAGGAAATTTCCACACCAATCAAAGCCAGTGATGAGGATGTCTCCTCCTCGTTGTCTCTGGGAATGCGCAATAAATTTGTGGGCGAAACAATAAACAATAGTTGCCTGACTAATAATATATCCCAAACAGAATCACAGTTCGATAATGTAAAAGAAATTTCCAGCTCGCCAAAAGAGGAATTTGATTTCTTTGCCACTTTAATGGCCACCAAAATGCAGGCTCAAAAAATGATGGAACAATCCAAAAACTTTTGGAAAACACCCGATCCTAAGCCGGCAGAAAAGCCAGCTGAAGCTCCGCAGCTTCGAGCCAAGGAGAATGCATCGGAAGCAAAGCCTCCTAGGCCCAAATCTGGTGACATGTCCAAGACTCAGGCCTCGTTGGAGGCTGCCAAAAATAGTTTCTGGTCTACGTTTGCAAATACCTCAAAGGAAACCGAGTCCCACGCAGAGCTTCCTGAGAAAGCCGAAGAAGTGGATTTTTGGGCGCAAATAGAAAAAAAGGAATCCCTTAGCAGCGAGGAAAAGCAGTGGACTAAAAAAAAGAAAACTGTTACCTATACTCCATTACAAAAAGAAAAAATTAATAAAGTTGAGCACTGGACAACAACTCTCAGAGCCCAGGTAGAATCTCTGCCCATTTCCCAACGAGCGGAGATGCATTTTGTTGTTGAGCCAAAGCCAACAGAAATTGAGCAAAATTCAGTAGAAATTGAGCAACCCGAAGAGGAAGAGGAGGAGGATTTTTGGGCATCGGTAGAGCAGGCTAAGGCCAAGTCTACTAAGAATGAAAATAGCGCAAGCTGGGAGCCAACTTCATACACTTCAACGATTCAGCCAGAACCAGAAATTGACATCTGGTCAGCCGAGGAAGACGAAAAACAGTCTCCTGATCATGTTGAGGAGGAAGTGGACTTCTGGTCGGACATTAAATCAACAACAAGCTCTCATGAAGAAATCAAACCTACTGAGTTTGTTTACGATCCCACTAAATATCCAGAAGAGCCACGAGAAGTGGACACGGATGAAGAGATTGATTTCTGGGCGGAAATCGAGGCAAATCGAAAACCAGGGGAAGATGATGATGACGATGTGACCTTCCACAAGTCAGCCACATTTTGGGCTAAAAAAGAACGCCAGAATTCTGTTGAGGAGACTCCCTACAAGCCAGTGGAAGTTAAGGCTTTTAGGGCCAAGTTACCCGATGAGCCAGCCGTTGAGATTGATGTTTGGGCCACCCTAGAGGCTGCCCGGGGCGATGAGCCCGAAATTGTGGACCCAGTAGTTGAGGAAGAAAAGGTTTTGGCTGAACAGTTTGAGGAACTAGAACATGAAGCACCTGTGGAGGCTACAGAAACAGAGCAGCTCAAGGAGGAGTCCCAAAAAGAGATGGCAGCGAGCAATCTAAGCCAAGTGGACACCATGTCTCTGGCTTCGATGCACGAGCCAGCCACAGTCTACACGTGGGCTAACCCACCTCAGTATGACAATGAGGATAGCACCGATTTCTGGGCAGACATCGAAGAAGAACGGGCAAAGAAGGAACAATCCGAGGAGGCCGAGCAGAAGCGCCAGAACTACCGACAAGCCATGGCCTTTTTTAACACCTCAATAGATGGCCAGCAGTCGCCGCCGCAACAAAGTTCTACTCCCAATCGCAGCAGTGTTATCTTGGATGTAGAAGAGCCTCAAGACGTGGATCTGGGCCCACCTGGTGACTACCAAATAGTGGGTGAAGATGGGGCCATTATGGAGGACCACAAGCAATCGATTCCAGAAGTTGAAGAAGAGGAGGAGGAGGAGGAGAGAGGGGCTCCGACTCCCACTAACACGGAGCCGCAGCTTCCAGAGGTCTATGTAGAGCCAGAATTAAAGCGTCTTCCCAATGGACTGCCAGACTTAGAGGTACAGAAGTTTACCGACACGCCAAAAATCTCAGTGCGTGATCGGATCAGTGCCTTTGAGGTGATACCCACAAAGTCCGAGTCCAAGGCTTTAACCACACAATCATTATCTGTGGACAGTGGACACGGCAAGGGAACGCTTTCGCGTAACAGCAGCACACAGCGTTCCGAGTCGGAAATCGAAGAGGATGACTCCGGCGTGACGGACATGAACCGGCAGCTGTCCGAGACGGATACTGAGTCGGAAAGCTTCCCAGAGCTGCGCAAGATGACCAGCTACCAGCGAGCAGCCACACATTCCAGACTCTTCAAGCTGCTGCAGGACGAGAATGATGTGCCAGAGGCGGGAGTCAACCCAACCGATGAGTTTCAGCTGAAGCCGAGTCGGAGAAAAATCGTCCATAATGTATCCATCACCAGGCGACAGAATCCCGGAGCCGTGAATGATGCCGAAACCATGACGCAACGCAGGGAACGTCTCTCTCTGCCGCTCCGGAAAAATACAAGCATCGATGCGGACAACCCTTCGACCCCAAATAGTCCGGCTTCGCCCATCCTGGGCCCCTCCGCCAAGAATCAGCGAGTGGTGAGCGATAAGCTGGTCAACGAGCTCGTCCAGAGCCTACTCCTTAAGAGCGATAGCTCGCATTTGAGAAATCTGCCCATGGAACGCCTTCAGGCTGCCGCGAAGAGAGCTCTGGTGGAGGAGATGGACTCTGCGCAGGAAAACAGCTCCCTGGATAGCACGCCGGCACCCACGCCCAAACAGGACAAGGAATATTCCGACTACTACAACAGCTGGTGCGACGCCAGCGGCAGTGGCGATGAAGTGCTGCCTTCCAAGGCCTTCCGATCTCTGCAGGATCCGCGTCGTAGCCCCTGGACCGTGCGTTGTCCGCGAGTGCTCAGCTCCAAAACGATCAACAGAGATTTGGCTCGCGTCACAGAGTCCCCGGAAATAGCCAATGGCCGGGGCAGCAAGAGTCCGGAGTGCTTCCGTCAGAACTCTCACTCACAGTCACGGGAACGCTCAGTGAGCAGCTGGCGGAGGGTCTAGGAAAGGGCAAGAGGTTACCTATTGTATATAGTAGGGCGGGTCTTAGTCTTAGCAGGGATGTGAGGCCGGTTCAAATGATTGAGGAAAGCATCGAAAGGCCCCAAAATATCGAGCAAAATAAACACGAATTGGGGTATAAAGAACTCTTGAAATTTTATTCAAGTTTTGAGAACTAAACCTGGTTCCTTTCGGACCGGCTCTCTCTCTCCCGATCTTTTTTATAATTAGACGCCTTGAGCGTAAACTTGCATTTGGCATAATCAGTCACTGCCCACGGGAATTGGTGATACAAGAGCCAGTTATTGCATTTTTCATCTCACTTTCATCATCTCTATCATCCCATGCACATTGTACAATTTGAAAACCGATACACTCAACACATTAATAAACTAAATCTAATAAACAATGTAAATAAAAACCAAATGAAACCAATGAAAAATATCGTTCATTCGTTCGTTCGTTTGTTACCTCAGTAAAGCGCCACAAAACAAAAACCAAAACCAAAATCAAAACCAAATTCTAAAACCAAACTACTACCTGAGCATCTCAAAGTTTGTAAGATGTAACTCTCGAAATCGAACTAAATAATAACAAGCATATAAAAACTGAAAATATATTGTATATCAAATCGCCACAGTAAACAACAAAATAAAAACCAATTTCATCTCAACTCAATGATTTTGTAAAACTCGTTCAAAATCCTAAGGTACCTAAAATGTGCAATTTTATTAAAACAAAACTATCCAAAAAGCTAATTGAATGTTTTCATTATATTCCGAAAATTGTCCTCTATCTATTCTATGTATTAATTTTATTTTCGCCGCTATTTGAGTTTAATTGTGTGCTGTATTCTTTTTTAATTTTTCTATAAAAATATTTGCGATATTTTGACATAACTTTTGATAAACTTTAACGAAGGTTTGTACGCTCACTAATTGGCAAACTTAGAGAACTGTGTAGCAGTCAGAACTATTAACGATTTCCAATTAACAATATTAATTAAAACAATTAAAGACTTAGAGTATTATATCGCAAATATTTTTATTGTATTTTTCTGTAGTTCCTATCCCAAATGCTTCCCTTCAAAAATGAGATTGGAGAGCAAACTCCACCTTACAAGGAACAACGAATGAAGATTACTTTTTGTTGTTTCGATCATAAACAAATACAATACATATGATAATAATGAAAGCGAAATGAATTGTAAAATATAAATATAAATTGTCAAAAAGTCGTTCGTTACATTAACCATTCATGAGTTTACAAATGCATAATTAAATGTTTCTTTCTCTTATACTCAATTAACTTGTTTTATACACTCAATAAGGAATATATATTTTTAACAAAAATTAATCGTTAACTTTAATAATGACAATGAATGGCTTTTACCCCGAAACATAAATTGAACTGACTTGAATTAAATACAAAAAAAAACCAACAAAAAATATACAAAAAAGGTGAAGTTTTCTCTCAAAAATTGATTTGGCTGGCCCTTGCACTTTTTTAGTTGCTGCTTAAATTTTGTATTATTTTTACATTTATTTTCGTTATTTTCTTCCTTTTTATATACACCAGTCTGTACCCGGATTGGGGTTAATGACTTGAAGATTTAGTGTTAGCTTTATTTGTTTGTTTCTCGCAGTTAAAACCACCGCCATAATAACACTATTCTCGATTTGATATTTTTTCAGGACCTGGACAATCGGACTTATAATTATTTCTCAACGCCATAGAAATCAATTATAGCAACCCAACAACATCATCATGTAGAAAACGAAACAGAAAATAAATCTGAATACTTATTTTTTATAGTTATCTATAGTTTAAGTACCAGCCACTCCAAGGATCGCCACAATCGTGCAGCTTGGGAACGAAAACAAGTTTTTAGTAAAATTTCTTTACATTGACTAACCCAAACACCATTGTAGCTGAGAAGAGGAGAGTTTTTTTTTGTTAAACGCGATTTGGTAGCAGCACTAAACATTAACAACATTACGAAACAAACACACAGCGAAAGCGAATATGTACTAATCCTAAAACTTTAAGACGAAGAGCAGGTGCAGTGAGGTGACAACGAAACGAAACAAGAACTAAATCAATAAATTTATGCAAGAAACGACTATGTATCCGGATAACACGAAAGCGCACACACATCAAACTCGACTAATAAGATATATTACAGATATTTGTTATTTACGAAAATCATAATTTCTTTAAACATTTTGCGTATCTTTTATCTATTATTTTTCATCATTATTTATTCTCCTCGTATGCATACGAATGTTTTAAAAATGTATTTCAATATTATCATTTTAGATCTATATCAAATTTATTTTGTGTTGTATTATTTTTTATACAATAAACATTTGTAGTAAATAAATGGATGTTGTTTTAATACGAGAGATTCCGGGGGGTTAGTTGGACCAATATAATTACAGAAAAATGTTTTAAATATAATTTAATTCAAGGTTTTGGTTTGGCCACATGAAAATCTAAATAATTTGGTCTTATTTGATTCCAAACAAAATAGTTTCTTCGCCGTCCTTCAATTCGTAATTCGAAAAAAATATTACCTAAACTTGTTTTAATTCAAGTTTTTTCATAGTTGCATAGTTCCTTTTATTATGATCGTGTGTGTATTTTCAGATACCTGGTAAACCAAAGTAAAATATAACAAATAGATCTTTTTGATATTCTGTTTGGAACGGAGACATATTTATTGCGTCGTTCAAAATTAAATTCGACATATGCGTATACATATTGATACTTATGTATTTATATTAACATTCATCTTACAATGATGCATGTTTATAATGGGTATATATATATATTTTATAGTTTGGACTTGCTGATCGATGTAACGACAACAGGACAACGAACATTTAAAGCTATATTTTATATTGCATAGCCACGTTATTCTAGTAGTCTGCTAAGCTTGCTAAACAATAAATGCATTCGAGTAATCATTGTTTATATAGTTTACATGTAAATACTTTTAACAATTCAGTTGTTAGTTAACTTTGAGATTCTATTGATTTGTACAATTAACACGTTCGAGATCGAAAATGATCAAATCAAATGGAAAGAATACATAGTATATAGTTATTGTGTACAATATTGCTTGGTTAAACGGAAGTAGCATATCATCTAAGTTGGACTTGGCACCTGCAGCTTCATGAGCTCCTGTACAATGCGAAATTCGTGACAGTCGGGACACACCAGGCGACCATTGGAACGATTCGTTCGCTGAACCTTCTCGTGGCAGACAATGTGAACGAGCTTCAGGTTCTTGAGCGAAAATATTTCCAGAAAATACTCAAGTACCGAGATGTCGACTACCCGCTTTTTGTGCAACGAGCAATTCCGCTGCGGCTGGTTAACAAGGTCCTCTACATTAGCCACCAGGGCGGGCAGAATCGTGCGGCAGAGTTCGATCTGATGATCAAGATTCCACACTTGGAACAATATAAGATTCTCCCGCGATGCATATGGATTTATAGTGTGCTGCATGGGGCAGCAATTGCCATTCTCCGAATAGGAACCCTGACAGTAGAAATCGCCCAAATCGGTACACAGAGCCACGGACCATTCATCCAGTATGGAGTTCTCCTTGGTGTACTCCTTGATCACCTGCCGCAGTCTCTTACTGGGCAAAATGCTGCCCGCATCCGTTTCCTCGTCTCCAAGATGCTGCTGCTGCAGGAAATTGTGCTTCTCCTTGCATCTCCTATCGAACATCATCGAGAAGTAGTCGCAGCCAATGAGCAGATACCGAAACTGCTCAAGCACCGAATTGATCACCTGACGCGCCTTCGCATTTTGCCGGTACAACGGACTTCGGGTCAGCTCCTCTTTGGCCTTGTAATAGTAGCCACGCACCCGTGTCTGCGCCCGCATGGCCATGGCCTCCTCTTTCGAATGGAAGCGCTCCTCTCCGCCCTCGAACCACTCCATATGCTCGGCCTTCAGACTTAGATGGGCCTTTGTGTTGTCAAGAACGCGACGCTGCTTTTGGAGCTCGTAATCCGTGATCATGCGGCGGAACTTTTCCGGATGCTTTTCGATGAATTCGTAGAAAATGTCCGCCACTTTTAGTAGCGGAGACTGCTGGCGCATCTTCTCAAACTCAAAGTCCGCATCTGTGAAGAAGCAGGTAATGAGTAAGTGACATTATTTGTAAATTAAATTTAGAGCACACCAGTTGTGATGACTGAATCCGGTCCAGCGGCAATGAACAGCGTCTGGGGCGGCAAGCTTTCCAAGTACTCGTCATCGGACACTTCGAAGCCATCGGACGCCAGATACAAATGTAATTCCGATAGCTAAGGGAAAAGGAAAGGAATTAGGTGAACTTTCCTTGACATGGCCCAATTAGGACGAGAGCATGGTGCTGGTGCTGGCTGTCTCGCCTAAATTCCTGGTTCTGTGGCCTTCAGCAAACGTTTTTTTTGGCTGGGGCAAGGCCAGTGAAGCAACAAGTGTGTTGCCTACTCCCCCAGTCAGGATGCGCAGGCATGCGCACTGGCTGCCAAGGCGGTTGGCATTGAAAGAGAGCCAAACAAACGCGGAAGCCACTGCCAGGGACGTGGCCTTGAAACTGCCAGGGCCAATAACTTTCAGCAACAAACAGGGGCACTTTTTCTGAATTTGTTTGCTGAAAACTCACCGGAAACTTGTTGTTCGCCTTAGAAAGGAGCATTTCCAGGGAATTGGCTCCAATGCCGTATTTTCTGGTTCGTTCGTTATCAGTAACCTTGTAGCCACGCATAGGAGCAGCTGCTGGTTTTTCCCTGGACGTTGATAAACCTTCGACGTCCTTGAGATCTTGCTCTGGGCTGTTGCCTTTGTGGATTTTGCTGCTGCTGCGTGTTGTCGGCGCCATGATCGCTTCTCTAATGTAGTTGAGCATCGTGAAGCTGGCTCATAATAATTTTTGCGTTTGAAGTTGTATTGGAGCCTTGGAGCAAGTTTCCTTTTCCGCGGAGAAAAGCCCAAATAAACCAAGTGCAGCAGTGTTGGATAATGTGGTATCCAGTAGTGTTGTCACAACTTTGGGGGATAAAACCCGCCAAATGTATTTCAATAAATGATTCCAAATTTAGTTTCAACAGAAGAATACTTTTTTTAATATTTGCATATACATCTTTGTATTTTAAATGATTAATTACGCAATTTATTTCAATATCATAAGGTAGTTAAACAAAATCAGCCAGAAAATAGCCAAACCTCTGGAGAATTTACCGTTTCCCAGCACTTACACTGCATCAGAAAACAGCTGTTTTGGCTAATCGCCTTTTTTTGTTAAGAGTCGTTGCGAAAAAACTACAACAAACGACTTTAAAGTGTATAATGTTCCGGGCTGCGGGCTTCGCGTAACTACACGCCTCCGGAGTTACCGTCGTGCGATGAATCTGCGGCCCCGCTGCCGCAAGTGGCTGCCGCTGGCCACCCAGCAGCTTCGACTACGGAACCTGGCGCGAATTCAGGGATTTAACATTGTGTCCAGGTCGCTGGAGTCAGGGGAACAGGAGCAGGCTGAGCCAGACGTGCTCCTCTACTACACACTGCACACGGACAAGGCCAGTGAGGCGTTCTACACCAGCGAGAAACTGCCCCAGCGTCACCAGCAGCAAAAGTGGGCGGAGATCTGTGCGGATGACGAGGCCTGGCGTAAATCCAATGCGCAGTGTGTGTGCATAAGGGTGTGGAAACACCGAGCGGCGGAGGGGAGAGATGGACAAACAACTGAGACTGAAAATGGGACTACAGAGCTGTGCGAGTAGGAGAAATGTCCTTTGACCTTACCTTAACTTTTCTTAAACCATTTTCTTGTTCCAGGAGATCCGCCCAACAGCAAACGCCCAGCAAATTGCCACGCCCGCCCGAGCTGCTGTTCACCTGGGGTGTCTACTTCTCCGGCCTTATACCCCTGTCGCCAATAACCCTGGCCCAGTGTGGTAGCAATTGCTTAGTTTTTCAGTTAAACGGCGAACAGTTCGCATCCCCGTCGATGATTACCGAGCAGGGCCTACAGGCGCAGCTGCATTTGCATTATCAAAAATACGCGGCGGAAGAGGAGCGGGAGGAGCCCCGTGATCAGGGAATCAATTCGCCGGCTGCCAGCCGCAGTTCCAGTCCTGTGTTAAGGATGAGCACGATGCGGTATGCCCAATTAAAGTGCCAGCAGCACGAGATTCGGCGAAGCTGCAATCTCGATAAGCTCCTACTGCTGCAACGTTTGCAGCGACTGCAGCAGCAAAAGCTACGCCAAATGACCGAGATCAAAAAGGAGATCTCTCGCCTCAGTGTCCAATGTGTGACCAAGAACGAACTGCGCCTTAAACCTCGTACTACTTCATTGTCCGGCGACCACGCTGCCCACCATCATCATTCCATGGGACGCGCCCTGAGCGTACTGCTCGCTGAGCAGCAGCAGATCTCGCCCCTCACGCTGTACAATGCCCAGCAGCTGACCAAACAGATCGAGCGACTTAGCAGCCAGCAAAGGCTGCTGCAGGCCGAGCGGGAGACCTTTCGACAGCGCAACGAGCAGGTCCGCCAGCACCTGTCAGTGTTGCGCGAGCAACGAGAAGATCTACAGCAACAGTTGCATGGTCGACGGCTTCGGCTGGAGCAGGAGTGCCTAGAGCTACGCACCATGGCCCCACAGCATTTGGCGCAGCGAGATCAACGACGTCAAATAGTACGACAGGTGAGAAATTGACGACTCAGTCTGGTTGGCTGAATTAAAACGAATGTTTTTTCAGGTGGAGCGCCGTATGTCCACGCTGGTGTTGGAGCTGCAGGAGATCTACAACATTCAAAACGTGGGCGGGCAGCAGCTTAGCATCTGCGGCATCGCCTTCCCCCACATGGAGCAATATACGAGCGAGTTGCGTCAGGCAGCGAACGCCCAGTTGATGGAGAATGTCTCGCCGCTGGCGGTGAGTGCGGCCCTGGGCTACATAGCGCATATGGTGCAAATGCTGGCTATCATCATGGACCGGCCGTTGCGAAACCGCATTCTCTATGAACCATCGAGGTCACGTATTGTAGACGATATCAAGGAGTTAACCTATACTACCAGGGAGTAAGTGGGGCATTATCCACTGAATTAGATGCGGTTATTTACATTAATTTTTTTATTTTCCGCCAAAGATTTCCCCTGTACACACGATCTATACTTCCGTCGCAACAGACCAAGTATGCCATTTACCTGCTGCGACAGAATGTCTCCCAGCTGTGCTTTGACATCACCGGTCACTGCGACCTGCGGAACACCTTTGGTAATCTGCTGGAGCTATTCAACACCCTTCGCTACATCGAACGCACGCAGCGGGACGACGCTGACCAGCGGGAAGGAGTTGGCAGTGGAGGAGCTCGGCTGACAAATGGTTTGGCAGCGCCCCCGAACTTGTCTCAGTCGCACTCTTCGGTAGACATGAATCATGTGCCCCTGCCGACCAGCGCTAATTCGGCAAAGGATGCACTACTTCAACAACTATTACCGCCAGGTGTCAGTCAGGCTTTGGCCATTGAAGGATATGCGTCAACGCAGCGGTAGGTTTACCTTTCATTAAATGATTTTATATATTTTTTTAAATGGATAAATTCACTGACTTCCATAATTTTTGCAGCATCTGCCGTTCGGTGGGCTCATATTCTGATGGCGAAGATGATTATCGGCCCCGACTGGAGCACAACTATTCCAACTCAGACTCCAACATAGCCCTTCAGTCGGAGCGTAGCTGAAGAGCGATATATTCTGCAATATATTTCTGGCGTTTTATTCAAGTATATAAAAACAAAAGCAGCAATCTGCAGTTGTTGTAGTTTTTGAAATGTATTAGTTGATGAAAACATCGTGTGTACTTTTAAATTAATCAAAGTTCGACGGCAATGCACAGTTGGTATAATTGCTTTCAACAAAAAAGAATGCAATTAGTTATGTGTATATTATTTTTAGTTGTTTAAGAGATCTCTCTGTAAATTCCCTTTTATTATTGTTTGTTTGCTAATATAAGCTACGAATAAACATTTTATACACACCAAGATGTTACAGTTTTGTTAAGTCTACCTAAAATCTGAACTTATTTATAATAATAAGAAATAATAATTTATTTCAAATTATAGTTTGGCGCCAAGTAGTTTAGTAAAGTGTGGACTGCAATTGTTGCTGTGACTGCATTAGTTTAGATTGAACTCTGAAGATGTAGATAGATGAAAACTGAGTCCAATGGCAAAGTCAGTTAATATTGCCAATACTTTTAATAAAATAAGTTATTTAGGATATTCTTTTTAACCATAAACATTGTTGTTGTTGGCCTCCCATCAGACAGTACTGCATAACGGGGAATGTCTTTAACACCAGCTGATTCCTTTTGCACTCTCAATTCCCGATTGGAAATTCATGCCCACTTTTTTATGTGCGTCAAATTAGCGTCGGTGAATTAGCGCCGAAACGGAACGGTGGGAAAATGAAACACGGAGACAATTTTTATATTTTAATTATTTTGTAATTAAGGCACTAATTTTAACAAAATAAACTTCCAGCATGTTGAGAATTAAATTTACTAATAGTTTTTCTTGAGTTTGGGAAGAGTTGAGCATCGCAAGTACCTTGAATGCCCATTTGAAAAATCAAGGCTCCACCTTTTTGGAGATTGCTCCTCCTAAAGCGGTCGTGCACATATGCATGGTAAGCTTGGTTTTGGAGCACTTATTCAAGTATTATCCCAGAAAGTTTCATTAAAATGCCAACTACAGTTTTTGAGAAAATTGCTCAACAGTCCTCAAACTTCTAGATGCGCTCCATACAAAAAACGGGCAGCAAATATTAAAGTTCCTAGAGCTGTGCTCTAAGAGGTCGTGCGAATTATTGGCATATCGGATCGAATAGAGATCATTTGGTGAAGTTTTTAATAAAATCCTAACGACAGATTTTGAGAAAATCAAATTACAGGCATTCAAAATGATGTTAAGGAGGGCGCGAGTTCCGGAGCTGGAATCGGTCGTGAACCAGTCAATCAACCCGCCAACGGAATCATGTTACGCATTCAAAATGTTGCCCCATACGATATTTTCATGTCCGTCAAATTAGCGTCGGTGAGTTAGCGTCGAAATGGAACGATGGGAAAATGGAACACGGAGACATTTTTTATATTTTATTTATTTTCTAAATCAGGCACTTAATCAAACTAAATAAAAATTATAAATACTAAAGAACAAATTTACTAATGTTTTTTACTGGTTTTGGGGGTATTTGACCTTTGGATCTATTAAAAAAAAGCCTTTGAAAAATCGGGTTTTTACTATTTTTCCAATATCTCGGCAAATCGGAAGTGTGCCAATATAAGTGGTATGCCAGGATAAAGGACATATATTGTAGTTATATCCTGCCAAGTTTCATTCAAT